>OX608083.1:43108580-43532674 GCA_951509765.1 Sphenella marginata
GTCCTTCCGCGTGCCACTTTTCCCACGTTTTCACTTTCTTGGCTCAGCCTAATGTGCCATTACAACAACCACATGAAAATGACAGAAAATTTTTAACTTTAACTGCAAATAACTTTTGAACGGTTGAAAGAAATCTCATTTCAGATTCTAAATCTAGACGTGGGTAATCGTTTACGTGGGGTACCGAGTGCTAACACACAACCAAAAATGTTGATATATGTATCAGGAGACGCGCTTTGGTTCCAGGAGCATGAATTTCTGTCATTTTCATGTGGTTGTTGTAATCACATTACCCTGTGAGAAAAGAGTGGTACGCGGAAGGACATCACCGTGGCGGTAGCCACGGCTATGGCAACCACCCGGAGTTGGAATGGCGTTGCCCAGGGTTATTTTTTGAAGCGCGGCCGAAGGCCGTCAATGCGGAAAGGAGTTCTGCACATAAATACCATGCATCACACCCCGAATTGGGGATCTGACCTAAGCCAATCCCAGATTCATTTTTTAAATCCCAGATTCATGATATAATGATCATAAGTCGAAGGTGATAATGAAAAATGAAAATTTGGAATATAAAAAAAAATGTACTGACTTTAGTTCGCTTTCTTAATGCGAATTAATGTCAATTACGTTAGTTCGCTAAAACTATTGACCTTAGTTCGCTTTTGGCATGCGTCTTAATGTCACTGACATTAATTCGCTTTTGGGGTGCGAATTAACGTCACTGACGTTAATTCCACTGACTTAAGTTCTCGCCACCTCAAGAAATAATCGAAAATATTTCTTGAGCATTTCCATTTCAACAGCATACCTACCGGGCTTTTACTTATAAACTTTTATCCCCTGAAAAGTTTAAGTACAATTCAATTGTTTTTTTCTCTGATAATTCAATACGACTGCGTTGTGTACTGCTTGGTAATTTTTGGTAAGTTTTTTTAATTTCTTGGTAATTTTTTTGATTAAACTTGTGGCAACCGTGACTACAATAACGAGAGACACTCATTTTTATGATTTTTGCCCGCTGTATTCATAACTCGAAAAGCGTTTAATTTGAATTTCAACAGACTTGAGTTCGGATGACTCTTGCTGTTTTTAACAAGCTAAGTTGATCTTATGCAGAGCAAGTCTGATAATTTTGCACGAGTTTCTTAAAGCGCCAAATGAGTGAACAATTGCAGGAATTTGGTTGTGACCTCTCAGACTTGCTCTGATAATTGATTAGCGACTACCAATAACTTCTCTCAGTGTGAAATATTATTTAATTTTATTCTTTCGTTTTTTCATTATTGCTATTAATGCCTATTTCTTAACAGGGGTTTTAAAAGTGAATAGAGTTTTCGGAAATTTCGGGGGGGGGGGGGGGGGGGGTGGGGGTTTGAACCCCCGAAACCCCCCTGAATACGCGCCTGGTTGCAATGGATACCCAGCATGGCCCGTTAAAACAACGATTAACTATTCAAACCTTACTAAGAAACGTACATAATTTAATACCTAACAGCCATGTGTTCCTTTCCCTTTCATGATATCGTCGTTCCATATAACATATCAGCTTGCTGAATCCCCGTACATGGGAGTCGTGATTGCATCCAGGATACCTTGCATCAATGATTCTTATATGTACGCATTTTGTGATCGCACACCTGGAAAAAATAAATTGATACAACCCAACCAGCCAAGCAAACTTGAAATAAATTTATAAAAAGCTTTTCCAGATAAACATTAAGCTTACAAAATTCTGATTTTTCATTTACAAAGCGCTTGAAAGTAAACGTTTTATAATTGAAACGGCACATTGGTTTTAAGTGTTTGAAATAAACTTACAAACAATTTTCAAAAGATATCTTTTTTAAAGTTTTCTATTTAAAGCTTATAATAATATTTTAAGTGTAAGCCTTTGATAAACATCATCTTGAAAAAATAAACTTAAAGTAAGTTTTTTTTATGTTTACTTTTGTAAGCTAAACAGCTACAAAATGTTGATTTTTTGCTTTAAAATAAGTGTATTGTAAGCGTTTCTTTTGAGCTTATTTATATAAGCTTACAATAAATATTCAAATGAAAGCATTTTATTATCGTTTTTTCAGGGATGCTCAACTATCGAAACGATTCTATTTTGTTTTGCTATTTCACAAAAAAAACGAAATAGTTTCGTACCGTTGATTTACAAAACAAAATTATCAAACAGCTTCGTTTCGATAATTCACAAAACTAAATTATCGAAATGGAAATGATAACGTTGCATCGAAATAAATCAACAAAAATACCTCAATTAAACTGAACTGGCAATGCCTCCACGAGCACATACATACGTACTTACATTTGCGAAAGGTGATGGCTGTCCTTTAATCAGCTCAACTTGCCCAAATATAGCATTATTAATTTATTATGTATGTTATATACAGCACTTAAATAGAATATATTATAATTTTTATATCTTAAATAGTGAGTATTTAATGAAAAATTAACCAAACTCACTCATTCATCTTAATGACAAATGGAAACTATTTTTTTCATACCTGTCGTAAACATATTTAATGTTTATTACATCAAGCTTACATAAAGATATATTTAAAAACATTTTCTATAAACATTTGCATTTAACGTAGAAAGCTAAATGATTTATAAAACGTTGTTTTTGAACTTTATAAAAAGCTTACATTAAACTTACAAATAAATTGATATTGAAAACGCTTCCATTTCGCTTATTAAAGCAAGTTTACTCCAAACTATTTTTAAAAACACTTACAGAAATGCTGGCTGGGAATTAATTTCAATTATCTTTTTGATGTCATGAAATACAATCCTCACCACAATAGAATTGATGCTATAAAGCATAGATAAATAGATTTGAGACTCTTTGTTTCGAGAGAGCGCTGTCAAAATCCACATTTTTTATAACATTTGTGATTGGTGCCAGTCCATAGAAAACCAAAAATGGGGATTTTAACATTACTCTTGGGTATTTTTTAGTTTCCTAGTATAAATTCGCAGATTTTGCGAAAATTCAACTTTTTACACATCAATTTAACTGATATTGATAAAAATGCATTTATTTATACAATGATTTAAAAAATATTAACATCTGAAGTAAATAAAGGAACTAATGAAGACACCACAGGCGTGTCGAAACAATTGTTTTGCAAAGAACAAAATAAAAATATTTGAACGACTAGCAAATTATTGTATGAAAATGCATTTTTAGGGGCTTTTATTTACAGTTTCCACACCACCCAGGAGGTACGTACATGGCGCGTTACCGAAGTTAGTTTTGGGTGCTCGGTTCCCCAGCATGGATGAAAGAGATAAGGTTTAGCCATCACATGTGTGTGAAAAAGCTGTCAAATACCATACATTTCAAGAAAGAAAATATAAACAACCTAACAAAAGTTGCTAAATAATAATATTTAGTGCGGTAATCATCCAAAATAACTTCAATACGGACGTAATCAGTTTGTATAAATCGTATTAAAAGTATAGAAATCCCTTTACATTGAATTTCTTAAGGAAATTCAAATGGAAAGTTTCGGTCCTCAGATCAGTGAGATTTTAAACAGATATTTCGCGTATAAAATTAGGAAAATTTGTGCAGTGGTTTAGAAAATAATGCAATATCATGTCAGATTTACGATAATAAATGCATTAAATAAGTTTCGACTATGTGATTTAGAACTATTTACTCATTTTAAATGAAGTCCTCAAAGCCGTGTACCAGTGCAAATTTTCATGTAGACATTGGTACAAAATACAAAAGTTTTAATGCTTTTCTTTCTAAAAAATTGTTAAATATCTATTATTTAATGTTTCATTTCGATAATAATTGTATTAAATACGTTCCGGCAGTGTAATTTTGAAAATATTTACTCATTTTAAATGAGGTCCTCAAAGCCGTGTACCAGTGCAATTTGTATGATGTTTTACTTAAATAAATACATACTTGCATACGAAAAATACCAAATCAGTAAAAAGATTTTGTTTCATTTTAAGTGGCTTTATTTTATATACATATATTGTTTATACGTACAATACAAATGAAATTCTGTAAAGGAAAATATTTGACAAAAATGGAGCCACATTCGTTGGGAGTTTTCATACTCTGGAAAGTGGAAAAACCCAACTTTTTTATCTTTAGGTTTATGGGAATTTGCGCAATTTAACACTGCGCACTTCATTTTTATTAATGAAATAACCAAATATTTTTTTTTTACAAGAATTCACACAGAATAAACAAAACAAATACTGTATTGGGCCAATAGATGAACACCGCATACGTCACAGAAAGTCAGCTGCTTTATTCACAATATGGCGGCAAAGTTGATGGCTTAATCTTGTATAATTGATTCATGGTTCCCCAGGAGGCATAATTAATCGAAGCCGATAATAAAACACAAAACTTGTTAATAATAATATGCACTAAGCTTTACCAGACACTTCACCACTAAATTTACCTTTTAACTTTTAATTTGTGATTTATAATTTAATAAAATTGTCGAAGGCACATTGAAAAACACTTGCTTATAAGAAATCCACCGACTTTGACAATTATTTTCGCGCGAATTTGTTCTGGCTACCACATCAGCTGTCACGGGATATTTATTTTGACTCTATGCTGGCAACAAAGCCAAATAAATAGCTAATGAGAGCGACAAAAATGAGAGAGTAAAACGAAGTCTCAAATCAAGTCATCTTTGCTATAAAGGCCCTATCTGTTGTAATAGAAGAAAGCTTCTTCGGGCGGCTTGTTTATTTCTATATGCGTGCCATCAACGCTCATGAAAGATTCTGGGAAACCAGCCTTCGCATAAAATTCTTCTTCTTGTTTTTCTTCTTCACTTTGCTCGAACTTTATCCACTGTGGGCGTAACTATCGTTGCATGATCTCCAAAAAGCTTGACAGTGACTTTGACACGGCCGGCTGTGCCATTCCAACATTGGAGTCTGCGCCCAATCCATGTTGGCAACTGCCTTCTGCAAAAAATCTTAAAGACACTGCAATGTTAAGCGGAGGTAAAGAAGTCAAAGTTCTTGTTGTCGTTTCTTCCTAGGACATACTTCAATGAGTCCTTATTAAATCTAAAGTTTTTTTGAATCTAAAAAAAGGAAAGCAATTGTATTACAAGTTTCACTTTCACGTGCAATTACTTACAGTTCGTCATTCATCTGGAATGGATCGCACATATCTCGCAGTCTTCTCTTTTCCATTCTTACTTCAGCATTCTCAGATGCGCTGCTCTCCTCCTCGATCAATAATATTGGCGCGGATGTAGATTCCATACTTGGGAAAACAAACAAAAACTTAAATTGCATTTACATTGTAAATTTTACAACCTCATCGCAGCCATCAAAATACCAATCTAACAATTTAACTAACACCATTAAAACTAGGGTGAATTAAGCTATACAACTTCCCAGCTTACCAAAGTCAGAGCGCTCCGAAAAAGCATCCAAAAAGATTCTGTAATTGGAGCCTTTTCGGAGTAAACACCGAAAACCACTTTTTTATGAAGATTTACGGAGAGTTGAGAGAAGAAATGAATATTGTAGAGCGAATGAACTGCAAGGCTCAATTATATGAGCGATTTCGAGCGTTTTCTGACCCTTTTTGTTGTAGACGTATAGAGAATTGTGAGAAAATGAACGTTGGAGAGCAAATGAGCGGCAACGATCAAATATGTGAATGTTTTCGAGCATTTTCTGAGGTTTTTATTTTACCCAAAATAAAAATTACATTTGTCATGAATGTTTGCCAGTAGTCGTCTATACAGACATTTTAGCCTAAGACATATTATATTTTCAGAATTATATCAATAAAACTGTATAAACTGCTGAAAGGGGTCTTTGCTTTTCATTGTTGATAAAGTTTCATAAAAATATTGATATAAGCTTCAGAAATTCATTTAAGAAGAGTCATAAAACGCTCAAAATTCATCTGAATCGGACTCATTTTTATGACTAAGTGCCCGCGTAGAACGATTTTTTGCTCCATTTGGGCTCCAAAAGGAGCTCATTTCGGAGGGTAAAGCTCAGAGAAATAAGCGTTTTATGGCTCCGAAAGGAGTCTTTTTTGCACTTTTGGTTAGCTGGGCTGACTAAATTTATTTTGAAATGCTCAATGCATATGTAATTGCTAAACTACCTAATTAAATTAATAAATTATAATGTAATTTTACTTTTATTTCAACAGCACTAATTTGTGTAATTTGCTTTGTTATATTTCAATTTTACACATTCCAAGGCAAACAGCTGACTTCGAAAAACTTATAGCTCTTCCTCTTCTTCTTTCAATTGAAGGTGTAACTCAGAATACATGTAATCGAAAGCAGAATAGGGTTGAATAATAATAATTCCCAACAGATAATCCACCATCCCACCCACACGACACGAGGGGCGCCTCCACATAACGCACGGCTTTTTTTCTTTAACCTATATTGGCGAGTCGGTGAAAGGCAGGGGTTCGTTAAATGTCGAGATCTAAGCTTTTTAAGGAGGGATCATATCCAGTCCATACTTAAATTATACCTTCAGAGTTTTTTGATAGTATAAGGCATTTCCACACGATATAACTGGACTACTAATTAGGTTTTTGCATAGTGGCTGTGAAAATGAGACAAGGCACTAAAAGAGTAATTCGATTCAAAAAATTAAGCAAAGCCATTTTAAATATTTTGATTATGACTGGATATACAATCTTGGTATTTCATGGCATGATTTTGGGTTGTAGATAATGTTCTTTTTGATTTTGCAGACATAAAGTTTCTAACATTGTTCACATCAAAGTATTTTTGACGTAGATAGGACTTAAGTAATGTTTGTTCAACCCGGAGGTCTTGCATTTCTTGTGTGAACGGTTCTTTTTATTTTCTAATCAGCTCTTTAGTAAACCAGGCTTGGGCTGGCTAGTGATCGAAAGACTTACCTTTAGATACATACGATCCGTGATCGAATAAGAATTTTTAAATATCAATAGTTCTAAGCCGGTGATTCGGAATGACGTCATACGTGAGTAATTGGCTGAAACTACCGGTATGTTCAATTATGCATTACTAGAGGCCGCCCCGTTCGCCCAAATTGATTTTCCTTACCGTATTTATATATAGATTATTCTTGTATTCGTGATCGAAAGACTTACGTTTAGATACATACTGGGGTCGAATTACGACACACGATCCGTGATCGAGTAAGAATTTTTAAATATCAATAGTTCTAAGCCGGTAATTCGGTAATTGGCTAAAACCGGTAGGTTCAATTGTGCATTATTATTCTTTTAAAAAGCTGGAAAGTTTCGAACAGGCAATAGATAGACGTTAAGCTCAATATCGCTTTTAAACTCAGGCTTTTTATTTAATCTTTTGAAACTCGTTTTAGCAAAATCAAAGTCAGAGTTTATTCTAGTTTCACATGGTTTATTAGCATAAGTTTGATTTCGTAAGCAATCGCAAAATAAGGATAGTAAAACAAGAGGATTACATTAACTCAAACAGAATTTAGATGTATCACTAACGTAACTAAATCCAAGATCTTCCCGAAGTAATTAGGGGTAACATTAATCTGATTAAGACAAAGGCCCGCCATTTCATCCAAAAAACCATTATTCGCCGCTTTGGAGGGAATTGGCACAATGTTTTAGTCAGAGATACTCCACGATATATGCGGCACGATATATCGGCGCCATCTGCACATTATTAGATTATCAGTGTTGCCAGGATGCAATTTATTTTGGAGCTAGATTTGAGAAAAAAAGAGCTAGAAAAGAGCTAGATTTATTCAATAAAATCCAAAACATGTAAAAAATGAGCTAAAAGGCACTTAAGTATTGTATGTAAGTTTTTACATTTATTTCATACTAGCAGGGTACCCAGCTTTGCTCGGTATGTACCTAAGTAGTTAATAAATTCCTGCTACCTTCAATTGCGAAAACAATTTATAGGCTGAGAAGGTTCAGAACAATATTTATTTTCCCACATTATATCTCCTTTATGTCTACGGCAACCAGCTAAAGTAAAGGCGTTTTTTAACAGTCTAACTTCGACATTTTGCCATCTCCCCTCTATTTGACTCTTTAGCTTTGCCTAAACATTCCCCAAGTCATCCCCAGTCATTATTCAAAGAAATTTCAAATATACAGAAACAACTTATCCAGAGTTTTATTAAATACTAGTAAGGCCCGCTTGCTTTGCTGCGTATCAGAACTTATAACAGACTGAGTCCGATTTTAATCATTATAGCCTATACGCACTTGATTGTATAGTTCACAACAACAATTAAAAAATACATTTGGGCCAGTTTTCGAAATTTGAAATACATACATATCTCTACATATAATAAAATTGTAACAGGTCGATGTCTGTACATGGCATCTACCCACCCTTCTCTTTTTCCGTCCGAAATTTTTGAAGATATATAATTGAATCCATTTGAGATATTTAAATTAAGCGCATCGCATATAAAAGTACCCATTGGCACCATTCGTTTGATACCCATATTGTACTAACACATTTTTTTGCGAATACATATTCGTCGATAACTTCAAGATATCTCCGAAACCATTTGGGATATTTCAATTGATCACATCGCATATTACAACACTCATTGACACCTTTCGTTTGACATCCATATTGTACTAAGACATTTTTGGTCACCCCTGGTCCACATATTGGGCGATAACTCCAAAACCGGTTGAGATATCGCAAAAACTAATTTCTTAAACTTTTGGTTGAGCGTCTGACCGTCCAACGCCGAAGTTTCATTCAATTCCATTCAGTACTTTTATTGATACGACCACAAACATACAGACAGACATGGGCCACATTTTGGGCTATAACTCCAAAACCGGTTGAGATATCGAAAAAAGTAATATCCTAAATTTTAAGTTGAGTATCTAGCAATCCAACGAAAAAGTTTCATTCATTTCCATTCAGTACTCTCAGAGTGATACGGCCACAAACATACAGACAGACATGGGCCACATATTGGGCGATAACTCCAAAACCGGTTGAGATATCGAAAAAAGTAATATCCTAAATTTTAAGTTGAGTATCTTGCAATCGAACGAAAAAGTTTCATTCATTTCCATTCAGTACTTTCAGAGTGATACGGCCACAAGCATACGGACAGACAGACAGACAGACACACAAAAATTAAAAAAATGGTTGATTTGGATTCTACTCGTTTAATAATGCTTCCCCCAATCAATTTTTTGTTGATATCTGCCATGTACAGACATCGACCTGTTACAATTTTATTATATGAGCCCTTTAAAGCACAAGTGGTATAACTCCACTTTTTTTTTTTTTTTAGTTAGGCATGGTACTGTATGGAGAAAAATGTATTCTATTTAATGCAATAACGTGGTAGTTTCTAGTTCCCGTAGCATCCTCATAAAAAGCAGAAATTGCCTTTGGGGTCACTCCTGGTCCACGTTTTGGTCAATATTTTCGGAGCGGACTCACCTATGTACCTGAAAACCCCTCCTATTTAAAACCCCAAGCAACCCCTTTAATTTGATACCCATATCGCATAAAGACCTTCTAAGGTAACCCCGTCTCACATTTTGACCGATATCTCGAAATCTCGTATAAATTTTAAACTTTTTTTAACCTAGAATCATGCCGAGCATCTAGAGAGTTAATGTTTCAAAATTTCATTAAATTCGGTAGAAAGGTTTGCAATTAGAAAACGAAACAGATTTCAAACTATGTTTAAGTTAAATGAAATCTTAAAATCGTTTACAGCACAAGTGGTATAATTAATTTTCGGTGCTCGATAAAACAAGAGTTAATGGACAAAAAGTTTGAAAAACATCAATTTAAGTTAAAGAAGACCTTTTTCTGAAGTTTTATTGAAAAAAGTAGTCCAACTACAACTTTTAGCAAACCCTTTAATATCTCGATAGAAGAAAAAGTGGAGTTATACCACTTGTGCTTTAGAGGGCTCATATGTAGAGATATGCTGATACCCACATAGGACGGCAGTGTACATATGCAATTGATTTTTGATTTAGCTGAAATTGAAAAAAAGTGAACAAAAATTTTAGAGGCGCGCTTAGTTTTTTTTTTGACAAAGTAAGTGAATTTTTCTTCATATAAATTTATGTAAGAAAAAAAATTTCATAGGTGCATACCTCCCATAAAACAAAGTGCAGGTCCCTTTCTAAGCTTCAAGCAGTCCATTAGTGAAACTCATCAAAATTCATTTCTTAGTTTCCAAGATCCTTAAGTTCAAACAGACAAACAGACAGACAATAATTTTAAAAATTTATCAGATGAACTCTATAGCATTCCCCAAGTCATCACCAGTCATTTTTTCAAAGAAATTTTTAATGTACGACTTTTCTAGAGATTTTTATAGTATAGATTTAATTTAAACAATGTTTAAAACGTATAAAAAGTATAACTAAGTCAACAAAAAAAAAAAAGTGTGTTCTTCAAAAATTAAAATTAATTTATTTAATATTAATAATTAATTAAATTAATAAATAGTTAAGAAACAAATATTTCATTTTTAGTAAAACTCAAAAATTATTTTTATTTTTGCGTCAAAGCCAAATGAAGCCATTTTAATTCTGACTCAGAATTCAAAACGCTTGAAATATTTTTTCTGATTTTTTATCATGAAGACAGAATCGGAGGGTAAGGTTGTTCAGAATCTTTAGCAACTTAGGAAAGTGTTTTTTACACACAATTTACTTACCTTTCCATTTTGATTCTTGTTCGCAAAATAAACATATGGCATTTAGGAATGTTACTCGACAAAGTAAACCGATTTAGGTATTTGTTATCGGTGAGGGAAACTAAGTCGCCACATGGTACACAATGAAACTAACATAATAATTTCGACGTCGATTATAAGAGAAATAAAAACTTTCTTCATTTTGTATAAATAAATTTGGAGCCAAAAAAGAGCTAAAAATGAAAAAACGGACTAGAAAAAGAGCTAGGAGCTAAAACAGAATTTTGGAGCTAAACGCCAAAAAAACTGCTAGATCTAGCTCTAAAAGCACCAAAATGGCAACACTGCATTATTAGATTATAACATGATGCTTGATAGTTAAACATCGGCGCTACTAATGTGCAGATGGCGCTGAAGATTAACTAACGAACGTCATGCTATAATCCACTACTTCCTATAATATCTGTGGCAATAAGACTAAACGACTAAACTCAAGATAGGACGATAAATGGGATTTATGAAATTAAGCAATATTTTTGATTTTTTTTTTTCGTATAATGCATTGTTAGCAAAGCCTGAACGGAATTTTTTTTTGTTATATGGTGTGGGGGCACAAAACTAAACGATGATGAAAATTTCAAGATTTTACCTCAACGGGAAGTTCGTTGAAAAACGAATTAATCGACACCGAAAACAGACCTTCGCATTTCTTTAATAGAGCGATTCACGCGCCACCTAGCGGGTCTAATTTTTTTTTTAGCATTTGGAAATTGATTAAGTAACACACACGTAAAATATGAGCGAAATCGGTCCATAATTACGATTTTGAGTTTTTATTACCGCGGTCTCAGCCCCACCTAGCGGAATTTTTTTTTCCGAAATATTTCTTTTCATCGTAGTAATACATGTTCCGAATTTCATCAAAATCCGCGGACAGATACGACGAAAGCGACCTAATAAAAACATTTTAAAAACGTTTAAAATGAAATAATTCAATAATAAAATCAGCTACAGTAATGAATTTTGGTAGATTCATTTAGCTCGTCACCCTATTACCAATTTTGACAATTTTTTGTAAAAGTGAAGGGACACTTTGACTGTTAATAACTACAGAACCGTTTGTGCTAGAATAAAGAAATTTGGTAGGATATATACTACTGTTGTCATACCCATATCTCATTAATTTATGAATGATATAACTTGCCAGTTAAATCAATTCGTTGTAAGACTTTTAAACATTTTTGGGAAATGGTCGCCAAGCAACTTTTGAATTCGTCCGTTAATAACATCATAGCCGTGTACGATAGAATAATGACACTTGATGCGATGTTTACTATAGACATGTACATAGATTCCGCCAAACGAAAATAAGCAAAATTCGCAAACGACCACGCCCTTTTTTGCACTAAAGTTTACTTAGCGACGTATGGAAACAGAACAAGACATATCTCATTTACTGCGGCGACTTGGTACTGCTAGGATTTGGTAGCAACAAATAATTGATCATCTTATTAAATTTTTGTTTTTTTACTTCGGAAAATGGGAGTGCCCCCGCCCACGTATAAGTGAATATTTAGTACCGTTCACTTTTTCCAAAGTGCTTCATTGTTTAAGCATAGTGAGTCCCCGAATAATGTGGCCATCCGTATGAACCCAGCTTCATACGAAGTGGTGTGCATAGAGATATTGATCTGACAACGTTTCGCGGTGAACGATGAATACATATTCGTACTATGAAAAAACCTAGCAGTGCTAGCAAAGAGTTGATTTTAGCTAGGTTAGGTTAGGGTGGCTGCCCCTCTGCCCTACAGAGGGGCGCACTTAGGACGGATGGCCCATTGAGGGGTTTAATCCCTGCTTCCCTTATACACTAAGAAGATTGAGCCACCCTGTCCGCTTGATAAAGCGCAGAATGTCTCCGGTTTCGACGGAGCTTAGGTCAGCTAAGCTAGGCACTACAGCCGGGTCCTGGCTATAGCGGGGCAGCTGCAGAGGAAGTGCCCGACATTTTCTATCTCTTCCTCGTCCCTGCAGCTGCGACCGAAGTCGTTTGAGGGTTTGGCATGTATTCCCATTAGGCAGTGCCCTGTGAGCACCCCAATCAGGGGACCTAGGGATGGTGGTCTAAGATTGAGTATGAACTCGGTCCGTTTCTTATATATGTATGGCCAGGTTTGCCTGGACACCTCGCAAGTCGTCTCCCTCGTCTATCTAGAGTTTGCTTTTCCTTCGAATTCGCGTAGGAGCCAGAGCTTAGTCATGGCTAGAGGGTGGGTGGTGTTCCTAGTTCGGTTCACCTCTGTTTGCTCCGTGGCATTCCTAGCTGGCTCGTCAGCAGCGCAGTTTCCAGGAATCTCGCTGTGTCCTGCAACCCATATCACTGCTGTGGAGCATTTCGAGGCCAGTTAATTGAGCGAGTGCTACCTTCTAAGAGGTGTTGCTGCTCTGAAGGGCTTTGATCGCTGCTTGGTTGTCGCAGTATATAGATACTCACGTGCAGTTTTTCGCGAGCAGCCAACGTGCAGCTTCCTCTATGGCTGTAAGTTCCGCCTGGAATACGCTGCAGTGGCTACGTAGCCCTACGCATAGGTTGAAAGTGGGTTTAGAATATTTACGTTATCGCATTCGTGCCTCTCAGGGACTCTGATGGAGAAGGACGTGTTTGGGTCATGGCCTATATTTGTGGTGTAATCCACCACGTTCAGGTTATTTGGTTTGGTCTCCAGGATGCTTGCGTGTCCAAATCTGGTGTCGCCCCAGCGCTGTACTGCGTTCATTCGTACTGCGCTATGGCTCGCCTGGAGTTTTCCATACAGGTCAACCGGCAAGAAGTTGAGCATGACCTCCAAGGCTTTTGTGGGCGTCGATGGAAGCACTCCCGTAACATGCATCGCCGCTGATCGCTGTACTCTGCCCATCCTGCTTATGTTGTTGTTGCGCTCAAGTGCTGGTCACCCACCGCAGCGCCATAGAAAAGGGTGGGTCTGACTACAGCGATGTGCAGCCAATGCATAATTCTAGGGTTTAGGCCCCATCTCTTCCCTACCGTTGCCTTGGATGAATATAGGACCATAATAGCCTCGATCTGTCCTCAACATGCTTGTTCCAGCTGAGTTTGCAATCTAAGATCACGCCTCCTGAGAAAGTGTGAACTTCCTCGTGAACAGAATCATTTCCGTTTTAGAGGGATTAACACTAAGGCGGCTCTCTAGGGCCCAGTCCTCCACGAGGTTGAAGGCAGTCTGGAGCAGCTCACTTAGAGAGTGGAGATTATTAGCAGTCGCCGTTAGAGCGATGTCATCGGCGTAGGCAATAATTTGACAGCCAGTGTTTTCAAGCTTCAGAAGTAGGTTGTTAACTGTTAGGTTCCACAGAAGAGGTGATAGAACTCTTTGCTAGATTGTCTTGGATAGTTATCCTTGGCAGTAGCTGTCTAACGAAGTCCATTCTCCGAAGTTACTCGATGACCACTAGAGGATGTGCGTTATTAAAGGCTCCTTCAATATCGAGAAAAATGCCCAGGGTGAATTCTTTGAGGGCGAGTCCAAGGAGTACTGTTTCCACGGACTTGCCTCTGGAGTATGCATTCTGAGCTGTCGATAGGTTTGGTAGACGCAGATTATTCCTAATGTGTGCGGGAACATCCCAGAAGGTGCGTGTCCATTAGGAGTTCGACCATTTTGCTACTAGATGTTGTCCAATCTTCATCTGGTTTTTGAATGTAGGACTTTTCGATAGATTTGATTCGATGATGTACAGAAGTCCCATGCATCTCTCTGGGCTTAGTTGAATGTATATTGAAAGTTTTTAAGGCTTGTTTATATTCTTGCCTAGAACGGGTCCTCTTAGCTTGAATAAAAAGCCTCCTGCTGTCTTTCCTTAGCCGGGAATCTCGGAGCTCCACCATGGTGGTCTCTTCTTATTTATCGATCTGGTAAGAGGAAAGGAGGCATTGAGTCGAGCTCACCGATCGAAGCTAACTCGTTTTCAGAAAGTAGGTGCGGTCTTAATGACCTCCCATTTGTTCGCTTCCTATTTCTGTAAGCTGCAGTAGTAGTCGGTCTCACGAGGAGGCAGAAACATATGTACCTATGGTCAGAGAAGGAGTTGTCTCTTGACACGTGCCAGTTCTCAATTTGGCCCAGCGTCAGAGACCAGCGTAATGTCAAGTACTTCTTTGCTATTTGCGGTAACGAAAGTTGGTTCCTTTCCAGAGTTACTTATATTTATTTATTTATTTACGTTTCAGTCTACTGTTATTTAAACCTTACAGACTAATTGAATAGTTTAAAAAGACTTAACCTAAATTAAGTTACATTTTCATTAAAATTTAAGGAACTACTATAAAGATTACATAAACGAATACATCTGTTAATACCCTCATTTAATATATAATTTGTATTATGGAGTGTAGCTATGTTCACTAAGAGTCTATTTTGCCTAAGAGTTCTGGGCGGATTGTATTTTAAAAAATAGTTTGACAGTTCGACACAGTTTATATAAGACGATAAAATATTATACACATATAAAATAGAGCTGCAGATTCTTCTGTCTTTTATTGATTGAAGGCCTAGAAGTTTGCGCCTGCTATCATATGGTGGTAAACCGTTTGGCCAATACAATTTTTTAAGCGCATACCTAGTAATGTTTCTTTGGATTCTCTCCATACGATTTGAAGGTTCATCGTAGAATGGGCTCCAAACAATTGGAGATTATTGGATAGAACAAATTATTGCAAATTATTGGATAGAATAAAGTCTAAAAGGCACTCACCTCTAAGGTTTGTGTCCGTAGAACCCCATACAGCATGATGTGAATTGGCCTCAACCTCCGCCGGTTTGCTGAAGCAGTTGGTTGGAAATTGTTGGGCCTCATGCGCCATGTAGGCTGCAATAAACCAGAGTTGCTTGCTCTCCAGTTCTAGGCTGATGCTTCCAGTATCTGCGTCACTGAAATTTGATAGCAAAACGTAAGAAAGAGTCTTTTTTATAAGAATACATGCTCTGGTCCTACCTGTAACTGGGGTCCTGACCACCTTGTAGGCATCAGAGTGAATCCTGCACAAACCTATCAACACCGACTTCCAGTTGTCCGGAGTGTTCCTTGTCCAGTACTGAGAGTGTGAGGTGCTTGGCCACTTCACTAAACGGCCTGGACGGGTTCGCCGCAGAAGTTCTGGGAGCTGACGCCAAGGGTATATGGCTCTTTTATTCACTCGTGGTGCTTTCCTGAGATCGTTGTCTCTTAGGGGCTAGTGCCTTTGGCTTGGCTCTGGTGTGGTAATTTTTCTCGCCGCTGTTCCCTACGCTGCGAGAAGGCTGGTTGCCCTGGCTGAAGAGGCTTTTTGGTCCTCCGTCATGACGCTGGGAGACACGCCCTCCAGTCGCGCAATTATCTTCGCAGCGGATCTACGGTCTCGCTGCGCTCCGACTGAGGGATCAATTTTCCTCAGCTGTCTAGCGCTGCTGGCAGCACTGGGGCTGACCTTCCTCCCGTAGAGGGACTGGAGCCAGCACCCTCGGAGTGCTCCCCGTTTTGCCCCACCCTGTGGGGGTTTGGCTGGTGCGGTTTCAAGGGGTTTAGTCGTACTTGTGCAGGCGACCGAATCGAGGTTTTTTGCCGTGAAAGCCTGCCCGACACCGTCGATGCGGTTCTCGGGTTGGTAGACCTGGTGTGTGGTTGCTGTGGTACAGCTTTAATGCCTTGTCCAGAGGCCGCATTTTTACCAGTGCAGGGATCCGAGCGGAGTTTGGTTTTGGCATTTAATATCTGTGTCGTTGGCCACCTACTCTCACGAGGCCTTTCGGTCACCATAAAATAAGGGAAGGGGAAGGGAAAAGGTCGACTACGGCAGCGCCCCATACCGTAGCAAGTCCACCGTTACTCCCGGAGGTAGACCGGTATCCGGGAGGCTCCGTTAGAATACAGTCGGAAGCCCGACAGGGTCACCTCGTGAAGGCTACCGTAAGTGTCCCAACACAGTGGCTGCGTTCGTCGACATCGGCCGCCAGCGCAGGGAGATTTCACCGTTCACTACGGTCCTGGTGTGAGAGAGGATGTCCAGGCTCTATGGTTCACGTTTTCACACCCTGCTGATAACAGCTCGACCCCAAGCTAGATGTGATAAATTTTGAATTGGAATTAATAAAAGTTAAGTTGGTTTTTAACTTAATATTTTCTATGTTCATATGGAGCCGGATAAGAGATGGCGCAGTCGAATATCGCCTTTCTTCTGTTTCTTGCTTCGCAAAAGTCCTTTAAACGGGGAGAGCTAGGAATATATGCACATGTACAAAACTGCATTGAGCTGGTTGTATCTGTTTAACACAGGGCAGTGGGCAGGAATTAGCCTTGGGGTGATTTTTAATTTTGATTTGCATTCGCATACATTTTTCGCTAAGATAAACACATTTGCTGAAACAAGATATAAAATATTCACATGCAAATATCTAACGCAAAGAGACATTTGTTCAATTCCAGCTATGTCTCAAGTTTCATCCGCTAACACTGAGAAGCTTGTGATTTAGTTACTTCACATATGAGCAGGGGTGGGCACGACCACATAGACACGTTTGCAGAAATGCGGGTGTGTTAGTAAGCACGATCACGCATCGACCCCGGAAGCAAATTAAATTATTAATTCAGTTTGATTTTAGCATTTGCAAAGGTAACACGTACCACGCGCAGTTGCTATCAGACTAACAACAACAACGTCAGACAGTGGACGATCGTACAATACGTACATGTTTAAGGTCGAATGGGGAATGGAGTTTTTTTTTGTTTTAAACGCTACAAGTAAGCCGCAATGCTTGATTTGCGGAAAAGTATTGAATTACGTCAGCCAGCAAAGCGTAAGTAGGCATTTCGCTTCACAAGACAGAGAAGTAAATACCCTGAGTGCTGATGAAAAATTAAAATGAGCTCCTCCAAGTGATCATCAGTGTAAAGTTAATATGAAACATTTCGAGCTCATCTGATAACTTCATTTTTAACAAAATTTATAAAGGGTTTAGTTTTATTTAAATCATGAAATCTTTGCTCATAACATTTTTGACATCTTTAAAGGATTGGAAATATTGACAGATCTTGTTTTGTATCTGAAGTCAGTAACACATCTAAAGCTGCGGTATAGTCAAAAATAAATGGCTTGTTTCTTGGAGTAGGTACATTTGAGTGGTTCGCCGTGCGACACACCCTTACCGTACGAGTGTTGAAATCAAACCATTGTAAAGCTCTACAAGTAAGTTATCAATCAGCTGTTCGACTAACAGCTGTGCTCACCTGACTGGGAGCTCCGAATTCAGAAGGGAAATACGCAGGGTCTCATTCATGTGGACCGAAAAAAAAGTACGACTAGCTATTGATGAAATGTGTGATAACTATGAAAATAAGAGAAACTAGTTGTAGAAATATATTTATTGTTGCAGGTAATTTAGTTTAGAGTAGTTTGTACAAAAGTTTTCACTGTTTAAAGATCATTTAATGATATCTTCTTAAACTTTGTAAAACTTTCCTGTGGTACTCGCAAAAGCAACCATGTAGCTGATGTTGTCATGGGAATTCTCTTGTTCTTCCTTGTTTACACTAAAATGCCACGTGCTAATTTGGTAAATTTCAGCAAATACTTGAACAAAATAGTAACTTCTCTTATTTATTTCGTATCTAAATGAAGTTCCCCACCATTTTAAAGTGTTTACAAGCAAAACGCTCGCTCAAATATCTTTTTGCATATATGGGCAAAAATGTTCAACTAAAGGTGCATTCACATAGTACTCGCAAGTTTCTTAGGTATCGCTTTATTACAACGCACTTTAAATGTTTGCATAATGTCAAAAGCCAGAAAACTCATTCATTGCTATCTATTTTTAGCAGGTGTTAAGCTCAATCATGTATTTAACCAATTATACCAGTAAAAGCAGTAACTATATAATATTTGTTGAATTTGTCTTCAGTTCGGTATGGAACCAATTTTCCTGTTTTAATTTTTAGATATTACGTGCAAAATTCATATTAACAGTTGCTTACACTTCGGTATCCTCACTAAAGCGGTAAAGCATTAATGTCTTATGTCGCTTGCCGTTTAACAATTCTGGTCGTTAGTCGTGCAAACGCTTAGAAGATGGTGAAAAATAGTGGATGATGTGCCTCTGCTTATGTCAAACACGTCAATAGCTTACTAAATTAGTTATTTTGTGGGTAAATTTGTATAAGAAAATATATTGGACTCGACGAAATCTGTTCAATTGGGGGAACGTTAGTAGTATAATAATATTTGCTCGAACGGTTAACTCCTACCAAACGGTGACCTCCTCCCGAGTTTTTGTCCATATTGAAAAGAAAACATAGTATTGAACTGCTGAAGTACTGAACGAAGTGAACGATCCACTCCACTTTCAAACAAATTTAGTCTTTAAAATGCCTAGCTCTAGCACAAACCATATTTTAAAAACAACACATATGTGAATCATAAAAGCTGCCGCAAAAGTTTTTACGCGACTATTTATTTTAGCTTCAACATTCTACTAGAAACAAAGAAAACCAAAGGTTAATTGCGAAAAAGTGGTCTTGTCGTCGATATGTTTTTCTTCATTAAGTGGATTAGCTTCTCCATAACTTTTTCAGTACTTAAAGCAACATTTTATTCCATTATAAATGCCATATAGTATTATTTTCTGCAATGTTAAGTTAGAACTTGTCCTTTGACACATTTCGGCTCATATTTCCATACTAAATATGCTTCACTAGTTAACCTACAAAGCAACCCTACTCTGGAATTTCGCTCCATTTTTGAATGAAAATTACATCCCTGCTGCGATAGGGGTTGCTGTACTAGCTGTTTTTATGACATTTTTCTCAGTGTCAACCGCTGATTTGACGTTTTTCTCAGTGTCAAAAGCCTGTGTGTTAGAAAGAGAAAGGAACAAAGATAACTTACTTGTAGGATTTTACAATGAATCAAATTAATGTGGTTGTCGTTGATTTTGACGAAGAAGTCGCTGGGCGCTCGCTTTTCGTATACGTATATGGTCACTTAGCAGGTGCTAAGCTGATGCCCACCCTTGCATACATATGAGTAAAGCCATGTCAAGTGATCCCTGATTTTCCGACTAAATCACGGATTTTTGAAAATCATATATTTTTGTAAAGTAGGTGTGGCGGTTATGTTGCTGTAAAAATATTTCCTATATTTGTTCATGTTATTAACAATTAAAGTTTTGAGTACTCTTAATTTGAAAAATTAGTTTCTCCTAAACAACAAAAGATAATGAGCTGAAATTTTTTACACACATAAAGCGATGTTTTTACTATCTTTTTCAAAAAAAAAAATTTAAAATTATTATAATAATTTGAAATTTGCAATAATTTTTTTTAAACGATTAAATTTTTTTATGCCTTCTTCACGCTATAAAAAATTTTAACTTATACAGAATAATTGAAAAAACGATGACCTTTAATAATCTGTAGTTGGAATTTTGCACTTTTTCTTCGTTCCGAAGATATTTAAGTTTTTGTCACCTAATGCGCCTTCCGTTCGCTGTGGTACGCTCGACCACGTTATACGCCACTTGAACGTTATACGTCACACGCTCTTTATGAAGTAATTTATTTCCTCATGTTTGCAGTAAAGTATGAAGATTTGCAGTTGATAGTGTTAGATTCAATTGATAACTAATTTTTCTTTATCAACTACATATTTTTACATTGTACGAATACATGTCATATTGTACGAATCAAAAAATATAAACACATGTGATATGCATAAACGATTTTTATTTTTATGTGAAAGTAGGTAAATTTTTTTTATCACTAACTATCGCATTTTTAAATTTTGTCAAAAAACAGCTTTCTTAAATCCGTTATTTTCACTGAGTGATTGTGCTTTTGAACAAAGACACATCTTTTGAAAAAATTCTACATTGAATCTGGTTTTCATTCGCTGGTTGAAACTGGTGATATTGGCGTGTATTTTTTATAGCGGTTGCTTTACCAAAGCGATTTTGAAATTGTTTTTCGTGGGCATCGTGATCATTTTGTGAGCAGAAATCAAAATCGATTGAATTAAAAGCATTTTTGGCCCATTCATAAAGCGCAATAGCATTGTTTATATGATTGCCCGCCACACGTTGCATACTCGCTTTACGTGCTAGTCTCTTCACAGCTCCGCCGACACCGTCGCAGGCCCCTTTGTCGCAAAAAAATTCCATTCGGCTTCGACTGCGAAGTCTTTTTTGTGAAAATATAAATTCTGAAAGTTGAACTTATTTTTGTACTGCGATCCAGCCCCATCGGAAAACTAGAAAATTTTTTTGACATTTCGAGATCCAAATTTCTTTTTTAAATACTGAACAAGTCTCGTATTAAACAAATGAACGGAATGAGCGTCATGAGACATATTTTCAGAAATTATAACAAAACTTAAGTGTTTGGTTTCTCCATCTGCACGATAATAAGCTACATATGGGTGCAGAGTTGCTTGGGTATTTGACCAATGATGGGACTGAATCGCATCTTGAATTTGAAAAGTATAATTTTCTGCGAAATCCAAGCTCACAACGAATTCTCCATCCTTTACGGTATTTTTCTTCTTGACGAAATAAGCCGCTTGAGTTTTCGATAAAAAATCGTGCCTTAGGAGTGATGATAAATCGGAACCAAATGACTCCACAAACTTAGCTTTTTTTCCTTCACTTGCACGATATCGCACCTACAAAAAATAATTTCCCTTGATTAGAATACAAAATTATTACATTATGTATCTTTAGAGACAGAAGAAGCATGCATGAAATGTATATTTTTGTGCATGTCAAGTTCCAAAAAGTGTATTTTGGTAGCGCTCAAGGGCATATAAAACACAACTCACAATAAGGGGCAAACATTATGCGTTCCACTTTGGCCAGCGACGATGCATTCTCGAGGTCTCAAATCTTTGAATTTTGATAGACCAATAAATGCTTCAGGAAACTCGATCGTAAATTGTTCTTTAATATTTTCCACTAAGGCCGAATGTGTATTTTTGTTTCCCTCATCTTCTAACTCTGTATTTTCTGTTTTTTTTTTTCTCGAATCGAGGACGTTTGCTATGATTTCTTTGACACTTTTATCACACAATTGTGAATAGCGGTACTTTTTTATCGGTGGCTCTTCAAGTTTATGCAGAATGTCATTAACTTGATTAAATTTCAAAGAATCATCAACGCCTTTCATCTCACAATTAAGATCTCCACCATCTTCTGCAGAATCTGTTGAGTCATCAGACGATTCACTTTCAGACGATTCACTTTCTTTATTTGGGTGGCAACTGAAAAAGTGAAATTGTACAGAACTTCATTTAATGAAACAATAATTTTTAACATATTTCCACTTTTTCCATTATTAACACATTTCAACTCACTTCGTGCTCCTTTGTTCTTCATTTTGTTCACTGGCATCAATTTTTGCGCCGCTATAAATTTCCATACGGCATATTTTGCAAATATGTTTGCCGATGTAAGTTTAAAATTTATTATTCCACTTACGTGTTATAAGAAACAAATCACGGCGAACACATTTATGCTCTATTTTGTTGAACGGATTACAGCACTCGTACGGACGGACCATATTTTTAATATTTGAACACTAGAATACTTTTTATTAGTTTTGTCAATCTGTGCAGAAAAACACGTGCATGCCAGTGTTGCCAGCGCGCGCATTAGGTGACTAAAACTTAAATATCTTCGGAACGAAGAAAAAGTGCAAAATTCCAACTACAGATTATTAAAGGTCATCGTTTTTTCAATCATTCTGTATAAGTAACATTTTTTATAGCGTGAAGAAGGCATAAACAAATTTAATTGTTTAAAAAAAATAATTGTAAATTTAAAATTATTATAATAATTTAAAATTTTTTTTTTTGAAAAAGATAGTAAAAACATCGCTTTATGTGTGTAAAAAATTTTAGTTCATTATCTTTTGTTGTTTAGGAGAAACTAATTTTTCAAATTAAGAGTACTCAAAACTTTAATTGTTAATAACATGAACAAATATAGGAATTTTTACGAAATATTTTTACAGCAACATAACCGCCACACCTACTTTACAAAAATATATGATTTTCAAAAATCCGTGATTTATTCGGAAAATCAGGGATCACTTGACATGGCTTTACTCATATGATATGTTGTTGAATCTGAAAGTAGCAAATAGCGATCAGTTTATTTTGAATGCGATTACTTATATACGACGCGTTTTTTTGTACGTTTTCCAACAGTGTTTGGAAATCGATGCCACTTTTGGCTCGATATCTCGACAGAGCACGGAAACTCCCATCGTTTATCAAAGGGTCTGCTAATGAAATTTTGCATGTGTCTAGAATTTCGCGAAGTGACAAACCTTGCCGACCACATAAAATTATCGTTTCAATGATTGTGACAGTGGAACTCTTGCTTTTTCGATGAAATCAAGTTTATGCTTTGATATTTGTAGGCAAAATATTCTTTTTTTTGATTTAATTGATTGTAGAAGTGATGTTTTGTTATATCCAGAGTTCTGGTGATGATTAAAGATCACAAGTACTTTTTCCAGTTTTTAAAAGGTTTCAAT
The DNA here is from genome assembly GCA_951509765.1 of Sphenella marginata. Lineage (NCBI taxonomy): Eukaryota > Metazoa > Arthropoda > Insecta > Diptera > Tephritidae > Sphenella > Sphenella marginata. The sequence goes on from OX608083.1 coordinate 43,131,822, forward strand.
ACGAACTGGCCCTGACACCTCCTTCTTTTACAGAAAGAAAAACACAGCATTTACAGAAGGTCCCATGCAACCAAGCTCGTTGGAATTTTAAAATTCGTGGTCCGGATGAAGGAAACTTGAAGGTATCGCAAGGAACCCAGATCTTGTCTTGGAGCCCAACAATTGAGTCTATGCCATCAGCAGCTGATTTATTTACAACATATCTAATATCATATTTATGAAAGGGAACTGTAGGATTTGATGTAGAACTCACTGTAGCTTCACAGCGACTGTCCAACTAATTAATAACGAGAAGAAAAATAAATAATTTGCCCGCAACATTTGCACGACACACATTTGCATCAACGTAAACATCAAATTGTACGAAAAATTCAACTATTTTTTGTATACTTACATCGGCATTTTCGAGTTTAGGTTTCTTACATAAGAAGCGACGAATATGCATCTTTAGATGGGCTTCAGTTACTTCGATTCTATGCTACGAAAACTTAACAACAAATGCCATACTAAGCGTGTTAGGAAAAAAAGCTTGAATGAATGTGTAATATATTTTGCACTCCGATTTGTTCAACACTAACCATGCACGATTGAATTTTCCCATGAATCTCCAATAAACGGACCAAATTCAAAAACATCACAAGCAACTTCCGTGTATTTTGTTCTTGTAATTTGCTAATTCGATGTCAAATTTATATGGCAATTAAATAAATTCTGTCAAAAGAAGTCAGCTGGTCACTTGACACAACCTTAGCATCATTTGGCCATGACATCAATGGTACTGGTGCAAATTATGGACGTGCGATGAACCGATTAAATCATATTTTGATTAATCATAACTCTAAATAACAAAACCTAATTAACCAGGTCCTGAATAGTACTGTTTACAGTACTTGTTAATTGAAACTGCTCACTGTTTTAACCCCCAAAACTCCCCGTGCGCACGGGCCTGGTTTAACACTGGAGTGCACACGCAGCCTACTATAGTAGACCATTGTTATATTTTTGTGGATAACTTAACAATTTTGTATGTTAGAGCGACGTAGTTCCAGGAGAGCCCTATGCATTAAATTTGTCGACAAGTCACTTCCGTAAGTGCTTTCTGCTCGTACACATATTTCTGTAGAAAAAGAAATCGATCATCAAAAAAGTAGTGCAAAACGTGCAACAAATGGATTTGTCCTGAGCACCTAAACAAAACTGGTTTTTAATAAACTTTAATAATGTATCAATGGCTGAAGATAGCATTGATCATATAACGCCACAAATGTGTGCCACTTTTATCAGGGTTATTTTAGATCTGTGGTTATTAATGTAGAAATATTATTACTTCCCTATTTTAAAACTTTATTACAACCGCGATTTATTATTCCAGAAAAATTCTACACCTAGACCATCGACAAGTAGTAAAATCAACTGTCTCTTTTGTAACTCTAAACAAAAAAATCGGAAACCAGATATTTAAGGATATTTATAAACGAAAACGCAATGGTAAAATGCATTTTTTTACTGAGCATCATAAGGGTTAAAGCGAGATATTTCGTGAAAACGAGCAGGCGCGATTTCACTTGCAATGGATTTTGGTACTCTCATTAACAGTTTCTGTCATCATTTTTGTAAAACGTATTCAGGCCAGGAGAGCGTTGTATATGTTGTACTGAACACATTTTGGGTCACCTTAGTCCAAGAGTAGAAACTGATTAAGTTATCGGAACAAATAATATATTAAATTTGTAGTTTAACATCTATTAATACATAAGTTAAAGCTTCTTTCAAATCCATTTATCAGTTTTTAAGTGATGTGCGACCAAACATATATACAGACAGAGAGACAAACACACATACAAAAATTCAATTTTTCTTAAATATTTGCTATGTACAGACGATGACCCATTACAATTCTGTTATATGTAGAAACTTGGTCATAGGTATTATACATGCACTCAAATATCTGTCCTCTAAGCCAAGTATAGATATAGATTTTTTATGGCCGAGCATCGCCGGACAACGGCTAGCTTGTAAATATATAAAAATGATTACTCTACCAAGAAACTTCTGTATTATGTACTTGGAAATTTTACAATACATCCAAAAAACTTTTTTCTGATATTTTCACTTCAAAGCTAGGCAACTCTAATCCATGAAAATATTTTTGAAGCCAACCCTATATCATTGGGTTCGCAACGAAATTCTCTTTACACTGATATAAAGTTTGTTAATATACGCCGTGGGTGCAGAAACCATAAAAAAATGCACTTTTCAAAAATTATTTAAAAATATTCTTGAACGGAGTTTTCCAGGCAACCCACATACAAAATCCTACTAATATTATAAATCCTACTAATATTATAAATGTGAATGTGGCGATGTTTGGATGTTTGGATGTCCAGACGTTTGCTTTTGTTCCCTAAAAACGTGAGAATGGCTGGACGGATTTTGTTGAAATTTGGCACGCCTACAGGTTATAGTCTGGAAGAAGCTATAGGCTATTTTTTTTTTTAATTTTGGGGGATCCGACCCTGCTAGGGACAGTTTATTTTCGAAATTTTTTTTATTCCATATAACTCTAAGTATATTGAACCTATACTTATGATATTTCGCATAAAGGTAAAATTCGATTGCCCGAAAACCTTAATATTACCCTGCAATATGGGTATCAAACGAAAGGGGATAGCTCCAGGTTTCATTTGGACTTCGATAGGTTTCGATAAATTGATCGATAACTGAGTTATCGGTCAAAATGCGACTTCCCGAAAACTTCTATATTACCCTACAATATGGGTATCAAACGAAAGAAGATAGATCCAGGTTTCATTTGGACTTCGATATATTTCGATAAATTTATCGATAACTGAGTTATCGGTGAAAATGTTAGTGAACGAAAACCTTAAAATTGCCCTACAATATGGGTATCAAACGAAGGGAGATAGCTCCAGGTTTCATTTGGACTTCGATATATTTCGATAAATTTATCGATAACTGAGTTATCGGTGATTGCCCAAAAAACTTAACATTACTCTATAATATGGGTATAAAACGAAAGGGGAAGGCAGCAGGTTTCATTTGGACTACGATAGGTTTCGATAAATTGATCGATAACTGAGTTATCGGTGAAAATGTGATTGCCCGAAAACCTTAAACTTGACCTACAATATGGGTATCAAACGAAAGGGGATAGCTCCAGGTTTCATTTGGACTTCGATCTATTTCGATAAATTTATCGATAACTGAGTTATCGGTGATTGCCCAAAAAACTTAACATTACTTTATAATCTATATTATGTATTATGTATATAAAATAGGATGTATGTACGTATGTATGTTATAGACTCCGGAACTACAGCGCCGATTTTGTTCATATTTACAGGATAGGTCGGTAGGAGTCCGGAGAGTGTTTATGTATAGTTTTATTCCGGGAAGTGGACCAGGGACCGAAATATTCCAAACTTTTTTATTAATTGTGCGATTTTCTTCAAATTTAGTACAGAGGTAGACTTTTACTTTTGTTAAAATTTGAGGTTAACTTTTTTCGGGAAAGTGGACCAGGGACCGAAATATTCCAAAATTTTTTATTTATGGTGCAATTTTCTTCAAATTTGGTACAAAGGTAGAATTTTACTTTTTTTAAAATATGAGGTTAGCTTTTTTCGGGGAAGTGGACCAGGGACCTTAATATTCCAAAATTTTTTATTTATGGTGCGATTTTCTTCAAATTTGGTACAAAGGTAGTATTTTACTTTTGCTAAAATTTGGGGTAATTTTTTTTCCGGGAAGTGGACCAGGAACCGAAATATTCCAAACTTTTTTATTTATCGTGCGATTTTTTCCCTAAATTTGGGCAGAACAACGTCTGCCGGGTCCTTCTAGTGTTTCATAACGTACAAAATTGCATTTCATTCATATGCGCGATGGGTGAAGATCGGCTCTCCGACTATTAAAGTTTCTGCGCTTGCAAAATTGTAACGCTAATGAATTTTTTATAACAAGAGACAAGAAAATTTTAATTATTTTCAGGTTCATAAAATCACAAAATAGCGAATATATCCTGGTGCTAGTGCACGTATACAAGCGTTGGAAGGGAGGTGGACACTGTGCATTGCCATGCGAGATGAGCTAGGCCTTAAAAGGTTTTAAAGACTACGACGAAGTGCTAGTGCTGCCCTGCAGGGTAAAATAAATGAGCTAGTAAATCAGTGGTGTCCGAAATGAAAAATGTGAGTGTATGAGTGAAAACGAGAGAATGGGAGCATCACCGTTGAAATTTAAACCAAAATAACAACGTATTGAATTGGAGTAGAAAATTTGGATTGTGTTAGACTATCAGATAAAAAATTCAAGGATGTTACTTGTTTAGCCTACACATTCCTAATAAGGGCGGTATTTTATAGATTTTGCATTTGATAAAATTCTTGTACTACCCATATTAATGATCTGCAAATTAATAAATGTTGTGGGAAAGGGTGATAGGCTCTGAAAAGATTTTGAATATTGGATACGATGTTCCTCCTAAAGTTTTTCAGAATTCAACATTATTGTAACATAAAAGGCATTTCAAGTCTCCAAAGGCATTTTCTAGCATAAAAAGTTCTCACAGGGCATTGCAATGCATACACTAAAGCGGCAAATACATTACACGAACTTTTCCGCGAACATTCCGATATCTTGTTCGCAGCTTTGGCCATCCACCATACGAACTTTTGGCCGAACATTAGTTCTCTTTCAGACAGCGATGAATACGGACAACAATTGTGCTGCAGCAATATTTCTCGCTGTGGCAATTAAGCGTAAAAAAAAGAAAGAAAATCGCAAAAAAAGAATTTGGTGCAAAGAATGGAATGTATCCTTTGTGGCATCAGGATCTACTTCTTTTAATTTTTCCATTTAAGTCGCATAATCATTATTCTTTTTAATCCTATTACAATAATCTTTGCTTTTTACATGCCACAATGATGGCAAAGATTTATACATTTCAATAAATTCACTCAGAAATTTTTTATTGTCCATTTTACTTTTCCGCGCACGTCTGTTCCGTTCAGAAATTACTACGATTATGAGCTATTTCGCCATACACACACGAACAGTTCGCGCAAAAGTTCGCCAAAAATTAAAATATTTTGATTTTTGGCGAACTTTTGCGCGAACTGGCAAACACCACCATACACGAGAGAAAAGTTCGCACAAACATGACATAACGGGAATGTTCGCGGAAAAGTTCGTGTAATGTATTTGCCGCTTTAGCGTCGCGGACAAGCTTGGTGTTTATTCGTTGCTGGTTCGCTAATGACTGAACGATAGAGGGTAAGAATACTTGTAGTCAACAGTGTTGCCATTTTGGTGCTTTTAGAGCTAGATCTAGCTCTTTTTTTTGGCGTTTAGCTCCAAAATTCTGTTTTGGCTCCTAGCACTTTTTCTAGTCCTTTTTTTCATTTTTCGCTCTTTGTACAAATTGTATTGAAAAATGAAGAAAGTTTTTATTTCTTTTATAATCGACGTCGAAATTATTATATTAGTTTCATTGTGTACCATGTGGCAACTTAGTTTCCCTCACCGATAACAAATACCTAAATCGGTTAACTTTGTCGAGTAACATTCCTAAATGCCATATTTTTATTTTGCGAACAAGAATCAAAATGTAAAGGTAAGTAAATTGTGTGTAAAAAACACTTTCCTAAGTTGCTAAAGATTCTGAACAACCTTACCCTCCGATTCTGTCTTCATGCTAAAAAATCAGAAAAAATATTTCAAGCGTTTTGAATTCTGAGTCAGAATTAAAATGACTTCATTTGGCTTTGACGCAAAAATAATAATAATTTTTGAGTTTTACTGAAAATGAAATATGTATTTTTCTCTTAACTATTTATCAAGCTTGATAATTTTTGAAGAACACACTTTTTTTTTTTTGTTGACTTAGTTATACTTTTTATACGTTTTAAACATTGTTTAAATTAAATCTATACTATAAAAATCTCTAGAAAAGTCGTACATTAAAAATTTCTTTGAAAAAATGACTGGTGATGACTTGGGGAATGCTATAGAGTTCATCTGATAAATTTTTAAAATTATTGTCTGTCTGTTTGCCTGTTTAAACTTAAGGATCTCGGAAACTAAGAAATAGATTTTGATGAGACTTTCACAAATATACTGCTTGAAGCTTAGAAAGGGATCTGCACTTTCTTTTATCAATATCGAACGACAAACAAAAAAGATATACTAATTTTTAGGGAGGAACCTATGAAATTTTTTTTCTTAAATAAATAAAAAAAAATATGTGGGTATCAGCATATCTATCTATCTATACTATAATAAATCTCTAGAAAAGTCGTGTCTGTACATTGAAAATTTCTTTGAAAAGATGACTGGGGATGACCTGGGGAATGCTATAGAGTTCATCTGATTAATTTTTAAAATTATTGTCTGTCTGTTTGCCTGTTTAAACTTAAGGATCTTGGAAACTAAGAAATGAATTTTGATGAGAGTTTCACTAATGGACTGCTTGAAGTTTAGAAAGGACCTGCACTTTCTTTTATCAATATCGAACGACAAACAAAAAAGATATACTAATTTTTAGGGAGGAACCTATGAAATTTTTTTCTTAAATAAATAAAAAAAAATATGTGGGTATCAGCATATCTATCTATCTATACTATAATAAATCTCTAGAAAAGTCGTGTCTGTACATTGAAAATTTCTTTGAAAAGATGACTGGGGATGACCTGGGGAATGCTATAGAGTTCATCTGATTAATTTTTAAAATTATTGTCTGTCTGTTTGTCTGTTCAAACTTGAGGATCTCGGAAACTAAGAAATGGATTTTGATGAGACGTTCACAAATATACTGCTTGAAGCTTAGAAAGGGATCTGCACTTTGTTTTATCAAAATCGGACCACAAACAAAAAAGATATACTAATTTTTAGGGAGGAACCTATAAAATTTTTTTTCTTAAATAAATTAAAAAAAATACATTGAAAATTTCTTTGAAACGCGTAAAAAGCGATCTTCAATTTGTTTTATCAAAATCGGACCACAAACAAAAAAGATATACTAATTTTTGAGGAGGGACCTATGAAAAGATGACTGGGGATGACCTGGGGAATGCTATAGAGTTCATCTGATCCATTTTTAAAATTATTGTCTGTCTGTTTGAACTTAAGGATCTCGGAAACTAAGAAATTGATTTTGATGAGACTTTCACAAGTATACTGCTTGAAGCTTAGAAAGGGATCTGCACTTTGTTTTATCAAAATCGGGCCAAAAACAAAAAAGATGTACTAATTTTTAGGGAGGAACCTATAAAATTTTTTTCTTAAATAAATTTAACAAAATATGTGGGTATCAGCATATCTTTAATAAAAGTCTAGAAAAGTCGTGTCTGTGCATTGAAAATTTCTATAAAAAAATTACTGGGGGTGACTTGCGGAATACTATAACTAGAGTTCATCTGATCCATTTTTAGAATTATTGGCTGTCTGTTTGTCTGTTTGAACCTAAGGATCTCGGAAACTAAGAAATGTATTTTGATGAGACTTTCACAAATATACTGCTTGAAGCTTAGAAAGGGATCTGCACTTTGTTTTATCAAAATCGGACCACAAACAAAAAAGATATACTAATTTTTTTTGTTAAATAAATTTATATGAAGAAAAATTCACTTAGTTTGTCAAAAAAAAAAAACTAGGCGTGCCTTTCTTAAATTTTTGTTTACTTTTTTTTCACTGTCAGCTAAATCAAAAATCAATTGCATAGGTACACTGCCGCCTTATGTGGGTATCAGCATATCTATCTATCTATCTATATTATAATAAATCTCTAGAAATGTCGTGTCTGTACATTGAAAATTTCTTTGAAAAGATGACTGGGGATGACCTGGGGAATGCTATAGTGTTCATCTGATCCATTTTTAAAATTATTGTCTGTCTGTTTGTCTGTTTGAACCTAAGGATCTCGGAAACTAAGAAATGGATTTTGATGAGACTTTCACAAATATACTGCTTGAAGCTTAGAAAGGGATCTGCGCTTTGTTTTATCAAAATCGGACCACAAACAAAAAAGATATACAGTAGACGCTCACAAATTAGAATCACTTTGTTTTTAGGGCGATTCTAATTTCTGAAAAATTCTAATTCCTGGACGTTTTTTTATATCAATAAAACCTTAAAATTTATGTCAATTTGCATTGAAAAACTTCAATGAAATTTTGTCTTATTCAATTTTATTCATAAAAACGAGAAAACATAAGACAAAAATCCTATATACATATATGTATTTATGCGCTAAGTCAAAAAAAGGTTCAAAAAACAAAAACTCCAATTACAGTAAATATATTGATCATTTTGCAGTAGCTGGGCTAGTGGCACATCATCGTCAAATATCAAGCAAACAATGCCGAAGTATCGAATTCAAACAAAAACTGACAAAAACTGTACAGAATAAATTGGGGATTCCCCCTTTTATATCTCATTTTGCAACAAAAAACAAAATACGCTCGCAAATTAGAATTTTCGATTCTAATTTCAGAGCGTGTAATGTATTCAAAAAGTTGATTCTAATTTCTGGAAATTCTAATTACTGAGAGTTCTAATTTGTGAGCGACTACTGTACTAATTTTTAGGGAGGCACCTATACAATTTTTTTTCTTAAATAAATTTAAAAAAATACATTGAAAATTTCTTTGAAAAGCGTAAAAAGCGTAAAAAGTAAATGTTTTCCAAACGAGTTTGTAACTAAAAAATTTCACAAACGTTTAGATATGTTTTTCCAATGGTGTGGTAGCCTTGGAGAAATAACTTGAGGTGAACTCTCAGCGAGGTGAAAAATTTCTCAATTTTCAAAAATAATGTTTGAAATTTTATATGCTTCATTTATATTGATTTTGTTATATGGGCATCGTGGTGTGCCGGTAGTGCAGCTGGCCTACCACACAGAAGGACCTAGGTTCGAACCCCGCTACAGGCAACATGAAAAATTATTTGAAATGGTTTTTTAAAACGGGTGTCATAAAAGGCTTCTCAGGAAAAATGCACATATTTGCCTTGAAGATGCAGACTGTATAAACAATTGCAAGCAGCACACAAAAACTGGCCCTTTATCTCCTCTTGCACCAAATAAGAATTTATTATAAAACATAATATTTAAATAATTAATTAAAAAACAAAAAAAAATAAGGAAATGGTCGTTATTCGAACTCGCAACCTTCGAAGCAAAATCCCACAACATATTCGTTAGGCTATAGGCCCGTTTTCACCATTGTCGCCCAAATTGGAGTTTTATCAATCAGTTTTCAACAAACCTTTACAGTACATTGAATAAAATGTTTATTAAACATTGTTTTCCAAGCATCAATTCCAATTGTTTAAAAAGGGACCATTTTCGTTGAGTGTACAATGTTTTCCAAACGTTTTCCAATGATTATAGTAAACGTTTTCCAAGCGAAAAGATTACAAAAGTAAGTTTATTGTAAGCTTATAGTAAGCGTACTTTGCTTATTGGGATCCTATCCTACTAATATAATAAATGTGAATGTAGCGATGTTTGGATGTCCAGACGTTTACTTTTGTTCCCTATAAACGTGAGAATGACTAGACGGATTTTGTTGAAATTTGGCACGCCTACAGGTTATAGTCTGGAAGGAGCTATAGGCTATTTTTTTTTTAATTTTGGGGGTTCCGACCCTGCTAGGGATAACTAAGTTATCGGTCAAAATTCGATTGCCCGAAAACCTTAATATTACCCTACAATATGGGTATGAAACGAAAGGGGATGGCCCCAGGTTTCATTTGGACTTCGATAGGTTTCGATAAATTGATCGATAACTGAGTTATTGGTCAAAATGCGATTGCCCAAAAACTTCTATATTACCCTACAATATGGGTATCAAACGAAAGAAGATAGCTCCAGGTTTCATTTGGACTTGGATATATTTCGCTAAATTGATCGATAACTGAGTTATTGGTCAAAATGCGATTGCCCGAAAACTTCTATATTACCCTACAATATGGGTATCAAACGAAAGGAGATAGCTCCAGGTTTCATTTGGACTTCGATATATTTCGATAAATTTATCGATAACTGAGTTATCGGTGATTGCCCAAAAAACTTAACATTACTCTATAATATGGGTATAAAACGAAAGGAGAAGGCAGCAGGTTTCATTTGGACTTCGATAGGTTTCGATAAATTGATCGAGAACTGAGTTATCGGTGGAAATGTGATTGCCCAAGAACCTTAAACTTGACCTACAATATGGGTATCAAACGAATTGATCGATAACTGAGTTAGCGGTCAAAATGCGATTGCCCGAAAACCTCTATATTACTTTACAATATGGGTATCAAACGAAAGCCGATAGCTCCAGGTTTCATTTAGACTTCGACATATTTCGATAAATTTATCTATAGCTGAGTTATCGGTAAAAATACGATTGCAGAAAAACCTTAATATTACCCTACAATATTGTATCAAATCAATATTTGAAGTTGAATTCATCCTGGAACAATTTGTCAAAATTGAATTCTTGAAAGGCCCCCTAACGTTACGAACGAATACCTCAAAAGACAATTTTTGAAAACCAGTTCATTTCATTTCATTTTATTTATAAAATATCAAACACAACAACCATAAGTTTTATTTACAGTGTTTGATAATAGGAGCTAATACATACAACTTTAAATTAAAAATTTAATATTTAATAAAACTTTAAATTAAACATATTTTTAAACAATATTGAGAAAGATAGATGAGGCAATAAATAGTTAGGTGAGAGAGATAAAGAAAAGTTGGAGTAGGAAGTTTACATTACAGGGTGAGTACATTCTTAGATTTCTAAATTTGCTTAATAAAGTAACGCAAAAGTTCTCTTTTAAAAGGCAATATGCCCCTGATACTTCGGATCTCTATCGGTAGTATGTTCCAAAGACGAACTGTCGAAACAAAGAACTGACGCTCAGATGTTCGTGAGCTGAATGTTAAATGCAATATTTGCGAGGAGCGCACTGATCTTGCTAGTCTCAGCCGTTCGCTGAGATTTTCGGGTTCCTTATTTATCAGAATCCGGTGTAGGAGTGTTAAGCATCTGAACTTCAGTAGATCATCAAGTGGGACACAGTATATCTTCACAGCATATTCGGAAATATGTTCGTATCGACCAATACCGTAGATATAGCGTGCAATATTATTGTACAATACATTAAGTTTTCTACTACAAATGCTGTCACAATTAGCGTAAAGTTCGCAACCACAAAGTAACGTTGGAATCAAATAAGACTTCGCTAAAAGCAGTCTTATTTTAATCGGTGTGAAGTGTTGAGTGGCCCACTTTCCATACACTTTGCCAATCGATGTAGAAATATGATTATTCCACGTCAATGTTCTATTGAAAGTAACGCCAAGATTTTTCACATTGTTAACAAATTTTATCTCAGTGTTATTAAGTATTACTTTGGGATAGTTGTTGAGGTCAAACAATTTTTTATAGATAGCTATACACTGCGATTTATTGGGGTTTAGGAATAGTCCATTGTCACTAGCCCATTTATTTACTAGGCATAGATCGGCGTTCAAATTGCATATGCAAGTTTCAATGGAGGCAAATGGACTGCTAAGATAAATTTGGACATCATCTGCATATATGTGAACATTGCTGTGTTTGAGAACATTTGGTAGGTCATTTATATACAATACGAATAGTAAAGGGCCAAGTATAGATCCTTGCGGAACACCTTTAGTTACAGGCAGTAAGTCAGACATAGAGCTGCCTACACTTACTGACTGGGATCTCTCATGGAGGTAAGACTTAATTAGATCAACCGCAGGTTTAGAAAAGTTAAAAAGAGTCCTAAGTTTTAAACAAAGTAATATATGATCGACCGAGTCAAATGCCTTCGAATGATCTAAGAGAGTAAGAAATGTTACACGATTATTATCCATATTCAGTCTTATATCATCCGAAACGTTTAATAAGGCAGTGATACAGCTCCTATTAGTTCTGAAACCAGACTGGTACGGACTTATTAAGGAGTTGCTACTTACAAACGAGTTTATCTGACCATTTACTATACGTTCGAACACTTTCGACAGAAAAGGTAAAATAGCGATAGGCCTAAAATCGCCATTAGCTTTTTTAATGGGAATAATTTTCGCCTCCTTCCAGCATTGAGGAAATACCGCCGTAGTTAAAATTGTGTTGAAAGCATAAGTAAGATAGGGTAAAATTTTTGGCAATATGCATTTAATAAATTTTGGGTGAACACCATCGAGGCCAACTGCACTAGATTTTATCGAAAGTAAGGATTGGACAACGTCGCAGTCATCAACACACTTAAAACAAAAACCAGAGAAGGAAAAATCATAACTAGCATTATAGCGACTATAATTTGCATTACTCTGATTACAAGGCAAGCTGACGAATTCTCTGTTCAATTCATTAACATCTATATCCAAAGGTGTAATCTTACTTTTGTTAGTAATTCCTATATTACGAATCTGCCTCCAGGTTTGCTGGGAGCCTATAGCAGCACTGAACAGGTTTTCATAGTATTTCCGCTTATGATTCTTAATAGTTCTTGTAACGTCCCTTCTCAAGAGCCTATAGCAATTAAAGGATTCTGCTGACTTAGTTTTCTTCCAAACGGAGTATGCACTATTACGTTTTTCGATTAATTTCTGAATATATCCGTTAAACCACGGACACCTTTCAGATTTAGTAGGTCTAGTAACAAGCGGAACGTATTGGTCAAAGAGGATACTAACGTGGTTCTGAATGAAATTGATTTGATCATTGGCAGATGTTAGGTAATAAATGGAGCCCCAGTTTATGGCATTAACGGCTGCATCAAGTTCTTGGTACCGAATGTTTTTAAAATCGCGATATGAATAAGACGAGATATTGCTAACAAACTGAAAATCGTATGTTAGAAATATCAAGTCGTGTTTAGAGAAGTTCGGAACGGAAATCTGGTCGTATAAAAGTGTTTTTGACGTGTCATTTACCAGGAAAATATCCAAAAGAGTATTAGAAGTAGACGTAAAATGCGTTGGTTGGGAATAGTTTACAAAATGAAGGCCCAAATTCTGCATAATCAGTGGAAATCTTATATCAGTAAGAATATTGCAATTAAAGTCCCCAGTCAAAATAATTTTGTTGTAGCCCATCAATGCATTTTCCAGAAAATCTACAAATTGTATGTAATCAATTTGTTTACTGGGTCTGTATACACACCCAACGATGAGTTTGTCAAATTTTGTGAAAATTTCAAGAAAAATATACTCAATTGAGCTCAAAGCAGAGGATGTGTACGCAAGTTTACATGATAAACCACACTTGACATAAATAGCAACCCCCCCACCATGACCGATTCTGTCTACGCGATATAGATTATAACCATTTACAGCGAATAATTTATCACTGCAATCAGTAGAAAACCATGTCTCCGAAACACAGATTACATCCACATCAGAGCCCTCGAACAAGAACCTGAACTCGTAAATTTTTTTTGATAAGCTTTGCGCATTAAGGTGGCAAATTTTTAAACCTTGCTTTTGCCTACTGAAAATGCGGATCATGCTGCGTGAACTGTCTTTGGAACAAACATAACTATTACGATCCATCAAAACAAACAAACGAAAAGATCTGGCATTGCCTTTTGAAGAAAACTATGCGCGTATGTAAAGTGTAAACAAGTTTGCAGATGTGAAATCTGTCAAGAATAAGAAAGATGAGTATAGGCGAAAAAAGAAGTGAAAAAGGGAAAGGTTGATAAAGAGCATTACACCATCGCTTAACATTTAGATTGGCGCACATTGCAGTATACATACATACATATCGCACCCTAAATCAAAAACAGTCACAACTCAAAATTTTTTTAGGTCGCTTTCTTTGCATAGATCGCTAATAAAAGGGAGTGCAGCCAATACATACAATATTTTTCTTTTTGACTATTATCGTTACTCTTTAAAGATCACAGTGATGTCAAGTTTTTAAAAATCAAATCACTTTTGTGCGATCCAGAAGCAATTAACTGAAAGTTACTCGGATTTTGAGTTGTGACTCTTTTTGATTTAGTGTGCGATATGTTTACAAAGAGATAATAACAATTAAACTCGTATAAAGTAATCTCACTCTACTTGTTACGTGATCACTGCTTGCTGGACATCGCCTATGCTGAATACTTTTATTGCTTTGCTGGTGGGGTTCACACGCACATATATTTGGCTTCGCAATGAATATGCAGAAGATAATTTGTTTTGCTGCTTAAGATCCATCGCGAATTTCAAGACTTCTCGACTATGCTTTGTGAGGCTCTCATAAATGCCCACACTTCCACCTACGTTATAACCGATGTCTTTAAGAGAAATTGAGTTTTTGGCTGACTTACGATAACGAGCAGCTGCTGCGAGCAAAATTGAGCGGTCGTGTGCTGACATCATCTTAATTACGATCGCTGCAGGTTTGCTTGTGTCTTTGCTCGGTATACGAAAGGCAGCACTTACTGGTAGGGGATTTATATTTACTGCACGGCACAGTTTAGAGAATGTTTCGCCTAAGTTCTCCTGAGTTGTTTGGGGGATACCTCTTATGATAACCAGTGTTGCCATTTTAGCCGTTTTCCGGCTAGATCTAGCCGTTTTTTTTTCCATTTAGCCGGGAAAATTTTAATCTAGCCGCTAGCCGTTTTTTAGCCGTTTTTTTAATATTTTTTTAGCCGTTTTAGCCGTTTTTAGTTTTTTTGCCAATGTAACAAACAATTACATTTGAATGAATGGGAAGTCGTGGGTTCCACTGTAGAATTTTGGACACAAGTTCGGGAGTATAAAAATGCTTTAGGGGAAAATCCTTTTGCTGCTCTTGCTATATTTGTGTTTGAATTTTTAGTATTGCCTTTTTAGTATTGCCACCATGAAAAAACAAAGCAGCGTAATAGAATTACTGAAAAAATGCTAAATTCAATTTTGTATGTAAGATATGGACTCAAAAGGGAAAATAAGTGCTGTCATGACTTCATAATAACTAAAGATCCCGTTACGCTTATGAATAACTCTAGCATTTATGATAGTTCAGAGCAAGATATAGAAAATTGATATATAGAAATATTGTAAAATGTATGTATATATGTACATTTCCCACAAATTTATTAATTTTTTTTTTTTCATTTTATGCCATGAAAGTATATGTTATCTTATAAATAAAAATGAATGTGTGTCTGTGTGTCTGTGTGTCCTTTATAGGCGTCCAAAGTACTCAACGGATTTTTATGAAATTTTTACAGTTTATTCTTGGGATCACGAGTTAAAGCATAGGCTATATATATTTTTGGAAAAGTGGGCGGTGCCACGACCCCAGGCTATATAAAAATTCAAATTGTCATAGCTATGAATTTCAAATCGTTATAACTATGAACATATTTGGTCTTAATTAATGATTTTTGGATATATGTGTCCTTTGGTCAAGATTTATACAATTTTCGAAAAGTGGGCGGTGCCACGCCCCCATTTTTTGTGTTTTGTTTGTAATTCAATAATATCCAAAGTTTATGGTCGATCTCTTTTAAACTCTCCAGTTTGATTAAGAAGATTATTGTGTAGGATTTAGGTTTTATACATTTTTGGAAAATTGGGCGGTGCCACGCCCCCAGGCTATATAAAATTTCAAATTGTCCTAACTATGAACATATTTGGTCAAAATTAATGATTTTTAGATATGTGTGTCCTTTTTTCAAGATTTATAAAATTTTTGGAAAAGTAGGCGGTGCCACGCCCCCAGGCTATATAAAATTTAAATTCTTCATAACTCTGAACATATTGGGTCTAAATTAATGATTTTTGGACATATGTGTTCCTTAGTCAAGATTTATATAACTCGGGAAAAGTGGGCGGTGCCACGCCTACATTTTTTGTGTTTTGTTTGTACTTCAATAATGTCCAAAGCTTTTGGTGGATCTCTTTTAGACTTTCCAGATTGGTTCAGAAAATTTTTGTGTACGATTTAGGCTATATTAATTTTTGGAAAAGTAGGCGGTGCCATATAAAATTTAAATCTACATAACTTTGAATATGTTTTGTCTAAACTAATGATTTTTGGATATGTGTGTCCCTTGTTCAAGAATTATATGTATAGTTTGGGAAAAGTGGGCGGTGCTACGCCCACATTTTTGGTATTCAGTACTTTGTTTGTATTTCAATAATGTCCAAAGTTTATGGTTGATCTGTTTTAAACTTTTCCAATACGTTAAAATCTTCGTTGGGTACGACATACATAGGCTACATTTGTAAATTTTTTGGAAAAGTGGGCAGTTCCAAGACCACAAGCTAAGTAATATTTCAATTCGTTATATCCCTGAATGTATTTGCTTTAGTGACATTTTAACGTTCTTAAATCTTAATCAAAGCACTTAATTTTTTTGTTTGTTATTGCCGTTCATACATATCCAGAGTATTGTAGGTAGATATAGGATAAAATTAAATAAATACTAACTATACATCTGCGCAGCAGCGCATAATGGTTTTTGTCATACCCATTGAGTTCAAAAGATCCGTTTTTGAGTTGGACATCCAAAAAATTTATTTATCCTAAAGCACTGCATTAAATGGAATGTTAAAAGTTAATAGAAAAATATTTGAAAATGTATTTCTATGGAAGTCACTGGTCAGGCAGAACAACGTCTGCCGGGTCTGCTAGTTTAAAATATATTCGTTACCTGATGCGTTATTTTATTGCGACTTTTCATTAAGTCACATTATTTTTAAAACAGTAAGCTCTGCTTAAAATTTTGCTCGTTGTACCTTTTATATAAGCACATCTATGTAATAGATATAACAAATATATGTAAATGTAAGCTTTATATTGAGGCTATTTTAAAAAATACAGATTTGAATTGTTGAACTATTATAGCTCTGTATATTAGGATGCAAAGCATCTGTATAAGAAACTTTTTTTTATTGTTATGAAATTGGAGGCATTTTCTCAAGTAAACCTTAAAATTCATTTAAATTTTTTAAACAAAATTTTTGTTTAGAGTGAACTTTTATATTTAAGGCTAGATGAGAAACACTCCTTTACATTGTAAAATATTTATATCATTTGTTTTAATGACAAAACAACGAATAAAACATGTGAAAATTTGAATTAAAACTGTTAGCTTTAGCGGTACAAACAAAGAGTACAAATAACTTAATCACCCCTATTCTGCATTTCGACTTGGATCGAAAATTTCTCCGCTTGGCAACTTTGGTATTCTGCGTTTCAATTCCGCTACGTTCAACTTCGAAACTTCCAGTTCTGCTAATTCTGCACTTCGATCGTAGCTCCGTTTTTCTACGTTGGAATTTTGTTGGCGTATAAATGCTTGTTTTTTATTTTGCAAACAATTTACGATTAATTCCCGCGATTTTTTGTTGAAATTCTTGAAATTTAAGTAAAACTCGTATGTATAAGTTGTAAAACGCTCGCTATATTTTGTTTTTGTGCTCTAATGATGTTTTTTGATATGTTTGCAGGGTAATTGTTTGCGACTGGTGGCGAGTACTAATATTTGTCCAAAAATGTAGGGAGGGATATCAAAAGACGCTTTTCGATGCCAGGAATGTGAATCCGCCTACGGAGATCTAATATTTTTGGACGCGCATTAGCATCGGCACCGGTTGTAAACAATTACAAATTGGACTAGCATTCAAAACACCAAACAATATTACTAACAAAATTAAAACTAAGGTAATGGCTTTGACATTGCCATTATATCCAAACGTGCACCGGCGGCCACTCCACAGCACCCACTCATACTCTGTAAACTTCTTTGTCAGTTCCGGGGCGGCCAATGTCTTCCTCCAGCGAAAAGTACCACCTGATGTCAGACTTAACACTGACATGTATAATGTTTGCTCGGCGTATGGTGTGGCCCCACGATGCGACGCCAACCATCTGTGTACCTGGTCGGCAAAGCGCACTCTTCTAGCACTAGCTCTATGGAAAATACCAGCTACCTGCTGACGATGTGGTAACATCCACCAACAGTGTCCTCTTGCTTTTTGTTGGTCCTTCGTTGTCTGCTACAATCAGTCAATTGATCTATAAAATTTCACTCAATTTATTCAATAATGCTCAAACATATACAATTAAGTCTATAAATCATAATAAAGCTTTACTTTTATTTCAAAAGTAATAATTTGTGTAATTTAAATTGCTTTGTTATGTTTCAATTTCACACATTCCAAGGCAAACAGATGACTTCGAAAAACTTATAGCTCTTCCTCTTTTTCTTTCGATCCGAGCGTAACTCAGAATGCATATTTACGATCCAAGCGGAGCGTAGAGCGGGAACGTAATTGCTATGCAGAATAGGGGTGAATATTATAAAATATTTATATTATATGTTTTCATGAAAAAAATCGAATAAAACGTGTGAAAAGTTGATTCAAAATTTTTAGCCGTTTTTTCGGCCAAAATTGTAATTTTTCTCGCCGAAATTATTTTTTTTAGCCGTTTTTAGCCGTTTTTTTTCTCGATCTAGCCGGATTGCTCGAAAAAATTCTGGCAACACTGATGATAACATCTGCCGACAAAAGAGTTCTTTGACAGTCATCCAGATGCGAGCGTAGTGTATTGACCTCAGAATGGAGTTGCTGTACAAGTAAATTTTCAGAGTGGTCATGCAACTGCGTTTTTATTATTTCCACGTCAGCGCGGAGTTGTTGTATTTCGGCACACTCTATCTCAACTTTCGCTACTCGTTCTTCGATGCCTCCCACAAACAGCTTTAAGCAATTGAAATCTGTTGACAAATCGTCCAATCTCTTCATAACGCGTTCCTCAGACTCTTTCATGCGAAAATTAAACTCTTTGATTATGCACTCTTTTTGCATATTCAACTTAGCTTCAATTTGTGCAATCAAGCTATTTGACGGACTTTCGCCTTGTTGTTGTGCAGTCAGCTGAGGCGTTGGTTGATTCGGAGAGGCAACAATTTGGCGCGCTGCTTATTTTTCAATATTCTTTTTCAAAATTTTCAAAATATTCGAATTTGGTAAGTTCTTCAGTAGGCAATAATCATACTAATATTATAAATGTGAATGTAGCGATGTTTGGATGTCCAGACGTTTGCTTCTGTTACTCAATCACGTGAGAATGGCAAGACGGATTTTGATGAAGTTAGGAACGCATACAGGCTATAGTCTGGAAGGAGTTATAGGCTATTTTTTTATTAATTTTGGGGGTTCGGACGCTTCTAGGGATCATTACTTTTTGATATTTTTTTCCCCCATACAATTCTGAGTATACTTGACTTATACTTATGATATTTCGCATAACGGTATACGATGGCCCCAGGTTTCATTTGGACTTCGTTATATTTCGATAAATTTATCGACAACTGAGTTATTGGTTAAAATGCGATTGCCGAAAACCCTTAATATTACCCTACAATATTGTATCAAATCAACATTTGAATTTGCATTCATCCTGGCACAATTTGTTAAAATTGAATTCTTGAAAGGCCCCCTAACTACTTACATCCCGAGCAACGCCGGGTACCCTGCTTGTCTTTAATAAAACTCTAGATAAGTTGTTTCTGTATATTTGAAATTTCTTTGAAAAATGACTGGGGATGACTTGGGGAATGTTTAGGCAAAGAGTCAAATAGAGGGGAGATGGCAAAATGTCGAAGTTAGACTGTTAAAAAACGCCTTTACTTTAGTTGGTTGTCGTAGACATAAAGGAGATATAATGTGGGAAAATAAATATTGTTCTGAACCTTCTCAGCCTGTAAATTGTTTTCGCAATTGAAGGTAGCAGGAATTTATTAACTACTTAGGTACATACCGAGCAAAACTGGGTACCCTGCTAGTATGAAATAAATGTAAAAACTTACATTCAATACTTAAGTGCCTTTTAGCTCATTTTTTACATGTTTTGGATTTTCTTAAATAAATCTAGCTCTTTTTTTCTCAAATCTAGCTCCAAAATAAATTGTATCCTGGCAACACTGGTGATCAATTGATCTATGGGATGGACACCACTGCTGTAAATACACCGCTTAACAATCAAGTAGAGCTGCAATTTCCACCACGACAAATGGATTTGAAGAACAATTGGGATGAGTTTGACGGTGCGGTGACAAAGTGGACCAGATTCCGGACCGATCTAAAGCTAATCTGCACGACAATGACTTACCCGTAGGTAAGGCAGAGCGTGCCTTTAGTGAGTGGCAATTATCTGATAAAAATTATTATAAAGCATGGGAGCGTATCAGGGAGTACGCGAGGCATGGGCATATGAAGGAAGCTCCCATGTCTGCTGATCTAGTCTTCAATGTTCCACACCACTGTGTGGTATTCAATGCGAGCTGAAAAACAGGCTCAGGGGTATCTTTAAATGAAGTGCAAATGCTTGGAGAAAAGCTACAAGGAGATCTGACTGATATCATAATACGTTTTTGGCGTCATAGGATTAGCATAAGCTGTGAAGTGAAGATGGTGTCTAGGCACGTTCAGATAGTAGAGAGCCAGTATGACCGAAAAGTTACGGGAGTATTGTTTAGCGGTGCATTGCTTAATCCAAGTAGCCACCGCTACGTAAGCATTCCCCCCAGGGCAGTCATTAAATTGTGCAAATGACATTCCAATAGTAAGCAGTTTTCGGATGCCTTCCAATAAGAAGAATCGAATGCAGTGTTCATGTCGGAAAACGCTGAAATGGCACACTATCAGTACACTATAAACTTACATTCAGGGTGAAGGTGCCGAGATACCTAAGATAACTAGCAAGCGAGCTGTTTTGAGTTGCGTTGCGCACCTTTTTCCCAAATGGTTCCAAACACCGCTTACAATTATTGGCAAAATAATAGTGCATGGCTTATGGAGATTGAGAATGAGATGGGATGATGAAGATATTATTATCTGGAAAGATATTTGGGAGCTAGAAAAATCAAATTGCCTCGATTTATCGGCGCAAGCTATAATGCGACCGTCCAGTTGCACGGTTTGCAGATGCATCCCAAATCAATTCCCAAACTTGAGCTTGCTGCTGCTGAGCTGTTGAGGAAGGTTATACTTGAGCGGCATGCGGAGTATAGAATCGGAAGAGAAGAATGTGATTATGAAATGAAGCATCCAGTTATTATTCCATCTGGTTCCAGATTGAGCCAGCTAGTTATAAGAAAATCTCATCAATGCATCAAGTATGCAGGAATGCAGGTTATGTTGCAATATATTCGACAAAGATTTTGGATACCGCGACTGCGAAGTGAACTGAGGAAATTCACCCATCAGTGCGTCACCTATATAAGATATGCCAAGAGATTAAGTGAACGGATAATTTGCCAGCTGGACGCTTGCAAGTCGGGAAACCATTCCTACATTCAGGAGTGGGTTATGCAGGCACCTTTGAGATCAGACAATTGGATAAGAAATAGCGTTGTGTAGTAAAGAGGAAGAGGTGGGTCTCCATATTCGTATACCTGGAAACAAGAGCTGTGCATATCGACATAATGACCGGCGTAACTGCTAGATCCTTTATACCTTGCTGTGAAACATTCATCGGCGGGCGTGGTAGATGTGAGAGCATGTACAGCGACAACAGGACATCTTCTGTCGGATCATCGAAAGAGATTGCTAGAGCTTATGAGCGCTGGGGAGCAAGTAATATGTTTGCTAAGCTAATGTTGAAGGAAACGGAATGCCATTTCATGACCTCAGCACCACACCAGGGCACTATTTTCAAGCCAGCGTTGAAATCGATGAAATACCAATTCATATGCGTAATTGGCAAAAATGCGCAATGAGCAATTTCAAATTTTTCTAACACAAATAGAAGCCATATTAAACGTTCGTCAAGCATTAACGCCAGGTCACTTTCTGGTGGGCGAACCTATGATACTGTCTCCTCTATTTGAGGTAGCTCCGCAACCCGTACCCAGAGAACGAAAGCTATGTTAAGGAAGGCAGAGCATGATAAAACATATATGGAAGCATTGGCAAATGAATATCTTACAACTTTACTGGAGAGGAAAATATGGCGCAAAAAAGTGAAGATCGGCCAGCTGGTCATCATTACAAGCGAGAGCTTCCCTCCATCAGCATGGGCTTCGGAAAGGGTAGCCGAGCTGATAACGAGCAGGAATTGGCTAGTGCGTAATGTGATCGTGCAAATAGCAACTAGCAAGCTAACCCGACCCGTTCAAAAGATATGTGTGCTACATACATGTTAAATTCCAATTAGAATTACCGATTGATGCAATTGGTTTATATTCTCTAATTCATTAAACAATTGGAAATAGCTCAACTAATTCGTATTAGATAAATTAAATTTTTATTCCATTAGCAAAAAAAATTGGGTCCGCATAGAGATATTGATCTGGTAACGTTGTGTGGTGATAGATAAATACATACAATGAAATAGCTAGCAGTTGAATAATTGTCGTGACTCATAGCTAGATGTGATAAATTTGAATTGTAATTAAAAAAAGTTGGTTTTTTTTTTACTCAATGTTTTCCAACTAAAATAAAGTGTGCTTTATTTTGGGCTTGGGAATTATTGACAATTGAACAGCCACATTACATTCAGTAGAGTTTGAGTCATGGTGTTTAAGCGACTTAACCAAGCTTTTGAAATATTCTGAAGATATTGTTTTTGGTTGCATAACCCAAAGGGGGTTTTTCACAACGAAATTGACGAAGCCAATGTGCAATGCCTCAGAGCCAACAGTGTTCACCTTCAATGAATACATACAAGGTGTAACAGGTGCTCTGCACCCTCCCAGTTCTATATAGAACAACTAAATAAAATAAAATAATAATTTACTAAACGTCGTCCCTATTAACCTGTGATCTGCACACCTCCGACCTACTCTAAATAAATAATATAATATAAAAAATTAAAAGAAATTAAAAAAAACTTCTCGCTCCCTCAAAGCTTAGACATGGTCCTTCGAGCCGGATGGATTCGAACCGTCGACTTCCAAATATTACTTTACAACTAAGCCGTCTAGGGGTGCGATCATGTTTAAGCGACTTAAACAATTTCTTTCGTTTATTTCATTTGCACACCCTTTTTTAATTTATTAATAAGAACGTAGTTTCTTTGTCAAAAAATGGCTGTCATTTTTGATTAAAAATGATGTTATTGACATTCGCTTTAGTGTCGAGATTCAGCATAGCGTTTCCAAATCACATATATTTAGAAGAGGGTATTTTGAAATAATAAATTGGGCTTTTTTAAAAATTTGTTCTTGTGTACTTATATGTGAAGTACAACACTTTTGCAAATGTTAAGGGAGAGAGGACTAGGTGTCAGAGCATAGTTCTTGTTATTGTATGAACATCTTCAAATTGTTTTTTAACTAAAAACCATAGCCCAGAGACAAGTTTTTATTATTATATTCAAATTAGTAATATTTTTATACTTATAAATTAAACAACTGCGTTTCCGAACGGCATCAACAAAGCAGATGAATTTTTGCTGAGAAGCCTTTCATGGCAGAAATACACTCGGAGAGTTTGCCAAACCACTGCCAAGGGGCGACCCCGTTTTTGAAAAAAAATTTTCAAACCACTTTTTGATGTAACCTGTACCAGGGATCGAACCCGGACATTCGGTGTGGTAGGCCGGCAACACTTCCTCCACACCACTGTGAGCGCCACCTAATCAGTGAGTGTTGATTAGCTGTGCGGGAATAGCCCCGTCCGGTCCAGAGGACTTGAACGGCTTAAAGCTCTTGACCGCTTATTTAACTCCCTCCACGGTGATGGGTATATTTAAGGCGGGGTTATTTGCAGGTGCATTTGGAGTACAGTGCATGGTTCCCGGAAAGTGAGTATCCATGAGCAGTTGTAGAGTCTCCTCTTCTGAACTGGTCCAGGTACCGCCAGTACCCGCAAAAAGGTCATGGGCGTTAGCGACTTTGATAGCACGCACCTAAGTCTTGTTGTGTCGTGGACACTTTCGACTCCAGTGCAGAAGTTTCTCCACGAAGTTCTCTTCGCTTTTCTCAGGGCTTTCTTATAGGTCCTCAGTTTGTTTTTATATTCAAGCCATTGAGTCTCACAATCGAGGATTTTGGCTGTATTAAACTGTTTCCTACAGGATTTCCGCAATGAGTCCAGATCCCGGGGGGCAGGCCTTTTGTAAGGCGTTTGAAAGTGCCGTGACCATGTCCTCTCTCTACACAAGAGGGGCATTGAGTAGGTAGTTCTGGCAGACCTCTATCAAACAGCTCATGATGCAGTTCCCAGTTTGTGCTACGTGGGTTCCGTCTCATAGTGGCCGGTTCGACGGCAAGGTTTAAAACCACCTCAATATAGCGATGGTCAGAGAAAGAGTGGTCATCAAGAACCCGCCAGCTCCTAATCAACTCGTAAGCGCTTTCGCTACAAATAGTAAGGTCAATGACCTATCTTCGATTTTTAGTAATAATTGTTGGTTCATTACCTACGTTGCAAACTACCAGGTTAGTTGTTGAAAGAAAATCAAAAAGTGACGTGGTGGGCATTTGCGTCCGCTCCAATTGCCATTGCTGTAGTTAGGTAAAAGAAAAGTTGTCAGCTCAGACCTAACCATAATGCAGGTTCTAACTTTACCTTCTCCATCAGCTCTGATGAGCTTGAATGCCTTACTCCCCAGTCCCCAAATCCGTGCTTTGTTCACCCACGGCTCTTGGATGAGGACCACATCAACGTCGACTTTAGAAAGGCGACTAATTAGAGCAGCCGAAGCTGCCTTCGATTTATGTAGGTTTAACTGAAGCACCCTCAACATGAGTGTGCCCAGACTCCCCTACCAACACCGTGACGTCGAGGTCTTCCCCGTCGGTGTCCAGCAGGGCATCCTCCATCTACAAACTGTGCAGAACGCCTTGACGTGGCGGGCACCATACTGGTAGCGTCAGAGAGCTCCGCTTCCTCTTTGGGTGTTTCGATGTCCATGTCCACCGGAGCACCCGAAAAGGATGCGAGCTGCGCGTCGCCACGGTATACGTGGATTACGACTTCGCCGATGCCGTAATGCACACGTCAATTTGCTCTCCTCAAAGGTTCGAGAGCCTCATTATTTAAGGCCAGAACGACCTCTCTTCTGTGCCCTTCAGCGTCGCCGACTTGGATGATCTTCCCGTCCTGGGCGGGGAGAGTTGGGTTCATGATTTGAAGCATAGCCAGGATTCTCTCCGGCTCTGCTGGGATTGCTTGAACCCATGCCCTCGCCCTTGGCCGGGCTGGACTGTCCTTCCAGTCGACGACCACTATCGTCGCCCCAGGGTAGACCAGGCCTAGCCTTGCCGCTGCTGCCTTATACAGAGCAACAGTCCTTGCGTCTTCGCAAGCAAGGATGTTTATTTGACCCTGGTATCAACCTGCATCAGCACCACGCGGCGGACTGCCCGGGGCCTCCATCAACACGTCGAGAACGGTGTCGCCGATGGCGTTCAGGACATACGGCCACTGATCTTTCGGGATGGCCACATGGTCATTTCCAAGGTCCAGGATCGCTATAAGGGTCCGGTCCTTTGCCACCTCAGCAAAGCTAGACTTTCCCACCCCCCGTCCTACCTCTGGCGTTTAAAGGGGGTTGCGCTTTCCTCAGTTGCCACCGCAGTGCTTTGGAACCCCGGTAGCAGGGCTCGCGCCCTCGTCACCGTGCTCCTGGAATTTGAGACAACGCACCCAGCGGAGCCCCCCCGTTTTTCTTCAGGACCTTAGAGGCCTTCCTTTTCTCCCGATGCGTGCGGTGATTGCGAGGGATATTTAAGGGGAGCTGACCCGTAGTTGCCCTCGAGGTCATTCCCCCGGTTGGTGGCTTGGTTGCGGCCTCCTTCTCCTTTGGCTCTTTGTGGCTAGGTCGTGAGACCCTTGCCAGAGCTGTGGGCAGAACGGCTGCCTTGCCGCTTCCTGAAGGGCGTTCAGCATCAGTGGGTGCGACGCCGGTCGCCGTTGCCAGCGTAACTGCGTTCGCTACCGCACTGGTGCTGACCCCTCCTGGCCAGGTCGTGAGACCCCTGCCAAAGCTGTGGGGAGAGCGGTTGCCGTAGTTGTCCTTGATGGACGTTCTGTAATAAAATAAGTAAATAGTAATATTTTAAATTTCGAACTGTCAACCAGAAAAACGCTAATAACTCAATCGCAGCTTAGTATGTAGGTCTGCTCATTTAGAAAAAAAAATGTTCTGGAATTTACGAGTTATTGCTTTTTATCTAAGAAATGGCAGCGAATCGTGACTTCCACTAACAATATTTTTTTGTAAATGAGCAGACCTAGTGTCAGATTAAAAAAATAAAAAAGGAGAGGTATTTTATATTTATTGGGTCTATCAGCAATTCCATTTAATTTGACGCCGGCTAGCTGATGCTAAAACGGTAGGGAATATCTGTATATATAATCGGAGTTCGAGAGATAATTAAAAGAAATCCCTCATGATCACGAAATAATCAGAAGTTTTCCCAGACATTGGGCAGTTGTATATCGTTACCTTAATTCACAAAAGAGTGAGAGTGTATTTTACTATGTCATACTTAAATATGTGAAAAAGTCATTTTCGAAAAATGTACCAATAAGGGCCTTTGTGAATTAAGGTAACGATATCTTCTCCCACTTTCCCCATTAAAACATGCATTTGCTACCCATACCGTATAAACATCTCACGGTCCACATTTCGATCGATATCTGAAACACAGCTTCACATAAGAGCCTGAAAATTACTCCTTGTATGAAGATAGTCTGGATAGCCCCGGTCCAAGATTTAACCGATGTTCAAAACACAGTTTTTCGCAATTTTTCAAACCATAACTATCTCATGAACATTGTGAGCTTATGTTCCAAATTTCATCAAAATCGACCGTTTCCGAGTACTGCGTATAAAAAAAAAAACTGCATTCAAAATATACATATAACATTATGTATGGGTAACGCATACTATTCACATTTTGGTCGATATCTCGGCAACGGGTTCAAATATGAACGTGAAAATTTGATACCAATATTTCCTAAATTCCTTCAAGGATAACCCCGGTCCAAATTTTGACCAATATCTCGAAAACTGGGAAAATTGTTAAAAGTTTTTTTTAGCCTATGACCGTCTCATTAACGCAGAATTCATGTTTCAAATTTCATTAAAATCGGTTGGGCCGTTCTCAAGTTTTGCGCTAAGAAAAAAAAAACGGCTTTCAAAATATATATTAGTATAGATATGGTTGATTCCTTGCAAACTGATATATTTGGGTTCACCGACTTTAATATCATGATTACATAATTCTTTTTTTTAACAATTCCTCATTATTAATTAATTATGATTACATATAAGATTAGTTAGGATTACGAGGAAATAATCAAAAATAATCAAACAGCCCAATTCTAAACGAAAAATCCGCACGTATTTTTTCGCTTCTCCCTATTCCCTTATTCTGAACATAAAATCCGCACGTATTTGTTCGCTTCTCGCTCTTCGCCTATTCTAAACGATGTTCGAAAAAGCGGAAAGCGGTTTGGCGAGTAAAGTAGGTATCATATATGAAAAGAAAGGGGAGAATACACAACAGTTTTTCGGGAGATATTTCACCAGCCAATTTACAGTGAACGCTGAACAAAATGTAAGAAAATTTAACTTTTAATAATTAAACACGACTAATACACATTAATATCGTATTGTTTTTGGATTTGTAGGACGAAAAGTATAAATAATCGGCAAATAGACACTTTAATAAGCTTTATTCAAAAGCATCTGGAAAACTCTGCGTCTTCCTTAAAGGATGTTGGCAAAATGAGGAGGAGGTAAATTCGGCCGGACCACCAGTAGAATGTATTGTGGAATCGAAAAAG
Source organism: Sphenella marginata (assembly GCA_951509765.1). Lineage (NCBI taxonomy): Eukaryota > Metazoa > Arthropoda > Insecta > Diptera > Tephritidae > Sphenella > Sphenella marginata. The sequence continues at coordinate 43,159,606 of OX608083.1, forward strand.
GCACCATCTTATTTATAACACATGTTTCAGATGGGCTTCTTTAGTGAAAGCGCAAACAGTTTTTAGGCTTGTTGTGTGTATGCTTTTAAAATGTCCAACAAATATTTGTATGCGGCTTTATTTATAGTTTTAAAATTTCAATACATCTGCAAAACAATTGAATCAATAAAATTTACTAAAAAGAGTTTTGTTAGCTCTTCCAATAATCCCGCAACTAAAGTGGCCTCGTATCATCACGCAATCTTCTTGTTTTAGACCTCTGTTACAATTCAGTGCTACAGAATCTTTCGTTTATACACATGCTACCATTGGAAAGGCAATACTATGCATTTTTATTCCTAATTTATCTAATTTAACAACTTTTTATCACAAATTTTTATATTTTGCACAAAAAGTAGTACCAAAATCAAGCGTGAAATAGCAGCACAGCTGATTTCGAAAATTCGAAATTCCTCTTCACCAATTTTTCTGTTCACTAGTGAAAGAGAATTGGCGGAAATTTTCCTGGCGAACAAAAATTTCCGCAGGGAAAGAAATCCGTGCGGATATTTAGAATCGGGCTGAAAAGTAATCAAAAAACAAGTAAGGAAAGGGCTGTCTTCGGTTGTGCCGAAGGCTTTATACCTTTCATGAATGCCAAACCACACTTATCGGAACAATCGATTGTATGGGAGCTATACGTTATGTTGGTCCGACCTGGCTGATTTTGCCTACATATGTTACATATATAATATGTAGCAAACGTGCAAAGTTTAACGTTCCTAGCTCTTTAACTGCAAAATTGATAGCCCAAAACGCATTTATCGAAACTATCGATTATATGGGAGCTATATGCCATGTTGGCCCGATCTGAGTCATTTTAACTACACACGTTACAAATATAATATGTACTAAACATGAAAAATTTTACGTTCCTAGCTTTTGAATTGCAAGAGTTATAGGCCAAAACCCATTTATCGGAACAATCGATTGTATGGGAGCTATGCCTTGTATCGGTCCGATCATGCTGGTTCCGACAAATGATTAATCCTAAGCAAAATGGCGACTGCTTGCAAAATTTCACCGAGATATCTCTAAAACTGAGGGACTAGTTTGCGTTCAAACAGACGGACGGACGGACGGACAGACGGACATGGCTAAATCAACTCGCCTCATCGCCCTGATCATTTCGGTATACTTAATAGTGGGTCTATCTCTTCTTCTTCTCATACTTACAAACATCGGACCAAAGTTATAATACCATTTCATGTTCATGAAAGGTATAATAATTGACTAATTTCAGGGATTATTTCCGATTATTTTTAAAATTTAATACAAATATTTCCTTTTGAAAAATCTGCATTTAAAACGTAGGTATATAAATTCTGAAATAAAACAAAATTAGATAGTTTTTGTATACAAAATATAGGTATATTCACTTCAATAACAAAGGAAACAATAACATTTCAGTATGTACTTGACTTTGTTGCAAAGGGAAAGGCCACGTTAAGATAAGTTATTGTTTTCATCTCTCCTTTAATATTTTCAAAAAAAAAACTTACCAGCTTTTTACGCTAAATCGATGAAATGTAAGCATGCATAATTTAAGCGTTAGTTTGTAAAATTGAACATATGTAACTAAATGAGAGTTATTGAAATGCAGTATTTAAGTAAGTACTATTTTTGGAATTGCCAAGCGATGACAAGGAAAAATTTCGCTGACCGTAATTTTGAAATATTGGTATGAAAGAAAGCAAATAAAAAATTAATTATGTTTTCCTAACTTTGGTGCGGCACAGGTCTCTACTCAAATATATGGCTTATTTTTAATACCTTCCCTCATACTGCTTCAGCTTATACATATATGTACATACATAGTCTTATTTTTATTCTTCAGGAAACAGTGTTATGTTACTGAAAAATGTTAATTATCACTACCACTAAACCTTTAATAGTGGTGCAATTTGTTTTTCACTATCAATAAATTTTCAGTGATAATGGATTTTGCTGTTTAACTACCACTGAAGAAGTAGTGCTAGTGAAATCTTATTGCATTTATTTTATAGTGCACTATGCCCAACCCAGATAACAAATAAATAAAATGTTACATAACACTCACCAATTTACTTGACTAGGGTCCTATAGAGGACTAAACTTTATTCTCTAGTTTTGTAAAAAATCAAAAAACGGTCGTGCCCGACTGTTAATTAACATATAATGTTAATTTTTTTGATACATGTTCAGTGTAATGTCAACATCAAACTGTGCCAGAACAGGTCTCATCTTAAGAAAGCGTTAGGAAGATATTGCGTGTAACCCTTTCGGTACTTCTTTTTTGGTTTTGACCTAAAAATCCAAAAATTTAAATTTCCCGCCGTTAAGGCCTGTGTTATGAATAATCAAAAATAATTTTTCAGTTATCTTTTTTCAAAAGTTATTTTTTGGAACCATGCCATATGGGATAGAATTAATACTCTAATATTATGCCAAAAAACAGCGACTGAAATGAGACTATGCCATACGGCTTAGAATAACCATAAGGGTTAATACATATGTGTCATACTTTCTCATGTCACAACTTTACCACAGCTTGTCTTCTAAACTAGGTAGGTGTAATTTGGGTGGGGTGAAACAACACAAACGGTAATAACACAAAATTTGTGTTATTTCCCATTCAAATGAGAAAAAAATTATGTCTTATTGCTCAAATGTAGTATTTCATTGGCAGACAGGATCGGTTCGACATCGGCACCTTGATGGTCTCATATCAAACCTGCTTAAGACCGAAACCAACGAACGATCGGACAAATGATTTCTGTATTAGCTTCCTCATTAGGCTGAAAAAGTGTGCGTACCGTGGCACGTTGCCACGGTTCAGGCAACCACCCGGAGTTGGCATGGCGTAGCCCAGGTTTTTTTTTAAGCGCGGCCGAAGGCCGCCAATGCTGAAAAGTGTTCTGCACATAAATACCATTGGTTCACGCCCCGAATTGGGGATCTGACCTGGGTCAATTTTAGGTTTTTCACTAATAACTTTTCACTGAAACAAAATATTGCTTTTCCCCCTTCTGAGTATGGTTTAATTAATGAGTTCCTCGTGATAATATTTTAGGAAAATGTGTGATTTGTGAGTGCAATGTATGAGAAAAGCCCGAACGTTTTGGGTTAATTTCAAAAAAAAAAAAACGTACACAACGAGTTTTTTTTTTGCTTATTTTTTAAGTTTTTCCAATTCGCCTGTAAGAGTGGCTAATTTATGTAGAAATTGATGATCAATCCGGTGGTACCTTTAGGCTCCCAAAAAAATCAATATTTTTGTTTTTTTTAGGTTTTCTATGATTTCTAACGTGAGCGTCACACACCAAATATGTATAAAAAATCGTTAAAAATGCAAAAATATTTGAAATTCAAGTTTACTACGATGTTCTTTTGTTTTTCAAGATTTACAAGTTTTAATATGAAAATATGTAAATTTTTGTTAAAAAAAAGACTTCAACTAAGGGGTTACTTGCAAAGTAATAGTCTTGTAACAATGTATTTAAAAAAAACTGCAAATATAAGCGTCTTAAGGAAAAAAAACTAAGTGTGACGCTCAAGATATTTTGTGACGATCAAGAGATTTTGTTGCACGAAAACAAGAAATAATGCCAAATATAAAGTGTAACGAAAAAAAGTTTATTTTTTACAAAAAGTAAATAACAACAATGGAAAAGTTGTCGAGCTTTATTATCCCTCGATATTTCCGTGCTCTTTCAGCCGACGTTAATTTTTTTGTTTACCTACTCTTGAAAATTAAAAAATAAAATCAAAATTAAGCATTTTAAGCTATGAAGCAATATGTTTAAAAAGTGATGCTCATGAAATGTTTGCCTATTTTGGTTTTTTTCCGTAGGCAATTTATTTCCCAAACTCACAAATTATAAAATAATGAGTTGAAACCATGTAAACAATGATTGTCTACTTCAATTTTTTACATTTAATATGTTCACTTTTAAAAAAATTAGCGTGACGCTGATGAAATTTTATCGCGCCTTACCATGGTGCTCACAAAAACTACGCAAATGCACACTTTTTTTTCGCTTTTTCACTTTTGTAATAATTAATGTTTGCACTCTCCTTACGTTATTTTCTTTATTTAAATGCAAATTGAAAACTGGTAATATTACTTGATTTATAAAAAAGTGACGCTCAATGCAAATTGTGGGGACAACCTTCCTTTGCAACGCCAAATTCGCACTAATTAATTTTTGACAACTATAACAAATCAAAACTAAATAAAGAAACCCAATAATTTGGAAACTGTTGTTAAATGTTGCATACTTACTTTTTTCTTGATTTTATTTTATTTTGTTTACTAAAAATTCTAACGGGGGACACATGCTTTTGTATGAAATTAGTCAGAGGGAGAAACAAAACACCATTCTGAATAAACAAAAAAACAAACATACAAATTTGAGAAATACGTTTTTGTTACATATTCCTCGGTGATCACTCTCCCAGATTTGTTTTTTTTTTATATTGTTTTTTTGCCTAAAATAGTAGTGTAAAGTGCAGGGACACAAAAATTGCGTTTTTTTGCACATATGTACAATGAACATACATATGTATGTATACTTATATATTACTCTACGCAGCTCTACTGGACTTATGCTGCATCGTAAATCTACATATTTATACGACAAATGTGCGATGCGAAAAATGTGGAAAAAAAATGTTGACTTATTATTCAAAATGATGCAATAACACAAATTTTTTGTTTATTTCACATTCGGTTGAAAAATAACACAAATTTCGGTTATTACCGTTTGTGTCATTCTCCCGCTCAGAAAAAAAATGGTGACATTTCATGTTTATTCTATTCTCATTTTAATATAGCTTAATATTTTTGAACTTCCATTAGAAACTCGATGTATGCTACCAAGGTCTATAGGTGTTCTAATTTTCAAGAAAAAATTACGAGGGGTGAAATAACATAAACGATAATAACCCAAATTTGTATTATTGCATCATTTTGAGAAGTAACTCAAAATTTATTTCCACATTTGAGTAATAAACCAAAAAAATGCACATGCACGCATCACAGACTTTTTTTGTGTTCGCACCGCACATTTGTCGTATAAATATTATGAGTGGGAGTTTTGTCGAATAATATTCGAATATTCTTATTCGAATATTCGAATATTTTTGTTAATAGATTTTTAAAACGACATTCGCTGTTTTCTTTGAGCGTGCATAGTTGAATTTATTCGGTTAATGGTGGTTGAATAGTTTTTGACGTATTATCTTAATAATTAAATAGCTGTTCGTACAGTGTTGTGGGAATAATAAAATAAAATTATTGGTAATATTGAAGCTGTAAATAGACATTTACTATAAAGTTACTATACATAAATATGTATTTGTACATTTATATGTTTATTGCAGTAACATTTGCTTGGTAGGTTTTGTGCTAAGGCTTCAAGCAAGAGACGCCAGGGCCGAAATACATTACTGTTCATTATGGTAAGAAAAGGACGGGTTTGTGCTTATTTTTCATGTTCACATGTGTAAATAGTTTAATTTGCGTAAAACAACATACACAAAATAATACTACCTGCTTCCTATCATACATAGTATATATTATTTCTGTAAGGTCTTTTTGTGTTTGCTCCTAATTTTCTGAGCTCACTAAAATTTGCAAATATGTAAAAATGAAGCAGACCATTAAAACCCATAACAATATATTGAACCAAGAGCACATGGTTACATATGTACATTTCTTCAAAATTAACAAAAGAAGAATGTACAAACAACAAGCCCAGCAAACACAATTTACTTATAGGCAGAATGCCTAACATTTGTGTGTACACTGTACACTGTTGGCAGAAAACCAACAACAACCAACAAAGGGAAGAATTAATATGTAGGTAGAATTGCATCGGTACGCTAAAGGGCATCTTAGCTTAGTAGTTAGAGCTTTCTAACAGCAGCTTTGATGCAGGGCATCTACTTACCAATTTTTCCTAAACTCAAAAAAAAAAAATAATTGACTAAGAATTATTATAAACGGTCTTGAGCTCACTAAAATTTGCAAATATGTAAAAATTAAGCAGACCATTAAAACCAATAACAATATTACCAATAATTGTATTTTATTATTCCCACAACACGGTACAAATAGCCAAAAACTATTCAAGCACCATTAACCGAATAAATACAACTATTCGTTACCACTCTTCGACAGAGTTACCGGGCATGGTAGGTTCCAACCAAAATGGGTAGGATCTTTTTCATTTGGTAGGCTGGTAGCTTAGACCAGATTTTGGTAGGTTTTGCGAAAATAAGAGAAAAATATTACAATAATCTTTGCTTTTTACTTGCCACAATGATGGCAAAGATTTATACATTTCAATAAATTCACTCAGAAATTTTTTATTGTCCATTTTACTTTTCCGCGCACGTCTGTTCCGTTCAGAAATTACTACGATTATGAGCTATTTCGCCATACACACACGAACAGTTCGCGCAAAAGTTCGCCAAAAATTAAAATATTTTGATTTTTGGCGAACTTTTGCGCGAACTGGCAAACACCACCATACACGAGAGAAAAGTTCGCACAAACATGACATAACGGGAATGTTCGCGGAAAAGTTCGTGTAATGTATTTGCCGCTTAAAGTAGGCAAACGAACACACACGATGCCCAACGAGACACTGCTTATGAATGCATAAGATTTTTCATATTGCTGCTACAAATCTGATGGCCATTTGGATCTTTCTATCGTGGCCTGCTGGCTTGCAGGGTATTCATATGCAGACGCGAATATTTGTACTTAATCATGTATGCAAAAATCGAAGTTAACACACATTTCTACCAAATCTATGGACATAAAAACTCAATAAGTACATAAATTAACGACGCTATGGACAAGTAAGTAAATTTCTATTTATAAATTAATAATGACTTAAATATTTTATTTTTAAATAGGTTTGTAACCAGAAAACCGAAGATATCAAAAAATGTGGCGGAAGATGAGGAAACATCGTCCAGGTATAAAGAAATTCCAATATTATTACTATTGATAGTTTTACCTGCTGTGGTTTCCCAGTAAAAAGTTTGTTTTCATTCTCCACAGTGATGAAGCCAACAAGCCGCGAGGAACAAAAAGAAAATTTCGTGAGGAATGGCTGAAACCTTTTGACTGGTTGAAAGAGAAAGAAGGTGGTGCGTTTCGTGTGGCTTGCTCTAAGACGCTGATTAATCACAGCACTCACCTAAAAGCCCACCAGAAAACGGCAACACATATTTAATAGTTTTATGAGAAATGCAGAATTTATTTTCGTCATGTTTTGCATCGCACATAATCTACCATTTTTACTTATGGACTTCCTACCCACATTACTAGTGGAATGTAGCCCGGACTCTTCAATCGCTAAGCTCATAAAGTGTGGAAGAACTAAATCCGCTGAAATAACTGAATATATTTCAAAACAAGCAAGTGAGCACATCTTTTCCTTTTTAAGAACAAATTATTTTTCTCTTACTGTGGATGAAACGACCGACGTTTCTATGACTAAAAGTCTCGTTTTAGTAGCGAGGTATGTTGACGCTGCCCGCACAGTTCAGGATCGCTGTATTGCTTTATTGCAACTTACAAAGGCAGATGCGGTTACTATTTACAACGCTATTAAACAGTTTCTATGTGTAAATAACATACCTTTGAAAAATTTGATTGGTTTGGCAACAGATGGAGCCAATGTTATGGCCGGGGATTTTGGAGGTCTCAAAGCCTTGCTAAACAAAGACACTGATTTTTTTAATTTAAAATGTACATGCCATTCACTGCACCTCTGCTCAAGCTACGCTACCAAACATTTGCCAAAACATGTAGAGTCACTTTGTCGCAATATATACAGCTTCTTCAGCCAATAAGAGCACTGCTCAATAAAAAGTTGCGAAATAGACTCGGTATTGATACTATTCATAACATAATGCTGTGTAAAGAGCTTATGAATAATAACGTCCCGCATTATATTTGGTCAGCAAAAAGAGATTTTAAAGAAAAGTAAATGATGCCTAGGTATCTTGTTTTGGTTAAAAAAACAAATAGTCAATCTTTGACATAAAAATCGAGTATGCATGAAGCTTAATGGTCTTCGATAATGTTTTTTTTTTTTTTAAATATTTATATGAAAAATATTACCTGTGATTGCAAGGCAAAGTATTTAGCATATAAGTAGGTCTTTTATGTGCCTTTAATATGTATTTAAAATTGAACTGAACTGTAAAGTTGTGATAAACTATTTTTTTGTATGTGTATGAGTACATGCACAAAATGAATTGTTATATGTACTGAGTTTTTATTGTATTAAATGAATTTGTTTTTACTAATGTATATGTATGTATGTATATGTTACCTATATTTTCAATAAACCTCAAATTAAAGAAACCAATTTTAAAAGTGTAAATAAATTTTGGTAGGTTTTGGATGAGTTGCCTACCAACTTTTGGTAGGAAAATAAAGTTGTTTCCGGCAACCCTGCTCTTCGAATAATGAAAGATATATTGCTACTGCTTGGGCACACATGTGTTCACGCAATCTTACATACATACATACAAAACATAAATGCACGCTCATAGGCACAAGCAAAGACAACAGCGAACATCGTTTTAAAAATCTATTTACAACAAGTAAGGAAGTCTAAGTTCGGGTGAACCGAACATTTAATACCCAGCGTTAGTTTCCAGAAAAAGGGGGCGGGGTTTTCATCCGATTTCGCCCATTTTAAAAACCAATCTATTCCCAGCCTAAACAATAGCGAATTTGGTGGGCGCGGCCACGGCCCTTGCTTATAAAGCATTAACCGCTTACATGAGCCAAAAGTACTCAATCAATCTTTTCAATGGTGATACCATGTCCTATATATAACTTTGGAAAAGAAGGCGTGCCATGCCCATAACTTTTAACGTATTTTGTGAAATTTTTGATATACGGATATATGTGTCCATTAATCAATATGTACATAATTTTAAAACAGTGGGTGGTGGCACGCCCACGGATTTTATTATGTTGTTTGTCCCTATTTGAAGATCAGTTTTCATTGCAGATCTTTATGATATTTTCACAGTGGCTTGTTAATAGTGAAATGTTGATATTTTGTTTATTCACTTGTAGGCGGTGCCACGCCCATTTTCCAAAACATTACCAAAAAACCTTTAAACAACACTAATAACATCATCAAGTGAATGAGTGTACTAAATTTTAGCATTATATCTTTATCAGTTAAACAGATATTGCATATTCCGGTTTCCTAACTCTCGTTTAGAGAACTTTAGTCCAAAAGTGGGCGTGGTCGTTCACCGATTTTTCTTATTTTCTATGGTAGTACTCTACATAAACATAAGATGCCTGGTACCTAGTTTCGTAAATCTATCTCACACCGTTCTGAAGTTATTAGCAGTCGAATTTGAAAATTGCGTGACTCATAAGTGGGCGGTGGCACGCCCACTTTCCAAAATTTTGCAAAAATAATGTAAAGAATATGAAAATTGATGTATGTACCAAATTATATTATTATAGCTGTATCAGTTAATTAGATATGGACTTTTCAATATTTCCACCTCCTTTCAATATAACTTTTATGAAAAAGAAGGCGTGGTCGCTAAGCGATTTCGTTTATTTTCTATATCTGAATTTAACACAACAATAGTATGCCCTCTACAAAATTTCGTTGTACTAGCATAAACTGTGCTGAAGTTATTGAGAGTCAAAATTTGAAAATTTCTTCAAATATATGTGGGCGGTGCCACGCCCCTTTTAAAAAAATTTGATAAAATCGGCCTTAGAACACCTAAATCAATACATATTGCAAATTTTATCATTGTAGCTGCTTCTGATATTGAATTAACACGTTTTATACGTTTTTCGAAATTTTCGATATCGAAAAAGGGGCGTGATTATGGTCCGATTTTACCCATTTTCAATAGCAATCTATTCTGAACCCAAATAAGTACGCATGCCGAGTTTGGTGAAGATATCTCATTATTTGCTCAAGTTATCGTGTTAACGGACAGACGGACGGACAGACGGACGGACGGACGGACGGACGGACGGACATGGCTCAATCAAATTTTTTTTCGACCCTGATGATATTGATATATGGAAGTCTATATCTATCTCGATTCCTTTATACCTGTACAACCAACCGTTATCCCAACAAAGTTATAATACCCTTGTACTAGTACTAGTACGCTGGGTATAAAAATATTCGAGTAGTACTATTCGAATAAACGAATAATACTATTCGAATAAACGAATAAAAAAATTCGAATAAATACTATTCGAATATTTTGTACCCGCTGAATAAAAGTTTTATTTATTCGAATAGTCCCATGCCTAATAAATATGTAGATTTACGACTGCAGCATAAGTCCAGTAGAGCTGCGTAGAGTAATATATAAGTATACATATGTATGTACGTTTTACATATGTGCGTTCTATGTTATTCTCAACCATGGCTAAATTATATAGGTTGCAGTGATCGGGCAACAACACGAAATTACTGTTTGACGTTGGTTTGTACTTATGTCAAAAGGCACGTGTGAGACAAACGCGCAAAAGCGTTCAGACTTTTCACATACATTACACTCACAAATCACACATTTTCCTAAAATATTATCACGAGGAATTCATTAAATATCAATTTAAACTGAATTTTTATTAAGGTAATACTTTCCATCGAACGTCAAGTGTTATTACACGACATGGGGGTGGGGGAGTCTAGATGATGATTACGTCTTCAGTAGTTATTTACTTTTTTACACGAATGGCAATCCTCACATTGTTTTTGCTTGAAAACGAAACGCATTTTCGGGGAATCCCGCAAATAATGTATAAGTTGGGGGAATTACCGCGTTCACTAAATCGTCACATTGAAAATATCCATAAAAAAGTAAACATGAACATTGACAGGAAAGTTAGACCTGTAAGAGTCGCTGCTCGTCGTGCTAATGAACTTATGTACATTTTCAAAAGTAGACGTAGATATTGCACAATATTGAGCAGCAATAAAATGTCATCGACAACTTAGAATCATGGACTCGGGTTTCATGGACTGAAGACTGTTAATTTGAATTCAATACGTTTACCAAAAATTTAAAATAAGTTTTTTATGCTCGTAAGATTAATCGAATCAGTTAATCTAATATATGTATATCCTAAATCTATTTTGTTTTTTTTAAACTTATAATTATAATATAAAAGAAAACAACACATTAATTGTAAAATGTTTACGTAAGCATGGTGGGAGGGGGTAACCGCTTTGCTTATTTTCGATGACAAGGGGGATGGGGGGTAAGTAACTGTAATAAATCTGCTTACGTAATACTTGAACGGTCCCTATGCATGCTGAGCTCTGACACCCCGGATTTTTTAAATAAACGACGAAATACTAATTGACCCGAAATCCTTGGGTTATTATGGCCTCTCTTGTCCACCTTTGGAATGAAAAGCACCCTCGTCCTTCTCATGCCCTGAAGGTACACACCAGCCAGGGTATTACCAAGTTTTTGTAACATGGCTGGGAAAATACCACCGGCCCGCGAATTTGTACGGTGAGAAACTATTGCCCATTCAATTTTTTTAGTTGTTATAAGGTGATTTGTTAGCCGAAGAGATGGCGGCCCTTTAAAAAAACCTTTAGCCGGTCCAACACCGGCTACGTGATCCCCGGTATTTCCGCGCAGAACACAATTTTGCACTAATCGGCATGTCCTTGTACTGTGATTACAACAACCACATGAAAATTGCTATTTTGGTTGCAAATACCTCTTGAAATAAACACAAAATCGAAATTTCGCTTTCGGGTCATTAATACTGAGGTCAAAATGCGTCTTTTTATACCTCTTCTGATAGTTTTGGGCGCGATTTAGCAGTTGTTTTCTAAAGAAAACAAATACGTACTGAAGCGGGTTGAATTTCTGCCAAAAACTAAAAAAAAATACCAAAAAATAGGTGGAAACTCTGGCTTGAATACTTATGTTTGAAATTATTTCCAATCCCCTGTCTTCGATAGTAAATTCATTCAACTAGAAATAAGCAGTTGGTTGGTTATTGGCAAAGGACTAAAAAAAATTTTAAACATGGTGGCAACCATGGGTTAAATATCCGAATCTGAGAGGTTTTTCAATCCTCGTTCATATGATACCAAATTTATTTAATTTAGACAAACAGCTATTCGAGAGGACTTTTATTCTGTCCTTAAAAAATAAATAAATATAATAAATAATAAAAGTCCGCATTTTTTTTATTATCGGACTTTTGGTAATCGTTTACGTGGACTACTGAGTGCTAATACGCGTCCAAAAATGTCGGGAGGGGTATTAAAAGACGCGTTTCGGTCCCAGGAGCATGAATATAACTCCGCTTAACCAATATTTTCATTAGTTTGGAAATATTCGCAAAAACCCGAAAAATGACCCAGGTCAAGTTCTGATTTGGGGGCCCGACCCATGTTTTTTATGTGCAGAACACCTTTCCGCATAGGCGGCCTTTGGACTTTTTTCAGAAAAGCATTTCAAATTAATTACGGTGAGGGTTTTGATCCTGGAAGTCCTGGGATGACAAAAATGTAATAATTTTCTTCAGGGACAATATCTAACACCGGACTTTTATGAGATAAAAAAAAAAAACTTATTTTCCGTCCCTGACGAAAAGTAATGGGATTTCCCACAGCCATTAAATATAGAGATTTTTTATCTATGTAGCTATAGAGATATTGCAAATTTTTTTTTTGCGCAATTTTTCACTTCTAACTATTCTGTCGTCACCAATTTAGACTTTTAAAATTATCCTTATGAGCTGCACGTTTCTTCTACCGCTTCATAAAAGTGGAAGTAGGGCTTTTGTAGAGCACTATAGTGGCATAGCAAAGCTTTCTGCCATCCGCTTACGTATCCTATCTCTACCTTGATTTCTGACTGTCAACACGGGTTCTGTAAGGGAAGGTCCACCGTTACGAATTTACTTGAGTATACAAATCATGTCTCAAATGGCTTTATAAAAAATCTGCATTCCGAAGTTAAGTATTTATACTGATTTCAGCAAAGCTCTGTTGTTGTTCTTGTTGTAGCACTACTTGCACTGCCTAGGTAGTCAGTATCTACCTTACCCAAAATTGTCATCGAACTCTTCTAACGGAAGTCCTAGAAACCTAGCGGCTTCAACAGGGGAGGACCAGAGGGATATGGGTGTTAGAAGAGTAGGCTCGGTTGAGCAGACAAAAAGATGGTTTGTATTATGGAGGACAAGCCGCATGCCGGACAAACATTAGGCAAGTCGGGGTTCAGTCTGTATAGGTAAGAGTTTAACCTATTACAATATCCAGACCGGAGTTGAGCCAGCATCACCCTAGTCTCCCTAGGCAGCTCGCGCTCCTCTTCGGCAACGGGTGGTGTTGTTGCCTGAAGAGCGGCGTTCACCGGGAGAGAGCCAACAAAGGAATTTACCGAGTTCGTGTGGATGAGGGTGAGGGCCTGCCGGTGCACCTTAGGATCAAACGGCGTGGAAATCAGGTGCCGCATCTCATCGTAGTGTTTGCGTAGATGGCTCCATATGCTCCTGGGGGGCGGATTCTCGTTGACCAGGCGTCCGTTCGGATGCTGCGGTTTGCAACAGTTGAACAGGAACTGCCTGGTCAACATCTCGCTATGCTCTTTAACGGCGAGCATTTTCGGGGATAGGACGCCACCCTGTGGCACCCCTTATTTAACTATTCTGGGTTTTGATCTGGCGCCTCTAAACTCAACCGACGATTGACGACCACTCAGGTAGTTGGCAGTCCAACGTTTAAGACAGGGAGGAAGGGACGAGTCTTCAAGGTTCTTTCAAAAGCTTTGGCCAGGTCAAGCGCAACTAGCACTGTCCTGTGGTTTGGACGCTTTTGGTTTAGTCCGTCCCCTATTTGAGTGGTTATGGCGTTCAGCGCGGTGGTGGTGCTGTGATTTTTGCGAAATCCATGCTGATGTTCGGCGACCCGCAGGTTTGCGGTGAAGTACGGCAACAAGATAGATTCCAACACCTTCACTACTGGCGAGAGGAGAGATATCGGGCGATATGACTCCCCTACGGCAGCTGGCTTGCCAGGCTTTAGTAGTGGGACCACCTTTGCTTGTCTCCATCTTTCAGGAATAACAAAGGTGGACAGGGAAAGGTTGAAAATGTGTGTAAGGTATCTTATGCCTTCGTCGCCGAGGTGTTTCAGCATCAGCATGCGTCTGATTTCCGCATTAAGATCCCTTATTTGAGGATCCGTAGGGTCAAGGCGTCTAATATGGTCAAGTTCATTTGCCAGGGCCGCTGCCTCTGCGGGGAAGAATGGACGCACTTCCTTTATTCTACCTGACAGAATGTGTTGATGGGAGGCTGAAATTAGGGCCATACGAAACGCCTTTTCCCCTTCTCGTACGTCAGACGGGGTGGGAAGAGCAGCGAAGGCGCTCTCTGTGGTGTTGAGAAAACCCTCCCAGTCGGCTTTATTGAAGTTAGTGTAAGTGCGTTTCTCAGCGGTGACAAAGTCGGTGGGGCGATCGATAGAGAGCACTATAGGTAGGTGGTCTGAAGCAAGCGTCAGCATCAACGCAGTTTATTAGGCCAGCGCTGACTATGGTGAATATTGGCGAGCTAGAGCAGTTTACCGCCACTCTAGTGGGGGCATCCCCATTTACCGTGAAGAACGTCGAATCATCTATTTGGTCAGCCAGCTCCTGTCCCCTACCATCGGCCTGCAAGCTGGAGTGCCACAGGTCGTGGTGTGCGTTGAAGTCACCAAGGATGACGCGGTTCTCGCCCCTGAGTAACGCACGAATGTCAGGGTGGTAATCCCTGGGACAACAGGTGACAGGAGGTATGTAAATGTTTATGATTTCAAGGTCGACATCGCCTGACCGGACAACCATACCTTGACGTTCTAAGGTGGTGACCCTCGGGTCGATGTCAGGCTCAAATAGACGATACTGCACAGATTGATGCGTGATGAATGCCAGACCACCCCCAAGCCCTCTCACACGGTCACAACGGTGTACATTGTACCCGTTGCAGGTCTGAAGAGGCGACCTTCCACCTAACTTAGTCTCCTGAATCGCCGCGATCTTGATCTTCAGTCGCTTCATTAAATTTGTCACTTCAACAATTTTGCCGGTTAGGCCGTTGCAATTAAATTGCAGGATACCGAAATGTGCAGGGGGAGCAGAGTTGATGCTGGGGGTCAAGGACTGGTGCGTATGCCTAGGTGGTAATAGGCTGGGTCGCGCACTACGGCGCAATCTTGAAGTCGAAGGAATCGCGTTACCAGAAGGTAGAGGCGAGTCGGACGACGTTGAAGGTTGCGTAGCTCGACAGAATGGCGCAACGTACGTATCAGTCCATAGGTTCCTGTTCGCGAGTCCAAAGCATATAAGCAGGTGACACAGGCCAAGGCAGTTATTGCACTTGACTGATGCCAACGGCGTATATAATCTTAACCGACAAACAGTGCACGTAGTATAAGGAACCAGGAGCTGATGGTTGTGGCTTATACTCGTGCTGATGCTGGAAGAAGAGGGGCTGACCGAGGGGGTGGGGGAGAGCGGACGCTCAGCATTGCTCAAATCCACTTGGGAAGTGCTACGTAGGGAGTAGCTGTGAGCTGCTGTGTGAGATGTTGACGCCTGGGGGCGGGAGCGGCCGCTTGGAAGGTCTACTTGCTGATGTGCATTGTTAGTGCTAGTCGTGGAGCCTGATGTGCCAGAGTCAGACATATGTGGCGGAGCGATACCTGATCGACGACGGCCACTGGACGTACTAGGACGTGAACAGCAAGGGGCCACAAAAGTTCTATAAAAACTAGCGGGTCTATGAGTAGAGGGATTTAGTCCGGAGCAACTAGTTAGATGCAACCATCTGTTACAATTGGAGCATTGTACTGAATGTGAACGTTTCACATAAATTTTCTTCCAGCATATACAGCAGATCCATTCTCTAGGTCCGGGGTTGGATTCAATACCAGCCCGGAGCAGGAGAGTCTTGAGCAGTCCCGCTGCAAGGAGCTGCTCGGAGGATGGCATTATGGGGGGGGGGGGATAACTGACGGTTTAGGCAGGGGGGTAGTGAGTCATTCCGGTACGTAGAACCGGCTGTTGTGGGAATATCAGCAAAGCTCTCGACAAAGTGTGTCACCCGTTCGCTATTCATAAGCTTGATCAGTTGGGATTCCAGCCGGGTCTCAATCGCTGGATTTCTTCTTACCTTAGTGACAGGACACAAAGAGTTGTGTTTAAAAATTATTTATCCGATGTCCTTTATGTCTCTTCAGGAGATCCTCAAGGAAGCCATCTTAGCCCGATTCTGTTCTTGCTGTTTATAAATGATATTTCTACAGTAATAGAATTTTCAAAAATGTTAATGTATGCTGACGATGTACAGCTTTTCATGTCATTTGGGACTTTTGAACATAGAAATAGGCTTCAACCAGATTTAGATTCACTAGTTACTTGTGACGCGAATATACCGAAGTGTCCACGCACACGTATATACGCGATGGGTAACTTACGATTTAAGGATGTCCGTTTTGAGTAAAGTGTACACGATAGTTTTAAAGTTTAAATAGTTTAATTAATGAGTTATTAAGTTTAATATAAGGTATGTATTTAGGATAGTTAATGGTTACAGATATTGAATTAATGGATTTCACGCCACTCGTACTAGTCGCTCGGAAGTCTTCGTTCATACTCCAGTTGATAGATGGTTCTCGTGACAGGGTTGTTGTTTCTCACGATAGTTGTAATAGTGATGGCTATTACGCATATTGTAGGGATCCATTTATTAGGCGTGACAACTCGGCCCTTCCTGACCTGAATCGTCCTCGATTTCGTCATCTGATTCGAGGTCAGGGCTATTACTGCACCAAGGTTTAATTTTGTCGGATGCGTAAACGGAGCAAAATTTCTTGTTAGTTATTTGGTAGCCTGGGATATCTTCGAGTAAGTAACGGTCATTTCCCAGAACTTTGCGAACTATGTATGGCCCACGATATTTAGGCTCAAGCTTTTTAGACTGGCCAGTTCAGGCTGGTTCATTTTCGATGACGACCAAACCTTCTTCGTGGTATATTTTTGGAGTTTTATGTCGTTGATCGAATCGTATTTCCCATTTCTGACGTTCGTTGGAAATGTTAACTGCAGCTTGACTACGCTTCTCTGAAGCTGTTAGCTGAGACGATTCATCGTCGATATCGTCATGTATAGCGGCAAGTAGTTCATTCGTTCCAACGTCTCGGAGCTTAAAATCAAAAACAAGTTCATTTGGACTAAAACCTGTTGTGCTGTTTTTGCGCGAATTTACATACCATTGGAGATCTCGTAACATGAGATCCCAATCTTTCGGATTATCCGTAGTTGTTCGTAGAAATGTTAATATACTTTGGTTTGCCCGCTCGACTTGGCCATTTACACGAGGTGTGCGAACTGCAACTTTAGTATGGTTAATATTATTTTGGCTGCAAAACTCTTCAAAATTTTTGGAAGTGAAGGACGTTCCTCTATCGGTTACAATGTGTGATGGCAAAACAAAATATGAAGTCATTTCATTTAGAGCTTTAAGAATGTGGCGGCGCAGTTCAAATTTACTTTAATTGTTTTCTCAACAAATAATAAGTTTTGAGTTTGAGCATCTTCAACGGCAAATTGACGAATTACGCCAACAAGCGCAACAACAGCATAGTTATCAATTGGAGATTCAACAGCAGCAGCCACCACCACTGCAACCTCAACAACATCAACAACAACAACAGCAGCAGACTCATTATGCCACTCACGTCGCTGATCATTACCCTGCAGTTCGTCGTGTTGCAGTCAAACTTCCGCCTTTTTGGTCTGACAAACCAAGGTTATGGTTTTCCCAAGCTGACTCGCAGTTTACGTTATCGGATATCACAAACGAGGTAACTAAGTTTCATTATGTGGTTTCGCAATTAGATGCTCGGGTCTCATTGGAGATCGAGGACGTTATTGAAAATCCTCCTCCGTTGAACCCTTACACATTTTTGCGTACAAAACTGATTGCTCGTTTGTCTGCGTCTGAGGAACAACGAGTCCGTCAACTTATTAGTGAGGAGGAGCTCGGCGAACGCAAACCATCTCAGTTTCTCCGTCATTTACGCTCTCTCGCTGGTTCAACCATCGTGCAAGATAACCTTCTTCGCCAACTTTGGCTTAACCGCCTTCCGTCTAACGTTCAGGCTATCCTTGCTACGCAATCTGAATTACCGCTCGACAATTTGGCAGAACTTGCTGACAAGATTGTCGAGGTCTCACCGAGCACACCGACTTTCTCTGTAAATGCAACGCTAAGCGATAAAAGTAGAGATAGTAACTTACTAAATACTATTGCTGATTTACAAAAGCAAGTGGCAGAATTGTCTACTTTTCGTTCGTGTCCTCATCATTACCATAGTTCCTCCAACAGCTCTCGAACTCGTAGCAAATCTCGAAATCGAAGTAACTCTAACCAACAAATTTGTTGGTACCACAAAAAATTTCAAGACAAAGCCAAGAAATGTATAGAGCCGTGTAATTATTCGGAAAACGGCAAAAGCAGTCTGTAAGTGCGGCATCTGACTGCTTGTCAACCAGTAGCCGCCTAATTGTCACTGACAAAATATCTAAACATCGCTTTCTCGTCGATACTGGTTCTGACCTATGTTGCTTTCCTCGACGTCTATTACGAGATCGTCGTTCTCCTGTCAACTACGACTTATGTGCTGCAAACGGAAGCAAGATCAAAACGTACGGTTTTCTATCTTTGAATCTCAACTTAGGACTTCGTCGTGATTTTCCTTGGAGATTTATCGTCGCTGACGTCGATCTACCAATAATTGGATCTGATTTTCTCGCTCATTATCATCTTTTACCTGATTGTCGTACCAAACGCATTGTCGACGTAACCACTAGTCTTCATGTACACGGAGTATCTCAGTCTTCCTCGCAGAGCAGTATTAAAGCAGTTCAGGATTCATCTTCTTTCGCTGCTCTCATTTCGCAATTTCCTGAAATTACTCGCCCACCAGGTTTACCTCGAAATATTAAACATGAGACTGTCCATCACATACGTACAACTCCTGGACCACCGGTGACGAGCAAAGTACGACGCTTAAATCCTGAAAAATTAAAAATTGCTAAACAAGAATTCGACGCCATGTTACAAGCTGGTACAACTCGTCCATCAGAGAGCTCTTGGTCATCGCCTTTACATTTGGCACCGAAAAGTGATTCAACTTGGCGTCCATGCGGAGATTTTCGTGCATTGAATGCTCGAACTATCCCAGACCGTTATCCTGTCCGTCACATTCACGATGTCACTCACTTTATTGATGGTTGTACACTATTTTCCAAAATTGACCTCGTTAAAGCGTATCAACAAATTCCTGTAGCCGAAGAGGACATTTCCAAAACAGCGATAATTACTCCATTTGGCCTTTTTGAATTTCCATTCATGACGTTTGGACTTCGAAATGCTGGCCAGACCTTTCAAAGGTTCATGGATGAAGTTTTGCGCAGTTTAGATTTCTGTTTCGTGTATATGGATGATATTCTCGTTTTCTCTCGTTCCAAAGAAGAGCACGAACGTCATCTTAAAATCATTTTTGAACGTCTTACAAAATATGGATTGGTGATCAACGTCAAAAAGTGTACTTTTGGAGTTACTGAAGTTTCGTTTATTGGTTATACCATCTCTGCTGCCGGAATACGAGCTCCAGAAGAGCGCGTCCAGGTTATCAAGGACTTTCCATTACCAAAAACAGCACAGAGCCTTCGACGTTTTCTTGGAATGTTAAATTTTTACCGCAGATTCATTCCTCATGCTTCTGAATACGAGGCTCCACTGAATAATGCAATCAGCAACCCACTCCTGAAAGGATCTCAACCAATCAATTGGACGTCTGAGCTGGAAGAAGCTTTCATAACCTGCAGAAACTGCATCTCTTCTGCTTCACTTCTAGTTCATCCTCGCATTGGTGCGTCTCTTGGATTGTTTACAGATGCCTCAAACCATTCAGTTGGAGCATGTTTACAACAGCTGGTCGATGGCGTGTGGCAACCTCTTGCGTTCTTTTCGAAGAAAATGACCTCGAAAGAATGTTCTTCGCCTGCTTTTTATCGTGAACTTCTTGCGATCTACGCTGCAATACAGCATTTTCGTCATTTCTTAGAAGGACATTCATTCACGATTTACACCGATCATAAGCCATTAATCTACGCTTGTCAACAAAAACGTGAAAAACTTCCACCAGTTCAACTCAGACAACTTTCATTCATCGCAGAGTTTTCAACAGACATCCAACACATCAAAGGAACCGATAATGTCGTTTCTGATACACTGTCGCGAATTGAAGCTGTTTCTGTACCACTGGATTACAAGTTGCTGGTTGAATCTCAGGAGGGTGACGAAGAACTTAGGAGAATTATTCAAGAAAATTCTTCTCTCTGTATCGAGCGTGTGCCGATTCCTGGTTCCTCTCTTATTGTGTTTTGTGATACATCAACAGGAAAAGCTCGACCCTTCATTACATCACCTTTTCGTCGTTGTGTTTTTGATCAGCTACACAACCTAAGCCATCCAGGTGCCAATGCTTCGCTCAAATTAATCAGTGATCGTTTTGTGTGGCCTTCAATGAAGAAAGACTGCCGAAATTGGGCTCGTGCTTGTGGTGATTGTCAACGGTCAAAAATTTCACACCATGTTCATGCTCCACTTGGAAATTTTGAAACTCCAACAAAGAGATTTTCCCATATTCATATTGATCTGATTGGTCCACTTCCATTTGCATGTTCTTTTCGATATTACTTGACTGTCATTGATCGTTTCACTCGATGGCCTGAAGTATATCCTTTACAGAACATAACTGCAGAAACTGTGACTCATGCACTTTTGGATTGTTGGATATCTCGTTTTCTCGTTCCTGAAACTCTAACCTCAGATCGTGGAGCTCAATTTTCTTCGCATCTCTTCAAAAATTTTGTTAAACAATTCGGAATTCGGCATAATTTCACTACAAGTTGGCATCCTGCTGCAAATGGTTTAGTCGAACGATTACATCGTCATTTGAAAGCCGCAATCATGGCTCATTCCGACATTGACTGGGTTCAGGCTTTGCCGCTAGTTCTACTCGGAATCCGCTCAGCTTTTAAAGAAGACATCAAGGCTACTTCCTCGGAAATGGTTTATGGTGAAACGATCCGTTTACCATTTGAATTTCTTTCTCCAGGTCTTGGAAACAAAATTTCGGATGATACCAGCAGCTTTCTTTCAAGCTTACGTGAATTTATGTTGCGCTTACGTCCACTTCCAGCATCAAGACATTGTCAAACTGGAGTTTTTGTTTTCAAGGAATTATCGAAATGCAGTCATGCTTTCCTTAAAGTTGGACCATTTCTTAAAGCACTTCAGCCTCCATACACCGGGCCGTATGAAATTATTGATCGCGATGACAAAACAGTCACACTGAAAATTCTAAATGAACCAACTAAAGTCTCAATTGATCGAGTAAAACCAGCTTTCATTGTTCAAGATGATATTGTTCCAACACCTATTCCTACATCTGATCCTGTTCCAGAATACGCTACTCGATCCGGCAGAAAAGTTCGATTTCGAGAAATTTTGGATTTGTAGCCAAATTCTCTGCCAAGGGGGGTAGTGTGGCGGCGCAGTTCAAATTTACTTTAATTGTTTTCTCAACAAATAATAAGTTTTGAGTTTTTGTTAGCAACCTTTGGTTTTGTGGTTGGATAAAATAAATAAATTGAAAAATATAGATTTTCAAAAATAGGAAATATTTTCGTTCCATTTTAAGTTCGGAAATAAATAACCATTTTTATTCCTATAAGAACATGAAACGTTTTCGTATCGCGAACAGGCTTCACGACAAGAAATTTACTGAACGCGTCGGATATAGCCAAAACATAGCAATTTCCTCTTTTGCTGCGGACAAAGGGACCTAAGTGATCAAGGTGAATGCGATAGAACGGCATCGGCTTAATATCGCCGACATGAAGACTACCTTCCCGTTTGTTAGAACCTTGTGTTTGATAGCAGCATTTAATGCACGCAGCTATATAGCTTTTAACGTACCTTCTCATATTGGCAAACCAGTAATTTTGTTGTATGCGTTCGAGGGATTTCTCCAATGCGGGGTGTCCTACCTGGTCATGGCAGCACTGAAGAATACGCCAGCGTACACCTTTAGGTACAACAAATTTTATACCCTCAGGAAGTTTTTTATATAAACTGTTCTTTTTTAAAACATATTCGGATTTTATGGTATTGGCTTGTGATGACTTTACCGTACCATTTAGAAGATTAATATGTTGTCTCAATTTTTCGTCTTGCATTTGCATCGTGAAGATCCAATCGTTGATATCGGAGTTGACGTTCAATACGGATCCAGCAGACTCGACTTCCCTTGCAGGCTGGTCAGGCATTCGGCTTAACGCATCTACATGTTGTAATCGACTACCTTGACGATGTACACATTCAAAGTCGTACTCTAACAATTTAAGCCACCAGCGCGGTATTTTCGACTTTAGTTCTTTATTCTCCTTGACCTGTGCAATTGCTGAACAATCGGTTATTAGACGAAATGATTTGCCCAATACATATATGCGGAAACGTTCTAATGTTTCGACCACAGCGAGAACTTCAAGCTCGTAGCTGTGGTATCGACTCTCGATGTCAGTGCAGTGACGACTATAATAACTGACGGGCCGCCACTCACTTCCATCATTTGATTAAAGAAGTACCCCAGCCAACCCAACGCTGCTAGCGTCAGTGTGTACCTCGTGCTGGGCATTACCATCATACATTGACAAGATCGGTTCATTCGTTAATAAATTAATTAATGTTTCGAAAGCTTGCTGTTGCTCAGGACCCCAAGTGAATTTGTCTTGATTAGCTTTGGTTAGTAATATGGTGATTGGTTTCGATATAATGGAATAGTCCTTCACGAATTTCCGGAAGAAACCCGTGAGGCCTAAAAATCGTCTTACCTCTGTTACGTTGGCAGTTCGTTGAAAATTTCGTATTGCGTTTACCTTTTGTAAGCCAGGTGTTACGCCGGTTTCGGTTATGCTGTGTCCAAGATAATCAATTTGGGTTGCCAGGAACTTACATTTGTCCGGACGAAGTGTAAGTCCTGCGTCATTTATAAGTTTTAGAAACCGCTCTAAACGTAGCAGTCCTTCGCGTATCGTTTTACTTGGAATAATAATATCATCTAAGTAAATTAGTACTTCACCCGTATTCAGTTTTGAAGCAATATTCTTCATTATCGATTGAAAAGTTGCTGGCGCGTTCACGAGACCGAAAGGCATACGATTGAACTCGAAGTGTCCATCTGACGTTACGAACGCGGTATATTGTTTCGACGATTCTTCGATTTCGATCTGGTGGTATCCCATACGAAGATCGAGCGCACTAAAATACCGATTTCCCGCAAGTTGTGCGAATTGATCTTCCATGTTCGGCATGGGAAATGGTTGTTTGACCGTATTTTTATTAAGGCAACGATAATCGATACACAGTCTATATTCTTTGTTCTTTTTCTCTACTAAAACCACCGGAGAAGAAAACGACGATTGACTGGGACGAACTATAATGTGCTCTAACAACTCTGCAATAATTTGTGATATTATTGGACGTTTAGCGAACGGAACGCGGTATGGTTTTAACGAAATGGGCGTATCATTTTTCAAAACAATTTTCATTTTCGAAATTCCGCACTTTCCAATATTTTTAATATTTGTTGCAAAAGCCCCACTGTACTTATTTAGAATGTTCTCGAATTGTTGGTTTTCATTTTCCTTTAACCCGTTAGGAACTGTTATACAACGAACCTGCTCAACCCGACATTCATCATTTTCAATTATAAGACGCGTACTTGAACCGCATAGTACATCTTTTCCGAATAGCACGTTTTCAGAAATTAGATCGTCTTCAATCACTACCAAGTTTGCATCAAACGTTTGATCGTCTATCATTAGTAGTACATTTATATTACAATTGGAAACGAATTCCCCGCCACCGAAACCTCTTAACTTTGTAATTTGGTTTTTGAGATTGCCTATACGAGTAGCAAACGATTTGCGAACGAGCGTACGGGTACTGCCAGGGTCAACGAAAGCACGGGTTACGTGACCATTTACGTTAATTTTTGTTATGCCATCGCAGGCTTTTTCCGAATTTTTGTTCACGACGGGATTGTCTATATTATTTACGTTACTTTTCTTATTTTCCGGGCATTCTTCACTTTTATGTGTCGTGCGTTGACACTTAGAGCATCGCTGCTTTCTTTGCGGCTCGGTGCAATTGATAGCTAGATGTCCGAACTTAGCACAGTTAGAACACTTTAAATTATTTGTTGGTCGAATTTGTTTATTTGCTGTTGAATTATTAGATTCTTTTGTTTGTACCGGTTGAGATTTTGTAGTAAAACTGTAACTTGGTTTTGGTTTTTGCACGTTTTGCACGTTTTGCTGAACGTGAATACACGGTATAACTCGTTATGTCTTTCCATAAATCTTGACACAGCGTATATTTATTAGATATTTTACGTTTAAGATCGACATCGTTAACACCATTAATAATATGTCGTGCTATGCTTGATTCTGCTAAACCACCCTTATTACCGAGTGCTAACATTCTGTAAAAGTATTCGACCGGCGACTCATTATGTTGTCGTTTCGAGCGCGAGAGTTTTATATGCGTATCTGCTTCATTAACCGTACACGGAAAGTCAGATAAAAATTTATTTACAAATTGTGGCCAATTAACGAACGCGCACTGCAATGAATCGATCCATAATTTCGCGGCACCGCGCATCTTTTGTTGAACCGCGAAAATAATGACATTTTCTTGCCAGTTATACACACTTTTTAG
This sequence comes from Sphenella marginata, assembly GCA_951509765.1. NCBI lineage: Eukaryota > Metazoa > Arthropoda > Insecta > Diptera > Tephritidae > Sphenella > Sphenella marginata. The sequence goes on from OX608083.1 coordinate 43,184,528, forward strand.
CACTTCGACACGTTTAATAAATTGTACTGAGTTTAAGGACGTTTCGCTTGTTGGATTGTATTCTGGTAGCAACTCAACAATATCTTTTATCCTATAAGAATTAGAATATTTACCACGCAATGGAATCGGAACGGTGGTTGCATGAAACATGTTATTTCCAATTGGAATTTCGTGCGCAGGCGCGGTAGATATATTTGGCCTCTGCCACTGCGGCACGAAATTGCCTTGCGCATGTTGTTGTTAGCGGTTGCATATTTGCCGTGCAATAAACTGCTGACACGGGCAATGACGTTAACGTCGGCTCAAAGTTTTGTACACACGTAGTCACTCGCGCACTCACGTTTGTTGTTGCTTGAGCATTATAAACCTTTCGATGGTTTTTTCGAGCGACGATATGCGTTGCACAATTGTTATTTCTTCTTCTATTTCACTTTCATAATCACTTAGATTTGTTTTTAGACGTTGAGAAGAGTTGGTTTTTCGTGCCCGAGGTAGGCAAACCAGCATCTTTGCATTTTTTTCGCAACTCTTTTAGTGTATATTCTGTATTCGGCATTTTTGTTTTGATTATATTTTCGTGTCGATTTCTAATAAGATAGGAGTCAGTTGCACTTAAAGTTCAAACGTGAGACCGAGATAGCTACGATTGTTTAATTGCAACAACGAGAACGATGCACATCGGAACGAACATATTAATGAAAGAGCGAAACGAACGAATGAAAAGTGTCGACTCTCAGCTGCAATGCTACAAGTTTAAATTACAGTCGTTGAGAGCGATATAAGAATGTCATAAATACAATGAAGGACACTTAGGGCCACTTTCATAAAAGCCGGTTAAGCCTAATCGGCGATTAATTTGACAGCTAACCATGCAAAATACGTCAATTAAACTCTGGTTAGCGGTTACCGGCTTTTATGAAAGCGGCCCTTAGGAGTGAACGAGATAACCGACGCTTAACTGCAATGTTGCAAGTATAAATTAGAATTATTCGGAACAATATGAATACGATGAGCGACACCAAGGTGTAAACGAGATAACTGACGTATCACTGGATATCTGCAGAACTGCATGTTTGAATTTTGTTCGTTGAGCTTAGCAACAAAGCGTATGTCGCTGGAGCCCTAAAATTCACGGAGTCTCACAAAATGTGTGGTTATGTACTATAAGCAAAACGTATGCCACTGTACACTTTTAAACCGCACGTTCACACAAACAAGTTTTATGTTAAATGCACACTTTTCGCAGCTTATTTATTTATTTGTATTAGCGCTTGTAGGCAAAGAAGTTCAATCTTACTTCTGAACTGTCGCGAATATACCGAAGTGTCCACGCACACGTATATACGCGATGGGTAACTTACGATTTAAGGATGTCCGTTTTGAGTAAAGTGTACACGATAGTTTTAAAGTTTAATTAGTTTAATTAATGAGTTATTAAGTTTAATATGAGGTATGTATTTAGGATAGTTAATGGTTGCAGATATTGAATTAATGGATTTCACGCCACTCGTACTACTCCCTCGGAAGTCTTCGTTAATACTCCAGTTGATAGATGGTTCTCGTGACAGGGTTGTTGTTTCTCACGACAGTTGTAATAGTGATGGCTATTACGCATATTTTAGGGATGCATTTATTAGGCGTTACACTTGGTGCAATTTAAATTATATGCCGCTTAATCTTAAGAAATGTAAATAAATTCGCTTTTCGAGAGGAATTTCTCAGTCAGCTTCCTATACAATTAACAGTTATAGTCTTCAGAAAATGTATGATGTTGTTGACCTTGAGGTTACTATGGATTACAAGCTCAGTTTAACCTGCCAGATTAACGCAAGAGTCAATAAGGCTAGAGGAGTTCTAGCATTCGTTAAACGACGATCTAAAGAATTTAGCGACCCTTATGTAACAAAGCTCTCTTTATTATATTGGTCAGACCGATACTTGAATACGGTTCTATAATTTGGAACCCAAGTTACCAGCTTAGAATCAGTTCAAAAACCATATTTATTTGCCTTAAGAGACTTTCATTGAGATCCCTTGTATAATTTACCCCCGTATACGAGTCGCTAAAAATACTTAATCTTAACACCCTTTCTAGTCGGAGGGAAATGCTTGGAACTGTTTTTATGATTAAATTGCGAAATAGATCAATCTCAAGGCCGTTTCTTCTGAGCGAAGTGATCTTACAGTGGCATGATATCATGGCATTTTAAACCACTTATCTTGAAATAGCGCCGAAAAAATTTGGATTGAATGAGCCTTTTCATTGTTTGTGTCAAGATTATAAATCCTATTCTGGTACATTTGATATTTTGGACTTACTCTCATTCTTTCTATCCGAAATACATAGCAACAAGTTTGTTCTTTGTTTTCAACAATTACTATATGTTGTTAACTAATTAGCACCTGGGCGAGCTTTGCTCGGAACTTTTTAAGGTTGTCCTAATATTTACTTTGACGAAGATACTCATCAATTGTTTAAGAAATTCCGGTCATTTGTATATGTATATCATTTTATACTCACTTTATATATGGGCAAATCCCAAATAGTGTTACATTTTTGCCAAAAAAAAAAAGAATTATCTTGTTTCTGGTATATTGGTAGATAAAGAGGAGCCTAAATTTATCAGCGTAATTCGTCTTACACAATGCCTCAAAAAGATATAGTCAATAGATCGAAGATTATATATAAATTCATGTCGCAGTGTTTAATATGCATTTATTTAAACAATACTGCAACGATTTTGTTGAAATTTTATCAACGTGTAGAGATATGTCAAGGCTATATTTAGGCAAACAAATTTTGATACCCGCCACCCGGTTTCGGAGATATCGTTAACAATTTAAACCCGAAAAATCGTCAAATATTTTTTAAAGCGAAGTTGGCTATTCAATAACATTAACACTTTCCCTCCGATCATTTTGAAATTTTAGCAACATACCATATATAAACGGAGAATGATTTGGAAAAAAATTGTAGATATCCGATAACTGGTTTTGGATATATTGATAAAAGTAAAACCCGGAAAATCGTTAAATATTTTTGCTATCTTAGGCACTTCTTTTCCGATTATGTTAGAAGTGTAGCAGCATGTATATATTTATGTAAAGTATATTTAAGTAAACTCTTTTTGATACCCGAAACCCGGTTTTTGAGATATACTTAAATCTATGAAATCGAGTGAAACATTTTTCTACCTGCAATATGGGTATCAAATAAAAAGTACTGAAGAGAGCTTTGACGTACTAAGGTTCTCATATCATTATTTCTACTTTTCCAGAAGAGTATTTCGATATTTGGACCCAGGTACCCACAAAACTTGTATAAACAATAAGGGTATCAAATAGACGAGAAACAAAGCAAGGTTGTTTCGATTTCATGGGTAAAATTAGAGTGCAAAAATAAAGCGTTGTGTATTCGAAAATATACATTATATTCAATTCGAATTTCTTCCCTTTTTTTAAAACTTCCTTCTCCGACATATTAACTTGAACATTCTAAATAAAAAAAATATTGTTTGCATATTTCACGGAAAAATCAGAAAACTTCTACCCATTTTTTTTTTCTGTTTTAAACCACTGGTATCAAAAAATCTTTGTGTTGAGCTATAAATAAAATACTCAGAACACGAAACCACAAAAAACACGTTTAGTTTTGTAAACATAGTTTCGATTAATGGGTTTTGGGCTATAAATTTTGCAGTTAAGAAGCTAGGAACGTAAAATTTTGCAAGGTTGGTACTTATTATAAATGTGATGTGTGTAATGAAAATCTGAGTAACATAACATATAGCTCCCATATAACCGATTTCTCCGATAAATGTGGTTTGGCCATGTAGGACACTTAAAAAAGATATGCGTATCCATGAAAGGTATAAAGCCTTCGGCACAGCCGAAGACAGCCGTTTCCTTACTTGTTTGTCATATCTTTGTTAATACTTGCAGCAGGACCATGAATGCTATAATAGCTTAATGTACATATTGGTTTTATTTATTTACCAGTGCACGCTGATCAGTATCACTCTTACCGTTGGGCTAAACGGATCGATCAAAGTTTTGTTGGGGGGAATTTTTCACCCCGCGAGTAGCGGCGTAAAAAAAGAGTCAAACCAGTTTCTATACTAAAAATGTAAGGATTGTTCAAAGTTGAACTAAGTTTTGTTTTTTGCTTGTTTTATTAATAAATAATTTATGTTCATTGTATTTATTTCCTAAGAAAGGAACATTTGTTTGTTAGTTACGCTAAATGAAATATCTTTTAAATTGAAGTCTTATTTTTTAAGTTTATGTACGTTCTTTTTATTTATAAAATTATTCAATAAAAAAATTTTCCTTATATAAAAGAAACTATTGGTCGCTATAATTACGAACTCTTGTTATTACATACACTGTCATCTCAAAATAACCACACCGTACAATCCAACATGCAAAATGTATAGCTGGGCTGAGTGTTGTACTTGACTACTGGGTTGCATACATACATTTCTACATTTACATACATATCGCACACTAAATCAAAAAGAGTCACAACTCAAAATCCGAGTAACTTTCAGTTAATTGTTTCTGGATCGCACAAAAGTGATTTGATTTTTAAAAACTTGACATCACTGTGCTCTTTAAAGAGTAACAATAATAGTAATAGACCGTAAAAACCAAAAACAAAATACACTAAAAAAAACCAGAGCACGGGTAAAGTACAATAACAATGTACAAACAAACAAGCCCAACACACGCATTGATACATATGGACTGATAGTCTAAGCAATGTGTGTATACTGTTGGCAAGACTAAAACAACAAAACCAAAGGAAAAATTGAAGTGGGGATGAATGCATCGTGACGTCACAGGGCATCATAGCTGAGTTGTTAGATTTCTAACAGCGGCGTTGGTGCAGACACGGGTTCATATCCGTGTCCGAAAAGGGATCTGATGATAAGTGGGGACACTTTGAAACATGTAATCCTATCCATCGCTGCGATTAACTTTGTAATTTTTTCTCCAAATATCAATTTTTCCACAAAAATCGAATATAATAATTAAAACCAATTATTATTGTTCACTGGGTCTCAAGCTTGCAAATGTTACAAATAAGTAAATAGAAAGACCGTAAAAACCAAAAACAAAATACACTAAAAAAACCAGAGCACGGGTAAAGTACAATAACAATGTACAAACAAACAAGCCCAACACACGCATTGATACATATGGACTGATAGTCTAAGCAATGTGTGTATACTGTTGGCAAGACTAAAACAACAAAACCAAAGGAAAAATTGAAGTGGGGATGAATGCATTGTGACGTCACAGGGCATCATAGCTGAGTTGTTAGATTTCTAACAGCGGCGTTGGTGCAGACACGGGTTCATATCCGTGTCCGAAAAGGGATCTGATGATAAGTGGGGACACTTTGAAACATGTAATCCTATCCATCGCTGCGATTAACTTTGTAATTTTTTCTCCAAATATCAATTTTTCCACAAAAATCGAATATAATAATTAAAACCAATTATTATTGTTCACTGGGTCTCAAGCTTGCAAATGTTACAAATAAGTAAATAGAAAGACCGTAAAAACCAAAAACAAAATACAATAATAGTCAAAAAGAAAAATATTGTATGTACTGGCTGCACTACTTTTTATTAGGCAATCTATGCCAAGAAAGCGACCTAAAAAAATTTTGAGTTGTGACTGTTTTTGATTTAGGGTGCGATATGTATACTTAACCGTATGAGTTCCCAATAAAGAATGAAGTAAGCTAGTTTATTAAACAATGTTTTCCAAGAGTAAAAAGTAAGTGTTTTCCAAACAAGTTTGTAACTAAAAAATTTCACAAACGTTTAGATATATTTTTCCAATGGTGTGGTAGCCTTGGAGAAATAACTTGAGGTGAACTCTCAGCGAGGTGAAAAATTTGTCAGTTTTCAAAAATAATGTTTGAAATTTTATATGCTTCATTTATATTGATTTTGTTATATGGGCATCGTGGTGTGACGGTAGTGCAGCTGGCCTACCACACAGAAGGACCTAGATTCGAACCCCTGTACAGGCAAAATAAAAAAATATTTGAAAAGGTTTTTTAAAAAGGGTGTCATGAAAGGCTTCTCAGAAAAAATGCACATATGTATTTGCCTTGCAGATGTAGAATGCATAAAAAATTGCACGCAGCACACCAAAAATTGGCCCTTTATATTCTCTTGTAATATATAAGAATTTATTAAAAAAACAAAAAAATTAAGGAAATGGTCGGGATTCGAACTCGCAACCTTCTGATCAAAATCCCACAACATATTCGTTAGGCTATTGGCCCGTTTTCACCGTTGTCGCCCAAATTGGAGTTTTATCAATCAGTTTTCAACAAACCCTTACTATACATTGAATAAAATGTTTAATTAACATTGTTTTCCAAGCATCAATTCCTATTGATTAAAAAGGGACCACTTTCGTTGAGTGTACAATGTTTTCCAAACGTTTTCCAATGATTATAGTAGTGGGAAGCAAATAATCCCAATAAGCAAAATACGCTTACTATAAGCTTACAATAAACTTACTTTTGTAATCTTTTCGCTTGGAAAACGTTTACTATAATCATTGGAAAACGTTTGGAAAACATTGTACACTCAACGAAAGTGGTCCCTATTTAAACAATTGGAATTGATGCTTGGAAAACAATGTTTAATAAACATTTTATGCAATGACAAAATTTTAAACTTGTTCTTTTATTTGTCGTCAACAGTTTTCTTTTATATGTTGTCATCAGTTTATAAATTGACTCTTATTTCTTCGCAACAATTTGTATTTGTCGTCATCAGTTAGACTTTCACAATTAAATACTGATGAAAGGCAGTGTCGGTCATACTTAACGCCTGCATGCCAGTTGGAATCAACCAAGCTGCTTTATCGTGGTTATACTGATGAGTTTCAAGTTCGTGAAGATCTAATGGGCTTGGCAATAGGTTCACATGGTGCCAATATTCAAGCAGCTCGATTCTTACAGGGTGTGACAAATATCGAATTGGAAGAAAAATCGTGCACCTTTGAAATTACCGGCGAATCTGAGGATGCGGTACAACGAGCACGTTCCATGCTCAAGTATGCCGAGGAATTCTTTCAGGTTCCTAGAGAGCTAGTTGGCAAAGTGATTGGCAAGAACGGACGTATTATTCAAGAAATCGTCGACAAGAGTGGCGTATTTCGAATTAAGATCGCAGGCGATGACGAACAAGATCAAAATATACCACGCGAGCATGGTAATGTACCGTTTGTGTTCATTGGTACCGTTGAAAGTATTTCGAACGCCAAAGAGTTGCTGGAATATCATTTAGGCCATTTGAAGGAAGTTGAACTGCTACGTCAAGAGAAATTGGAAATTGATCAACAACTGCGAGCAATTCAAGAGACCACAATGGGTTCTATGCAAAATTTCCCTGTTACACGGCGATCGGAACGTGGTTATAGCAGTGATATTGAATCAGGGCGTTCGAGTCGCGGTGGAACGCGCTGGCGTGGTAGAGGACGAGGTGGCGGTAATGGTGGCAATCAGCGTTATCAAGGCCGACGAGACGATGATGATTACAATTCCCGCGGTGATCATCGTTACAATGATCGCAGCGGTGGCGGCGGTGGTGGTGGTGGTGGTTATCGTGGCGGCCACGATCGACGCGGTGGTGGTGGCGGGCGCAGAGTGCAAAACGGTAGGGATGTAAATAGAGATCACTACCAGAATCATAATGAGGATATGCGTGAAGACACACGTGAATTGAGCAGCGTTGAGAGAGCTGAAAGCAGTTCTTCATACGAGGGAAGCTCAAGAAGACGCAGAAGGCAAAAGAACAACAATGCTGCTCATAATATGAATGGTGGGGTTACCAATAACAAACAAAACAAACAACCCAATACAGCAGCTTGCAGTTCCAAACGTGGTATAGTCATACCCTTGAGAGGCGTACATCTTGTGTTGGCACTCACTAATGTTACATCGATTTTACTACCCTTTTTTACTCGGAGATATCCAATGGCCGCATAGGCAGATTCACCTGCATCAACGAAAATATGTAGTTGTATTTCATCAGCAGTTGCTAGTATCGTGAAATAACAACGTGGTACTCTAAATTGTTTCATTGATTGAAAGGTATCCCACCACAGCCTCCATTGCTCTGCTAGCTCGTGTGGTACTGCTTCGTCCCATTGAATCTGTAAGCGCCATAATAATTGCATTAGTAGTTTCAAAAATACAGTGATATGTATTTGCTAACAGCCCAAACGGATCATAAATCGACATGGTAAAACTGAACAACTCCCTTTTAGCTGGCGTTCGCGCCCCATTTAGAACCTCTCTGGCGATTTTTTGGAACTGAAATTTAAACATCGTACAGTGTTCATCGTTCGCCGCTCATCATCGATAATTACAAATACGCATATACAGAGTTTTTTATATTAAACAATTGACAATTAAATCATCTAATGCCAAAAATTTTAAACTTGTTCTTTTATTTGTCGTCAACAGTTTTCTTTTATTTGTTGTCATCAGTTTATAAATTGACTCTTATTTCTTCGCAACAATTTTTATTTGTCGTCAACATACACGGTTGTGCATTTGTAGTTATTCACCGCGTCTTAAAACAAGTGCGCGAGTAACGGCGGGTTAAGCAATTTATTTCCACAAACCAACATGGTTTCGTGGCTGGCTGATCTACTGTTTCTAACTTGGCAGACTTTTCTGATTATTGCTTGTCTCCATTCACTGATCGGCTTCAGGTTGATACAGTAGTGTTAGACATCTCTAAGCCTTTTGATAAAGTATGCCATTCAATTTTAGTAAATAAGATGTCCAGTATAATATTTCATTCAACATTTTTGTCTTGGATCAATTCTTATCTATCTTCTCGTAAGTGTGTAGTCGTGGTTGATGATTGTATATCTGATGCCTTCATTGCCTCCTCAGGAGTGCCGCAGAGCAGCACTTTAGGCCCACTTCTCTTTGTAATTGTTATTAATGATATATCCTCCGGTTTTATGTACTCAAATTTGCTTCTATATGCTGATGATTTGAAAACCTTTTCTAAAATCTCGTGTTCTTCTGATGCAATCGGCCTTCAGCAAGATCTGAGAAATGTTGCCGAGTGGTGCAACTAAATCATTTGCAACTGAAGCTAGTAAGTGTTTTCATGTAACTTTCCCTAAATCCCGTCCCCTTATCTCTTAACCGTACTACATCAATTAGTTTAGACTGACTACTAAGTCTGAAATAAGTGACTCAGGTGTAATTTTTGACTCAAAGTTTCTATTTCATGATAATTTAAACCATGTTATTGCTTAATCGTAGTCAATGCTTGCCTGTATACGTCGTTTTAGTATAGACTTTTCGGACCCATATACTTTAAAGCTTCTCTACGCCTCGCTAGTTCGCACCAAAGAATATACAGTGTTTATATTGAGACCATACTACGATTGCCATATAAAGAGACTGGAACGGGAACAAACGACTTTTTTATTTTATGCTCTGCGTAGTTTAAGGTTTGAGGCTCCTATGCCTTCATATAATGCTAGATGTACTCTCATTAACTTGAAATCTTTGGATACGAGAAGGACGCACCGATTCTTCTAAACGAATTAATTTTCTTGTTCCTCGTGGAAACCTTAGAAGTAGTGATGTCTTTTTCCTGGAATTTATCAGGACTAGTTACGAACAGCATGCCCCAATTATTAATAACTTTGCGGGAGTTCAATTTGTTCTCAAAATCTTTAAATATGGATTTTTCAAGTAATAATGTTCAGTTTTTAATAATAATAATAATAATAATTCCCATCGGATTACCCACCATATCCCGCCCGACCGGCGGTAGATAGATTACACAATTAGTAGATAGATTACACAAGTAGCAAATAATTAGATAACAGAAGAAAGTTATTGTTACACATAAGACTCAAAGAATAAGAAAACAATTTGTTGCTATATATTTAGGAGAGAAAGAATTGACTTTTTTATGCTACAGAGTGAGTCCGAAATATCAAATGCACAAGAATGGGAGTTATAATCTTGACACAAACAACGAAAAGGCTAATTTAGCTCGAAATTGGTTCGGCACTGTTTCAAGATAAGTGGTTTAAAATGCCTTGATGGACGAGAGGGCACATTGAAGTTCACTTCGCTCAGAAGAAAAGTTTAGTAATTTAACCATAAAAACAATTCCAAGCATTTCTATTCGGCTAGAAAGTTTGTGAAGATAAATTAGTTTTAAGCGACTCGTATACGGTGGTAAATTATACAAGGGATCCCAATGAAAATCTCTTAACGCAAACAGTAAAAATTGTTTTTGAACTGATTCAAGTCGATCTACATAGACTTGGTAACGCGGGTTCCAAATTATGGAACCGTATTCTGGTATTGGTCTGATTAATGTAGAAAAAAGAGCTTTAGTTACATAAGGGTCGCTAAATTCTTTAGACCACCGTTTAACGAATGCAAGAACACCTTTAGCCTTATTGACTGTTGCGTTAACCCTTAACTACAGACGTCAAATTATATGAACGTGTAATGTAATAATAAGTAAAGAGTGCCACACTTTGTCAAAAGCTTAGCTGAAATCAGTGTAAATAACGTAGTGCAGATTTTTTCTAAAACCATTTCTGACATGACTTGTAAGCTCAACTAAATTCGTAACGGTGGACTTTCCCTTACAGAACCCGCGTTGACAGTCAGACATCAAGGTAGAAATAGGATTCGTTAGCTGATTTGAAACAATAGCTTCAAACAATTTCGGGATGGCATAAAGCTTTGCAATGCCACGATAGTTATCATGATTATCATTTAATGAAGTAGTACAAGAAATAATTCCTTTTACGCTGATGGAAAAACACCACACCTTAGTGATAGATTGAATAAATTGGTAAGGGGCTGATAAATATGGTTTGCACACTTTTTCAAGAAACACGAAGGAATCCTATCAGGACCGTATTTAAAAGATTCTTTCAATGTTTTAAAGTAAATTAGAACATCCTTGGCACATATAGTTGGAGAACTAATTACATTTTTCCCGTGAAGATTATAGGGATAGTTTTGAAAGTCGGAACTGGTAACGAAAGAATAGTTTGAAGAGAGAAATTTGTGATATCTTGTCTATCGCTAGATTTCATGTCTTGATGTTTTATGGCTGAGGGAAGTCCCGCTTCTTTACGTTTAGAGTTTTCGAAACGTAAATTAGCGGGATTTAGAACAAAGTCTGGTATAGTTTTAGAAATGTAAGATTTATAGCACTTTTTATTTAAATCGATGTACTTCTGACGTAGTATGGAATACAGTAAGCAATGTTTATTTAATCCGGATTTCTTTATATTTTAAAAGATCTCGTTTTTCTGTTTTTCAGCGTCTTAAGCTCCCAAGCAAACCAAGCTTGCGTTGGAAAATCATGGATTACTTTAGGTTTAGGCATGTACTTCTCAAAAAGACAGTGAACAGTTTGATTGGAAATTGTAACGTTTAGATCGATATCACCACTAAATTCAGGCCAAGTTAATTTAGACAGTTTTTTATAGTTGGCTTTGGAAAAGTTAAAATCAAAGCTACTACTCGAGTAACATTGTTCACCTTGGCCATTACTTATGGTTTCGTAGACTATTTCCATAGAAGGGTGGTAGAGGTCTCCTGGTAAAACCAGCGGATCACAACGACTTGCAGAAAATTTATTTTTATGATCAACAAAAAGTAAATCTAAGCTTTGCCAAACTTGTTTGCTGTAGCATTTATTTGATTAAGGCAGAGATTGGAAAATTCCATCTAACAAGTCATTGTAGCCCGGTCTGGATGAATTTGGAATAAAGTTTCCATCGGCTATCTTCCACGATATATGAGGTAGGTTAAAATCACCCAAAACAATCATCGAGTCAGAATCTTTAGTCAAAAAGTGAACCGTTTTGAGCAAAGAGACTAGTTGCATGTACAAAGCAAAATCTGATGCTGGAGGGATGTAGCAAACAGATAAGTACATGGAGACATTCGCTAGCTGAATGTGGATGAATTTGAACTCAATGGAATCAAAAGCAGGTATATCAACCTCCACTGAAGGTATGGAGGAATGAACGGCAAGTAAAACTCCACCCGACTCTGTTCAAACGATCATTTCTATAAACTTGATATTCGTTACAAAAAAATTCAGAGTTGAAAACATGAAGTTTTAGCCAAGTTTCAGTAAAAGCAATTACGTTATAGTTACAACAGAAAGATTTCAAATAAAGATCGGTTAGTTTGGTATTTATTTAAACCTCTGACATTTTGGTGAAAGATAGTCATGGTCTTGGTACTCAGTTTTTTGGCTCAACATTATTACGAGTGATTTTAGCTACATTTTGAACATTTCTATTTGGTCTGCATTCAAACTCCCGCACAAGCTCACCGGGGGGCCAACAAGAGCGTCGAAATTTTTTCCAGCAACATCAATTCCAAATGAGGACATATTTCTTTGATACGTGATTTTAAACTTTTAACGGTTAAGTTACGATCTTTTACTATAGACGAAATATGGTAAATCAAATCTTCTTCCGTAGTGTCAGGATGGAACCTAGACACAAAAATTGAGTTTTTGCGAGGGACCACAACCAGCTTCCTAACAATTGGTTCAGACTCCATTGCAAATGCGGAATGATCCGGATTTTTTTTAGTTGATGTCTTGGGAGGGTTTTTGGACGTTGCCCGAACAGAGGTGCTTGGAATTGGGGACGCCAAGTCTATAAATTCGACGGCTTGTGGCAAGTTCGGCGCTAATAAAGGCATATCACCCCGTACGCCTGCGCTCGCCATCACGATTGATAGTATTCTTCAATTGAGGCGATTTGTCGAGAATTTCGAACGTTTTAAAAAGGTTTTCATATTTTTTGAATTTTTCGGTCAGCAAAGACAAACCTTTGCTGATCTCGGAAAACCCGTTCCTAATATGACGAAAGATTTTAAATAGATCAACTTTCGCCGATCTACATTTGGAACAAGACCAGCGCAGGCCTTTTCCCACTGTTGTGGGAATGCATACCACGTGCACTGTTTGTCGGCAAAAATTATATACGCCTGCGGCATCGGCATGTGCCACATCCATATGTGCTCTGGGCTTGCAAACAGGAACCTTTGGACGGATGCATTTATAGCCCCTAGCTGCAGTACTCAGCCGCCCTCCACGCCACACAACATCGGCCAAGGCACGCTGAACCCTAGACTGCGTCACAGCTTGGGACTAAGCCTACCTCCATCTAGGCAACCACATCCGTCCCTTACCCCCAGCATGACTTCACCCTCCCTCCCAACGCACTTCAAAATCCTACAGCTGAACTGCAACGGATTAACTGGAAAGATCAAGGAGACAACAGACTTTATGAAGTCGAACAACATTAAACTGGCAGCCGTTCAGCGGTCATGGGGGCGGCCTTGCATTCATCACACACCATACTGTACAGTATAACCTATTTGCCCCGAACGTTGACCCCAGGGACTATACCCTTGAATGCCAGGGCATAGCAGTCCGGACAGGCGACGTCGACCTGCGAGTGATAAATATATACATTCCCCCTGTTACGTGTTGTCCCCGTGATTATCGCCCTGATATTAGTGCGTTGCTAAGGGGCGATAACTGCCTCATCCAAGGTGATTTCAACGCACATCACGATATCTGGCACTCCAACTTGCCAGCAGATAGCAGAGGGCACGCACTCGCAGAGCACGAGGTCCAAAGCAAGGGCGGCGTCAGCTACTGGCAGGCGTCGTGAAGAGCCAACTACTCTACGGGGCTCCGGTATGGCAGCACGCTATGGCGTATCAGTCGTACTTACGCGGGGTAAAGTCGACCTATCGCTTGTGTGCTCTCCGAGTTTGTAGCGCCTTTAGAACGGTATCAGACGATGCCGCACTGGTAATCTCAGGCTTGTGCCCAATCGACATATTGGCAAAGGAAGCAGCCACAATGTTTGAGGATAGAAACTCGGGGTCCGAAGCACGCGAGACTAGTATTCAAAATTGGCAAAACAGATGGAACATATCCAATAAGGGACGCTGTACATACCGCTGTATACCAGATATTAAAACTTGGGTAACGAGAACACACGGGGATGTAGATTTCTAGCTGACTCAGTTCTTAAGCGGCCACGGATGCTTTAAAGAATACCTTCATCGGTTTAAGCACGAACGCAACAACGTATGCGATCACTGTGGAGGCGAAGTAGTGGAAGATGTCTACCACGTGTTCTTCGAATGCCCCAGATCGTACAGCTTTAGAAGTAAACTACGCAGCATAGCCGAGGAGGACTACACTCCCGAGTCGCTGATTGGTCACATGCTACGAAGTAAACAAAAATGGATAGAAGTGTGCGAGGTAATCGCAGAAGCCATGAAGTGGCTTAGAAGTCTGGAACGGCTGCGTCGCAGCAGGGAAGACTGAAGAAAAGAGCAAACAAACACGTAAAACAAGAGGCGGGTTGGAAACACGGCCTTCCAACCGCCTAGTTTAACGAACCTATACCAAAGGCGCAGATTGCAGATTGGAGATTCAGCCTCTCCACTGTAAACAAAATTTTAAGAGTACGTATGTATCGCAAACGCGGGTGGCAACTCGGCCTTCCAACCATCTAGTTTAACAAACCTATACCAGAGGCGTAGATTGCAGATTGGAGATTCAGCCTCTCCACTGTAAACAAAATTTTAAGAGTACGTACGTATCGCAAACGCGGGTGGCAACTCGGCCTTCCAACCACCTAGTTTAACAAACCTATACCAGAGGCGTAGATTGCAGATTGGAGATTCAGCCTCTCCACTGTAAACAAAATTTTAAGAGTACGTATGTATCGCAAACGCGGGTGGCAACTCGGCCTTCCAACCACCTAGTTTAACAAACCTATACCAGAGGCGCAGATAGCAGATTGGAGATTCAGCCTCTCCACTGTATTGACCTGCAAACAAAATGGGAACACCGCTTTCACACAAGCCAGAAGGAGCAGATTGGGGATACGGCCTCCCCACAGCATTGCCTTGTAACTGAATATGTTGTGAGTATAATTGGTTATTTATAAACATATTGAAATATTATAGATGCGGGCCGGAAACACGGCCACTACAACCGGCTAGAGGCAGAAGAGCTAGTGATACAGAATAAGCGAGTAGATAGATGTAGTGTAAGTACATGCCTATATAGCTATATCTAGATATTTTTGGTAGTTGGACAAAAAAAAAACGACTTTCTTTGATCAATATGATCAAGACTCCAGACTAGATGAATGATGAAATCTAACAAAAGATCCCCAGCTAAGAACTGAAATAGTACAGTAACGCTGACCAACTGACGTTGAGACTTGTGCTCAAACCACCTCCCGACGGAATACTTAACGGTAGTACCGGGGGGATCGGTACATGACGGTAGGAGGTTTAGTGTGTTAAAGTCTCACACTGACTGTAAGGCTTTCGATGTAAGGCTTTCGATGATTCCTCCTCTGAAAAAAAAAAAAAAAAAAAAAAAAAACGCACTCGCAGAGCAAATAGACAACTCGGCATTCTGCCATAGCTCGCCAGACATCTCCATTTCAAGTGCGGGCCTTATCAACCACGTTAACTGGCAACCACTGGCACTGGCATCAGACCACCTAGTAAACATCAAACGACCGTCCGACAGAAAAACGAACGTACATCAACTTTAGTAAAGCGGACTGGGACCGCTTCACGGACTTTACAGAGCACTCCTTCGCTGACCTACCCACACTGACGGACGTATGCAAAGGTGAGAAAGAGTTTCGCAAACTCATCGATTCAGCCTCCGGCCGCTTCATCCCTGTTGGCAGAATCCCGGAAATTCGGCCGAATTTCCTTGCGAAAGCAGCGGCAATGGCAAGAGAACGTGACCAAGTGAGACTCTTGAACCCCGCAGATCCAAGAATAAAGGATCTCAACGCAGAAATCCGTCGGACTGTCAATGACCACAACTTGAAAAAGTGGAAAGAACACCTAGAGTCATGCAACCTCTCCGGCGGTGTCGGCAAACTATGGTCGACAGTCAAGGTCCTATCCAACCCGAAAAAATACAATGACAAGGTCCGATATCTCTCCTCTCGCCGGTAGTGAAGTTGTTAGAGGCTATCTTGCTCCCATACTATACTGCAAACCTGCAGCTGGCCAATCATCAACATAGCTTCCGGAAAAATCACAGCGCAACATCGGAATTGAATGCCATCACGACGCAGATTAACTTCGGTTTGAACCAACACCAACCAAGCCACAGGACGGTTCTCGTGGCACTCGACCTGTCGAAAGCCTTCGACACAGTCAACCACGCCACACTCCTTGAAGACCTGGAGGAGACACCGCTTCTTGCCGGCCTAAAACGATGGACCGCCAACTACTTAAACGGTCGGCTGGCGTCAGTGAATTTTCAAAACGAGAGATGTAGACCTAGAAGAATTAGACAAGGGGTTCAGCAGGGTGGTGTCCTTTCACCCCTTCTTTTTAACTTCTACATCTCGAGCATCCCTCCTCCACCAGAGGGGGTCTCCATCGTTTCGTACGTTGACGACTGCACCGTGATGGCCACGGGCAAAGGACCTTCCACCACTACCTGCGTGATCTTTCCAGCTTCTTCACAGAGCGGAACCTGACACTGTCCCCGACTAAATCTACAGCGACCTTATTTACTACGTGGAATGCGCAGATGGGGCAGGAGTTGAATATCCACGTAGATGGTGTTCCACTACCTACAGTCAACCATCCCAAAATTCTAGGGGTCACATTCGACAATAGCCTCATCTTCGCTAATCATGCCACCGCAATAGCTTCAAAGGTACAAAGCCGCAATAAAGATCCTCAAGTCACTGGCCGGCAGTACTTGGGGCAAATACAAAGAAACGTTGCTGGCCACCTATAAGGCTATTGGCCGACCGGTTATTGATTATGCTGAGCCCATATGGTCGCCAAACCTTCACGACACCAACTGGAGGAAATTGCAGGTCTGCCAAAACACCGCAATCAGAACCGCGACGGGCTGTTTGCTTATGTCTCCTGAGTCTCACCTTCACCAAGAGGCTAAAATGCTCAACGTTCGCGAGCATGCGGAACTTTTAAGTAGGCAGTTCCTTCTGAACTGTCACAGACCCAGTCATCCAAATCGACATCCGTTTGATCTGCGGGACCATAGGCGGGCCCTTAAGGACCTCCACGCTGAGTCGGTGGACAGATCCCTCAGATCCCGGCCTGTGAACCCCGTTATTGGTGCCCAACCACCCGTTCTTGCTGAGGAAGAACGTGTCCTTCCGAGGGAGACTAGAGTCATGCTGGCACAACTTCGGTCTGGATATTGCAATAGGCTGAACTCCTATCTGTCCAGACTGAACCCCACCATACCGAACACATGCCCTGCATGCGGTATGGTCCCCCATGACACGCAACATCTCTTTTCGTGTTCTTCGGAACATACTCTTCTAACTCCCCGATCACTTTGGTCCAACCCTGTTGAAACAGCGCGTTTCCTTGGACTTCCGTTAGAAGAGCCCGATGACAACTAGGAGTGTACTGGCCCTTTGGGCAGGGCGAAGCACTGCTAACAACAATAACAACAACAACAATGAAAGGTATGAGGACGGATACAACATGGTTCTTAATTTTACCTCAAATGATCCTGGAATAGTGGTTTACCGATGCGCCAATTGGAGACACCGCACAGTGGTCGGAATGAGAATTATACTGGACCACGAATTTCAACTTTTTCTCTTTACCAGAAACGCCGTTATGAAATTCATATGTAAAACCACCCCCTAATTTCGAAAATCGAGTTCATTTTTGATTCTGTAGTACCGTTTTCGAGATGCTTTCAACTTACCGTTACTCGAAAAAACCAAAAAGACGGCTCCCTTTAATTACGTATACCTCACGAACGGATCAGGCAATTGCAAAAATATTTACAGAATCAAAATCACTATAAAATTTGGTATAAATCCGCCATACAATGTTTTTTGCTCAACCAAATAGTTTTCGAGATATTAGGTTATCATTTCAGATTTTTGTTTTTTTTTTTATGAAAAAATATGAAAAAAATTACTCTTTGCGAGGGCAGCATTCCACAACCACACCTTTTTTTCCATCTTTACGTAAAGCTCTGTTTAATTAGAAAACAGATAAGCTATCGGATAACACAAATTTAAATTGTTGCATACGAGAAGTGTGGATTTCGCCCTTTCCCTTGGATAGTTCCAAATCTCTTATCCAATCATTAAGTTGTGCTCGTGACAGAACGTTTCTCTCGTTTCCCATGCGAAATTCAGTACAACTTGATTCCCCGCACTCAGATATTACTGTTGACATTGGAACTGGATCCGCAACTGCCGTTGAATGTAGTACTGGTAATGTCACTGTAGGTACGCTGGCATAGGTTACTCTTCTTGATCTTCCAACGCCAAGTACTTTTGTTTGACAAATATAAACGAAAATATAACACGAAAGCCTTACAGTCAGTGTGAGACTTTAACCCACTAAACCTCCTACCGTCATGTACCGATCCCCCCCGGTACTACCGTTAAGTATTCCGTCGGGAGGTGGTTTGAGCACAAGTCTCAACGTCAGCTGGTCAGCGTTACTGTACTATTTCAGTTCTTAGCTGGGGATCTCTTATTAGATTTTCGTACATCTAGCTCAGGAGTATTGATCAAAGAAAGTCGTTCTTGTCCAACTACCAACAGTATATACATACATATGTACATATATGTAGATATGTATATAGGCACGTACTTACACTATAATATTTCAATACGTTTATAAATAATCAGTTATACTCACAACATATGCAATCCTGCTCCTTCTGGTTTGTGTCACGTGAACCTTTGCAGGTCCATACAGTGGAGAGGCTGAATCTCCAATCTGCAATCTGCGCCTTTGGTATAGGCTCGTTAAATTTGGCGGTTGGAAGGCCGTGTTTTCCGTGTTTGTTTGCTCTTTTCTTCAGTCTTCGCTGCTGCGGCGCAGCCGTTCCAGACTTCTAAGCCACTTCATGGCTTCTGCGATTACCTCGCACACTGCCGTCCATTTTTGTTTACTTCGTAGCATGTGACCAATCAGCGACTCGGGAGTGTAGTCCTCATCGGCGATGCTGCGTAGTTTACTTCTATAGCCGTACGATCTGGGGCATTCTAAGAACACGTGGTAGACATCTTTCACTGATTCGAACCCACAGTGATCGCAAACGTTGTTGGGTTCATGCTTAAACCGATGAAGGTATTCTTTAAAGCATCCGTGGCCGCTTAAGAATTGAGTTAGATAAAAATCTACCTCCTCGTGTGTTCTCGTTACCCAGGTGTATCTGGTATACAGAGGTATGTCCAGCGCCCCTTATTGGATATGTTCCACCTGTTTTGCCAATTTTGAATACTGATCTCGAGTGCTTCGGACCTCAAAAATTGTTACTGCTTCCTTTGCCAATATGTCGATTGGGCACAGTCCTGAGATTACCAGTGCATCATCGTCTGATACCGTTCTAAAGGCGCTACAGACTCGGAGAGCACACAAGCGATAGGCGACTTTACCCCGCGTAAGTACGACTGATACTCCATGGCGTGCTGCCATACCAGAACCCCGTAGAGTAATTGGCTCTTCACGACACCCGGCAGTAGCTGACGCCGCCCTTGTTTTGGACCTCGTGGATTTAGCATTATCCTCGATAACGATGATACAGTTTTCGCTGCCTTCTCGTTAGCGTATTCTAGGTGTGTTTTGAAAGACAGCCTCCTGTCTATCATGATACCCAGATACTTAACCTACTCTACCTTCTTCCTGCTTGATACTAGTACCGCCTCTGTTTTGCTCCGCAAGCTGTAGTCCATGTTGCATGAGCCATGATTGAACGGTGGCTATGCTTACATTAGTTTTGCCACATATATCACTTAAGTGTTTGGCAGTAACAATCAATGCGATATCATCCGCGAATCCGATAATCTTAACTCCATTAGGTACTTTCAGTCGCAGCACTCCGTCGTACATAATGTTCCATAGTAATGGGCCGAACACGGACCCTTGAGGAACCCCGCCTCTTACATGGAGCTTTTCCGTGCCATCTGCCGTTTCGTATTCCAACTGATGTCCGTCAAAATAGTTTCAGATTAATCGCTTAAACCGGGATAGATGCCCCACTTTTTGGAAAAGCTGCCTAAATTTGAAAATATTAGTTTTATTTGAATAATTTTTTTAATATAGCTAGTTCAATATTTTAACTTTAATTATTTAAATTTTGGTTTACCTATCTTACACAGTTTTTCCAGAAATTAGTTTTTCCTGTAACCATGAAAATATTGCGAAGGATAGATGCCCTTTATGGCATGTAAGCGAAAAACACAAATCGAACGCAACGTAGGTCTACCCCTACTCAAAACCATAATAAATTAAACATGTTGGGTTTTTAATCTTGTAATTACTATCATTAGAAGATACCTAAATCTAGTATTAGGTGCATCAATGGCCATACCTACCTTATTAAATTGAAGCGTTTGCTTTCAAGAATTGGCATGCATTTTTATATATGTTTATTAAATTCAATATTATAGGTACGAGTTTATTTAGAAAAAAATTAAAATTATATTTTTATAAAAATACATTTTACATACAATCTTACACTAAAATAAAAACTACTTAGTAAATCTATAGGAAACTAGAGGCAGCCAATAGTTAATTAACGTTTATTATATCCCGTAGGTACTACAAGATCTTGAATACATACCCAGTGTCGCCTTTGCTGTTTTTTTAGCAGCATATCGTCGAATTAATGTCCTCGATGGAATCCCATATTTTTGGGATAATTCGTTTATCCCCATGGTATTTTTATTCATTTCGTCGAACGCGGCCTGCAGGCTTTCTGTAGTCCCTTCCTTTTGTACCTTCGCGGCATGATTTTGCTGAAAACTGTTAAAAGTCCATAAAGTAGTACATAAAACATATATCAGACTCCAAAAGTATTTAAAAAATATAAACTTACTCCTTTGTGATTCATGGAGGGATAGATGCCCCTAAGGGCATCTATACCTCGAAAAATCAGGGCAACTATCCTTTTTGATAAGGATAGATGCCTACGAATTTTTTGAATAAATTCTAAACAAAAAAACATTTATTTTTAGTTAGATGCAGTCTCAATGAATCAGTTTATTAAGGTACTAAAAAATATAATGGAGTTTATTACTAGTTATAAAGTTAAACAAAGCACAATACTTACCTTTAAAACTTTTACGGGTATTTCAATTTCGTCGCAAACAAAATGTTTTATACTAACAAAACGCGTGTTCACTGCTCGAAGCCCTTAGATAACTAAAATGCGCTGTGGCTGCAGCTGCTAATTATTAAATTAATTGTTAGTCACGAGCTCGGGAAGTTAGATTTTTTGAATATGGGGCATCTACCTACCTACCCTGCCTAGGGTATCCAGGATTTTCGCCCAGTTAGCGCAATTGCATTCTCTACTTCTAAGGTCACTATAAGGCAGTATTCCTTAGATCCCTCGAGCCATCGTGTGCCGCTTATTGCATCTTGAGCGGTATCTTTAGCCACGTTCACGGCGTTTATAGTGGATCTGCCTCTTCTGAACCCAAACTGGTTGTCAGATATACGACACACCTCTTCTATTTCCTTTTCCAGCCGATTGTAAATGACTCGCTCTAGAATTTTGCCTGCCGAGTCGAGCAGGCATATGGGCCTGTAGCTGGATTGTTCCGCCAGGTTTCTTCCGGGATTCGGTAGTAGCACCGAAGGGAATGTCCCCTCTGGTAGGCATGCAGTGAATAAATTAGCAAATGTAGACGTCTTATAATTAACTGCCACCTTCAGTGCTTTGTTGGCCACGCAGTCTGGACCAGTAGACTTGTTGTCATCTAGCTTCGTAACCGCTAGGAGCACTTCCTCCGCCGTCACTTCATTAACAGCCTCATTATCTTTGACGATAACGTGCCCAAACCGATCCTCGTTTGTGTGTTGGTAGCATGAATAGCAATACGATAGCCAAAGCGATAGTCCACACGATAACAGCTGACTCTTACGTAACGAAAGTGCTTAATCGGTAATCTGTTTGACGATTATCGTCTGACAATACGAAAACAAAGTGTCAAAATCAAACAAGAAGGAAATTGCTATCGTTGTTGAGCAAATGGAAGCCGCAAACAAAAGAAGTAAGTATTGTTATTCAATTTTACACTATTGTTGTTAATTATTGTTATTTACTTATTTTACAAGATTCCAAAAAGAATCCTAGCACCCAGTTTCGAGTGCTTGTGAACGAGCTGGAGGCAAATGTTGAACTGACGAGAGGAGCACCAGTGTTTGGAGCCAGTAAGGTTGCCTTCGAGGAGGAATAGAGGAAGATTGCCTCAAAGAAGGGACGTGTTTAGCAGTTGCTTCCTAAAGGAAGTATCACCGCACATCAAAACTATGAAACACATAACTATTCACAGAAATAAATAGTTAGAAATTATCTTATAAACTATTGATAGCGATGGATTTTGATATCCCTTCCAATATGATTGGGATAATTTTAGCATGTGTTTCCTAAAAGAAACAATTATCCAAACGTGTTTTTACATACTTACAGCCTTATTCTCTTTGACGAACGATACCCGCGCTGACGATATCGTGTGCTTTTGGTAGCATGAATGTTACGTTGACGATTATCGTGTAGGTTTACGTCTATCGCCAACTAAACGAAATCAAATGTCAATTTTGCAACTCTGTGCACCTGTGTTTTGACTTTGTGAAAAGTTTATAATTTTTTTGTTATTAATAAATCGGGAATATTTCGTTTATAATAATGTAGCAAGCTGTTGTTTTGGCTTTGTCGGAGGAAGCTGCGCTGAGAATCCAACGGCAGAGATAGCGTGATGTGACTAATGTGATGGATCTACCAGACGAAAAGTATGTAAAAAAAAACGTTTGGATAATGGTTTCTTTTAGGAAACACCTGCTAAAATTATCACAGTCATATTGGAAGGGACATCAAAATCCATCGGTATCAATAGTTCATAAGATAATTTTTAACTATTTATTTCTGTGAATAGTTATTTCATAGTTTTGATGTGCGGTAATACTTCCTTTAGGAAGCAACTGCTAAACACGTCCCTTCTTTGAGGCAATCTTCCTCTATTCCTTCTCGAAGGCAACCTTACTGCCTTCAAACACTGGTGCTCCTCTCGTCAGTTCAACGTTTGCCTCCAGCTCGTTCACAAGCACTCGAAACTGGGTGCATGATTCTTTTTTGAATCTTTTAAAACAAATAAATAACAATAATTAACAACAATAGTGGAAACTTGAATAATAATACTTACTTCTTTTGTTTGCGGCTTCCAATTGTTCAACAACGATAGCAATTTCCTTTTTGTTTGATTTTGACACTTTGTTTTCGTATTGTCAGACGATAATCGCCAAACGCATTACTAGGGACACGATATCGAATGCAAAGCATCGATTCTGTACTCATTTGAAGTATCGCTTCAAATATATCGGGTACCCGATAATATCGAAACAAAAAGACTCGATAGTCAAAATTCGATGCTAAATGTACATGACAAACAAGCACTTCAATAACCGAATGGTTCGCTGCAAGCAAATTCATACGTTTTGTAAATGATTACCATAGGTTCGTATAAACTTCAATAAAATAAATAATAACATAAACTAGTATAATATGAGCAAATTTGGTTTTTTTAATTTGATAGATGTTACTTCAAGAAACGAAGATCAAAAGCCCCACTCTTCCTCTGTGCAATCTGCCATGAATAGTAATTTATCCAACCTCTTCCCCTTCAACCTGTTACGTGTTTTTGTCATTGTTAAACCTGCCTTTGAAAATAGGCGCTCTTATGGGACAGAAGTTGCTGGTACTTCTAGATATCGTAAAGCAATTTTCGACAAATGAGGATATTTATGCTTATTTTCCTTCCAAAAACGCAAAAGATAGCCACTTAAAGGAAGTAGTTTGCAACGAATATATTCATTGATGTTTTCGCTTTGTCGGATTGCGCTTTCACTTCCTCGACCAGATGCTAAAGTTTCTATGTGATTCCAAAATTCATTTTTGTCGGAACACAAATTCTTGGATTGCATGTGCGGCTTCTTCCCGACTGATCATATCACGTAGCCAAGACATACATAGGGAATAAGCGCAGGGATCAGAAAATGCAATATTTTTTAAGCGTGTTTCTAAAACACCCCACAAATCAAAAACATTTTATAACACCTTATATCTGTGTCTACAACAACCACATGAAAATGACAGACAATTTTCTACTTTAATTGCAAAAATCGCTTGAACGAAATAAAATATCGGATTTCCCCCTTAGGATCATTGTTACAGCGGTCAAGACGCGTCGTTTGATACCTCTCCCGCTCTTTTTGGACGTGTATTAACAGTTGACGTTGGATGGATAGTATTACCTTTTTTTCAGTATAAAGGCAAAACAATATCACAATAAGTTAGTACTTCAAGTTTGTTGTAACCTTTTTGGACGTATTAAGTGCATATTGCAACAGATCAATGGCAACTCTTACTTTTCTGGCGTCTGCCTTTTCCGGCTAAATTAACTGTTATTATTTGGTTCTGATTTTCCTTCGATTCGCGTCACAAGTTAGAGAGAGACAACCAGCAGAGCGGTATTTTTGCTCTATTAGTTCCATATTTTTTTAAAAAATTCGATACGATACCGGGGTCTAGATACTCGATGCCGAAAAGTATCGTTAAAAAAGCATCGAGTACAAAATATCGGTATCGAAGGGCAAAAGTATCGATATGGTATCGTATCGTATCGAAATTCGTGTCCCTACGCATTACCGATTAAGCACTTTCGTTATGTAAGAGTCAGCTGTTATCGTGTTGACTATCGTTTTGACTATCGTATTGCTATTCATGCTACCAACACACAAACGAGGATCGTTTCGGGCACATTATCGTCAAAGAGAATGAGGCTGTTAGCGTCTGTTAGATCCATCACATTAGTCACATCACGCCAAGTCTGCCGTTGGATTCTCAGCGCACCTTCCTCCGACAAAGCCAAAGCAACAGCTTGATACATTATTATAAACGAAATATTCCCGATTTATTAACAACATAAAAATTATAAACTTTTTCACAAAGTCAAAAAGCAGGTGCACAGAGTTGCAAAATTGACATTTGATTTCGATTAGTTGGCGATAGACGTAAGCCTATACGATAATCGTCAACGTAACATTCATGCTACCAAAAGCACACAATATCGTCAGCGCGGGTATCGTTCGTCAAAGAGAATGAGGCTGTAAATGCATGTAATGGAGTATTTGACGCAGGGAAACTAGTTTTCTTTGCGTGGGAAAGAGAGTATCGACCACGGTTTTGAGGAATGACGGGCATGTTGGTATGGCTTCAAGTTTGGTTTTCAACTTTTTCAAGACCAATTTGTAAGCCCCATAGGTCGTTTTCAGCCTCATCGCAGAGGTTGGGAAAGCATTGTCGCTTGCTATTCGCTATTGCCGCCTTCAAAGCGTGACGCGCAGCTTTATAGGCAGCTCTGTACTCTAAAAAGGTTGGCCTATCTCGTGATCTTTGGGAGCGTCGCCTCGCCTGAATACATTCTCTCCTTAGCGTTTGTATGCTGTCTTTGATGTCAGCCATTACTTTAGTGGCTATACAATTCGCGCTGCCTGTACACACAGATGCAGGCAGCACTGCCTTGAAAACATCGGGGTCGAAGGTCTTGAGGTGTTGACCTTCCCTCCTTGGTGGGAGTCCTTCCACCGTCTTCTCATATCATTGGTGTATCAAATTTTATTTGTTGTCCTGATTCCGACTTACTCAATGCCAAAATACTTGGAGTATAACGTTTTTAAATGATTTGAGAACACTCGTCGTCGGCTTATGATAGTATATTGGCCACACATGAAACAGAACATATCTGGATCGTTATTACACTCAAATTCTCGCGTCCTTTTACTCATTTTATTTTTTTTTAATAAATCACGGTTTTGAAATTTAACTTATGAACTGAACTTTCTCCGGCGAGCCTTGCATATATTTTGAAGTTTTAAGGCGCTTGAACTCATATTTATACTCGGAACAAGAATAAAATTGAAAAAATCAAAACTAACCTAGACAGAAAGGTTCCTTTTTATACGAAGCCGGGAAAAGAAAATACTACCTGCTTTAGATGTAGGCTTTAAAAATTTTCTGTCTTATAATTTTGAAAATCTACCAGCATACTTACCCATAAGTGACGGTAATACATGTTTATAACCCAACCACTCTTCCTTTCGATGCAAGAACTCTACCTACTATAAAACAATTCGAGTATTAAAAGTACTATTTGATTTATATAAAGAAAAAGTATTATCATTGCCATGGTGTTATTCGTTTATCCGGATAAAATCCCATTTGCACTTTATACCTTTAATATATTTACATACATATGGGCAAATCCTGCCTTACGAACGCTACATTCGTACGCGTTTTCGGATTGAAATATAACAATTTTTTGGTCTTTCAAAAGACATACCTTCAAGTTATACACAGTGTTTAGTGGGATTTGAGTGTACTTTCGAATGTCATCAAAATATTTTTTGTAACAGGTTTAAGCAGCGAAAAATTTGATCTCAAAGTATTGTTACGCACGCTACAAAAAATGGAAATAGCTTTGAAGGTTGAGGTTCATTTTCTTAATTTTTAGCAAATTTTGTATAATAAAGCACACCAAATGAAATACCTAAAAGAAAGATGAATATAAGAGAATTCTAAAATAACTTACTTGCAGCCAAAAAATTGTGTAGTTTTTTAACGATGGCCGTGAACCCAACGTTGCGCACGCTACATTTTTTCCAGTAGTATATAAATAAAAACAATTGTATTTATTTTAACAAAACAATTTATACTCTTTTTTAATAAGATTATTTAATTCATAATTTATGTTTATAAATTAATTTATTGATGTATATATGTTTATAAATTAGTTTTATGTTTTGCTGAATCTGCCGTTAGTGCTATTTCGAGCTCATTTTCATTAAGTACGGAAAAATAATGGTTGCTTTTTATTCCCTGAATGTTCTTAACGTTAGCCCATCTCTCCGAAAGAAATGCAGTTGTATTTTTTATATGTATATGTACTGCTTACATATAAAATAGAAATACCATTTATATTAATTTTTGACAATTTAAAAAAATAATCGCCAATCGGTACGATTATAAAGGCTAAGAATAGTAGGCGAAGAACAGATTTAAGCGAAGTGATAAGAAAACAGAATAAAAATTGCAAAGGTTTCTATTGTAATTTTTGTGAGAACTCAAATCGTTACGCACGCTACAGAAATGAATATGCCGTAATTTTTTGGTTTTTAATTGTAGAATGAAAATTGTTTTTTTTCTTAAAAGCAGGATATTTATTTAAATTAAAATTATAGATGATTTGTGAAAAAAAAAGTTTTTCTACTCACAATATAAAAAAAAGCCGATTTTCCGTTACGCACGCTACAACGCTTTTACCTGGCATTTCATACCAAATTTTAATGTTTCCAGAAAAGTAAACGAAATTTTTTTTTACAAATTTTAAGGAGAATTGAGTGAATAACAATATAGCTTTCGATTGGACCATCTATGTTAATACTAAAGCAATGATATGAACAAGTAAAAAATTTCACTTTTTTTGGACAACATTAAAAGACCTGAGGTAGGGTAGGATTTGGTTATAATTTTTTTATTAATGATCATCGAAATAATTTTTGTTTTATAAATTTATAAAATTAGATATCTATTCTAATGCTCCATTAAAAAAAAATTAGGTTGGATTAAGTTCAAATATTTTTGGTTGGTAGACAGTTTCTGGGATATGCCCATATGTATGTAAACATACATAGAAGTTGCGCAACCTGGGTATTTTTATTTGATCGTTTATAACTTACGTAGTTTTGCATCGATTTTCTTCGATAATAGCTTATCTGTTTTCTATTTAAACAGAGCTTCACGTAAAGAGAAAATATATTGAAAAAAGTTGTGGTTTTGGAATGCAGCCCTCGAAAAGAGTAATTTTTTCATATTTTTTCATAAAAAAAAAACAAAAATCTGAAATAATAAGCTAATATCTCGAAAAATATCTAGTTGAGCAAAAAACAATGTGTGATGCATTTATACCAATATTGTGATTTCGATTCTGTAAACCTTTTTGCAATTGCTTGATCCGTTCGTGAGATATACGTAATTAAAGGGAGCCGTCTTTTTGGTTTTTTCGAATAACGATAAATTGAAAATATCTCGAAAACGGTACCATAGAATCAAAAATGAACTCGATTTTCGAAATCAGGAGGTGGTTTTACATACGAATTTCATAACTTCTTTAGTCAATTTTGGCCGTCGACCAGTGTTATAGGTTGACAAAAGTCCCAAACTCAAACTTAGAAAACCGGCCTAATTCTGTCACCCAGCTATTATAGAATGTCCAGTGACAATACTGTCCAATCCGTAACTCATTCTATGACTCTAGTTGGTATTTACGCGTCATCAAAAGTTGCTTACCTTACATTTATAATTTTTTCTTAAAACAAAGAGTTTGAATAATCTATGCGTAGCAGGCCAGAGTTTTAGTGTAACTATTTTTTTTTTTTTTCGAAATATTTTTATACCTAGTAGTGCTTCGCACACAAGGTATATTAACTTCATTCGCCTAACGGTAGTATGTAGCAGCATAAACGAATCGAGATAGATATTGACTTATATATATCAAAATGTTCAGGAGGAAAAGAGGAATTGATTAAGCCATGTCCGTCCGTCTGTGAACACGATAACTTGAGTAAATCTTGAGATATCTTAATGAAATTTGGTATGCAGGTTCCTTTTCACTTATCTCGGAGCGCTATTGAAAATAGGAAAAATCGGTTAAAAGCCACACCCACTTTCTATGTATATAATATTTTCGAAAACACAAAAAGAGTGATTATTCAGTACATAATACACCTATAAGGATAAAATTTGGTGTGTACTTTAGCGTTAAGGCAACAAAGAAATTTTTGAATAAATTTTTAAAAAATTTGGAAATATTATTAATCATAAATCAAAAACCGCTCAAGAAAGCAAAATGAAATTCAGCACAGATATTTATATTAATATTCCGAAAAAAAATTATCGAAATCGGGTAAGGTCCACGCCCAGTTTTATACGAAAGATTTTGAAAAGGATCATGGATATATTGAATATGCAATAACTTTACTTACACTACGTGTAAATCATTTCTATTTCACCTCGAAAGTGTTCGCAGGCAAAGAAAGTCGAATGCATAACATTTTTCAAAAATGGGCGTGGCCACGCCCCTTTATGGTGGATTATTCCACAAAACTTTTCATACCACAACTCCGGTAAAAATTGATTTATTGCAACGATATTTGGAGAAAGTGTTCAACATATAAAGCTAACTCTTTGCTGTAAAACAAACAAAGTTGGTTAACGGACACGCCCAGTTTTTGAACACAGTTCTGAAAATTTTCTTTGTAAAATTCAAATCACGATATTTCCATAATTGTATAAGTTATATTAGTAGGATTTTACACACGTAATAAGCTTTTTACTCAAAAATAAACTGTAAAAAAATTTTGTTGAAGTAGGCGTGGCGCCGCCCACTTTTCCACAAAAAAGGTCTGGACTTTCAAACGCGATTGCTTGAAATTTCAAAAAGGTATTGTCATGAAAGCTAGTGAGATGCTTCCCAATAATATATTGTATACTCCTGCCAAAAATTACGCAAATCGAATAACGAACAAGCAAGACTTACGGGCAAGTAGTTAACACCCTACTGCCTTTTTTTATTAATTTTTTTTTTATTTTCATACCTTTCATGAACACGAGGAAAGCTATTTATATTTTGTTATTTAGTGATAATTTAATTTACCACTCACAAAAGAAGTGTTTTTAATCGAAAACAATCAGTTGCCTTTGTAACAACTTTTCCGGTATTAAAATAGACCTGAGTAAAGTGGGATACCAAAACAGATCACTACTAGGTATTTAATGTTCGGTTACACCCGAACTTAGACTTCCTTAATAAAAATTCACAGGTTTTGCATCAAGCAATCATAAAAAAGGGGGGAAAAAATCTTTCTTTTTATTTAAATGAACTCGATTTTCGAAATCAGGAGGTGGTTTTACATACGAATTTCATAACTTCTTTAGTCAATTTTGGCCGTCGACCAGTGTTATAGGTTGACAAAAGTCCCAAACTCAAACTTAGAAAACCGGCCTAAATCTGTCACCCAGCTATTAAAGAATGTCCAGTGACAATACTGTCCAATCCGTAACTCATTCTATGACTCTAGTTGGTATTTACGCGTCATCAAAAGTTGCTTACCTTACATTTATAATTTTTTCTTAAAACAAAGAGTTTGAATAATCTATGCGTAGCAGGCCAGAGTTTTAGTGTAACTATTTTTTTTCTTTTTCGAAATATTTTTATACCTAGTAGTGCTTCGCACACAAGGTATATTAACTTCATTCGCCTAACGGTAGTATGTAGCAGCATAAACGAATCGAGATAGATATTGACTTATATATATCAAAATGTTCAGGAGGAAAAGAGGAATTGATTAAGCCATGTCCGTCCGTCTGTGAACACGATAACTTGAGTAAATCTTGAGATATCTTAATGAAATTTGGTATGCAGGTTCCTTTTCACTTATCTCGGAGCGCTATTGAAAATAGGAAAAATCGGTTAAAAGCCACACCCACTTTCTATGTATATAATATTTTCGAAAACACAAAAAGAGTGATTATTCAGTACATAATACACCTATAAGGATAAAATTTGGTGTGTACTTTAGCGTTAAGGCAACAAAGAAATTTTTGAATAAATTTTTAAAAAATTTGGAAATATTATTAATCATAAATCAAAAACCGCTCAAGAAAGCAAAATGAAATTCAGCACAGATATTTATATTAATATTCCGAAAAAAAATTATCGAAATCGGGTAAGGTCCACGCCCAGTTTTATACGAAAGATTTTGAAAAGGATCATGGATATATTGAATATGCAATAACTTTACTTACACTACGTGTAAATCATTTCTATTTCACCTCGAAAGTGTTCGCAGGCAAAGAAAGTCGAATGCATAACATTTTTCAAAAATGGGCGTGGCCACGCCCCTTTATGGTGGATTATTCCACAAAACTTTTCATACCACAACTCCGGTAAAAATTGATTTATTGCAACGAGGAAAGCTATTTATATTTTGTTATTTAGTGATAATTTAATTTACCACTCACAAAAGAAGTGTTTTTAATCGAAAACAATCAGTTGCCTTTGTAACAACTTTTCCGGTATTAAAATAGACCTGAGTAAAGTGGGATACCAAAACAGATCACTACTAGGTATTTAATGTTCGGTTACACCCGAACTTAGACTTCCTTACAAGTTAGAATTGAGATATTGTATTAGAAGCTTATAAATTGTTCAATTAGGTCCGTCAAAATACCAATTTAAGTAAGTATAAAAAAAAATTATTTTTAGCATTTAACAGTGTGCCAAAATTTAGTGCCACACTCGCCCAGTAAGAAAATTATTTTTCCCAATCAAGAAATATATCTACTAAACGTGTACTAAATCTTGAGCATTACTGTTCCTTACTTTGCCAGATATTTTAGTAATATATATGGAACTATAGTATTATTTTTTATTTTTCCCCTTGTTTTATATGGTTTGTTTTAGAACAATGAACTCAGCAAACACAAAAATAACCTTGAAAAAGCGGGATTTGTTTAAAGAGTTGGAAATATCGTTTTTACCCGGTGAGAGATCTTCGAATCATGCAGTAGAATTTCTTACTAAGTATGTGAAAGGAAAAAAAGGAAACCAATGGGTTGATGATGAGTCGTTTATGGCAGAATCTGAATGAATCTGAAGAGAATAATAAGTCTGGACTTAAGAATGATTCATCATAATAAAACGTATTACCTACTATAATAAAAAGAAAGATTTTTTCCCCCCTTTTTTATGATTGCTTGATGCAAAACCTGTGAATTTTTATTTTCATTTCTTTCCTTGTTCTCAAATAAAATAAAATGTGAATTTGGAGAGAAAAGTTATATTAATATGTATATTATTTTTAATTATAAATAAATGTGTTACTTACTATTCAGTAATTTAGTATTCTGTGAAATGATTTCATATTTTTAGGACTATCTACTTACATAAATATGTATTTCTAGCTCACATAAAAATACTTGAAATAGTTTTCTGCACCTCATGACACAAAAACCTGAAATTTTTTTGATCCTAGCAACCAGTTCGATATCAACAACCGAAAACTAGTTGGAAAGGACCATTTGGACGAAAAAAATAATTTTGTCCACCTAGAATTCTCATTCCGACCACTGTGCACCTCGGAATAGCAAATCGGTATACACTTGATTCTTCCATGGTGATGACTTGTAGAGTGTGATTTTATTTCGTCGAGAGAGGACTTTACTTTTCAATTGCAAGAGTAAGTCTTCTTTGGATTTCTAGGCTGACATTATCGTTGGTGTTAATGCTGGATCCCAGGTAAATGAAGTCCTTTACTATCTCGAACTTTTTGCTGCCAGCAGTGGAGAGGGTGCCAAGGCGTGAATGCGCTGACTCTCTGCTTGATGACAGCATGGGTGACAGGTAATAGTGTTGTTGTTGTTGTTGTTGTAGCACTACGTTGCCCTGCCTAGGTAGTCAGTATCTACCTTACCCAATATTGTCATCGAACTCTTCTAACGGAAGTCCTAGAAACCTAGCGGCTTCAACAGGGGAGCACCAGAGGGATATGGGTGTTAGAAGAGTAGGCTCGGTTGAGCAGACAAAAAGATGGTTTGTGTTATGGGGGGACAAGCCGCATGCCGGACAAACATTAGGCAAGTCGGGGTTCAGTCTGGATAGGTAAGAGTTTAACCTATTACAATATCCAGACCGGAGTTGAGCCAGCATCAACCTAGTCTCCCTAGGCAGCTCGCGCTCCTCTTCGGCAACGGGTGGTGTTGTTGCCTGAAGAACGGCGTTCACCTGGAGAGAGCCAACAAAGGAATTAACCGAATTCGTGTGGATGAGGGTGAGGGCCTGCCGGTGCACCTTAGGATCAAACGGCGTGGAAATCAGGTGCCGGATCTCATCGTAGTGTTTGCGTAGATGGCTCCATATGCTCCTGGGGGCGGATTCTCGTTGACCAGGCGTCCGTTCGGATGCTGCGGTTTGCAACAGTTGAACAGGAATTGCCTGGTCAAAATCTCGCTATGGTCTTTAACGGCGAGCATTTTCGCTTCGTTATGAAGGTGATGCTCAGGAGACATAAGAAGACACCCAGTGGCGGTACGAAGGGCGGTGTTTTGGCAGACCTGTAGCCTCGTCCAGTGTGTGTCAGCTAGCCCCGGCGACCATATTGGCGTCGCGTAGCTCAGTATCGGCTGGCCAATTGCTTCATATGTAGCTAGTAACGTTTCTTTGTCTTTACCCCAAGTGCTGCCAGCTAGGGACTTGAGGATTTTGTTACGGCTTTGGACTTTATTGGCAATTGCGGTTACATGAGCGCCGTATTTGAACATGTTATCAAACGTCACCCCTAAGATTTTGGGGTGTGAGACAGTTGGTAGCTTGACACTATCAACGTAGACGTCTAATTTCATGTTCACTTGCGTTGTCCACGTCGTGAATAGGGTGGCCGAGGACTTATTCGGTGACAATGCCAGGTTTCTCCCGGCGAAGAATTCGGACACGGCTGGGAGGTAAGAGTTTATGCGAGAGCAGAGTTCTTCAACGGAGGGGCCAGTTGCCAAAATCGTACAATCGTCGGCGTAAGAGACGATCGAGACACCCTCTGGTGGGGGGGGAGTTTCGATACATAATAGTTAAACAAAAACGGGGATAGGACACCACCCTGTGGCACCCCTTGTTTAACTATTCTGGGTTTTGATCTGGCGCCTCTGAACTTAACCGACGATTGACGACCACACAGGTAGTTGGCAGTCCTACGTTTAAGACAGGGAAGAAGGGACGAGTCTTCAAGGTCTTTCATTAGTTGCGCATGGTTGACCGTGTCAAAAGCTTTGGCCAGGTCAAGCGCAACTAGCACTGTCCTGTGGTTTGGACGCTTTTGGTCTAATCCGTCCCCTATCTGAGTGGTAATGGCGTTCAGCGCGGTGGTGGTGCTGTGATTTTTGCGAAATCCATGCTGATGTTCGGCGAGCCGCAGGTTTGCGGTGAAGTACGGCAACAAGATAGATTCCAACACCTTCACTACTGGCGAGAGGAGAGATATCGGGCGATATGACTCCCCCTGCCCCTGGTAATAGTGTCACTGGTAATAGTGTCACTGGTATTGCGCTTTTGGAAATAGAAATAGTGTCAATTGACACTATTGCTATTTTAGGCAGCGGTTGTCTGCACAGCGCAGTGTTGTAAGAGATTTATTATATGATTATTTACAAAATTATGGTATCTCCTTTTACGAAATGTGCACTATTAGTGATTGGGGTCTACCACATTAACCCCAAAATTAAAATCCCCAAATCAAAACCCCCAAATCAAAATCCCCAATTTCGCATTTGTTTCATTTGACTTATTTCATTATGCCAAGTCCTTCTGCGTAGTACACCACTATGCGTAGGCGGCCTTCGGCCTCGCTTATTATATATAACCCTGGGCTACGCCATTCCAACTCCGGGTGGTTGCCCTGAACGGTGGCATGTTGCATGTGGCATGGGTGGGATCCATGGTATTTTTGTGCAGAACATCTTTCTGAATTGGCAATAAAGATAACATAAAGGGAATAAAAATACAGTGTACATGCATATACATATGTAAATAGCTAATAACATAGGATGAAAATTTGAAATAAAAAATCGCGCGATATAATAATCATTAGTTTCAGGTGATAATAGAAATTAAAAAAATACCATGGACAACCGCCTAATTCCTATATGAGACAGTTGGTAGCTTGACACTATCAACGTAGACGTCTAATTCCATGTTCACTTGCGTTGTCCACGTCGTGAATAGGGTGGCCGAGGACTTATTCGGTGACAATGCCAGGTTTCTCCCGGCGAAGAATTCGGACACGGCTGGGAGGTAAGAGTTTATGCGAGAGCAGAGTTCTTCAACGGAGGGGCCAGTTGCCAAAATCGTACAATCGTCGGCGTAAGAGACGATCGAGACACCCTCTGGTGGGGGGGGAGTTTCGATACATAATAGTTAAACAAAAACGGGGATAGGACACCACCCTGTGGCACCCCTTGTTTAACTATTCTGGGTTTTGATCTGGCGCCTCTGAACTTAACCGACGATTGACGACCACACAGGTAGTTGGCAGTCCTACGTTTAAGACAGGGAAGAAGGGACGAGTCTTCAAGGTCTTTCATTAGTTGCGCATGGTTGACCGTGTCAAAAGCTTTGGCCAGGTCAAGCGCAACTAGCACTGTCCTGTGGTTTGGACGCTTTTGGTCTAATCCGTCCCCTATCTGAGTGGTAATGGCGTTCAGCGCGGTGGTGGTGCTGTGATTTTTGCGAAATCCATGCTGATGTTCGGCGAGCCGCAGGTTTGCGGTGAAGTACGGCAACAAGATAGATTCCAACACCTTCACTACTGGCGAGAGGAGAGATATCGGGCGATATGACTCCCCCTGCCCCTGGTAATAGTGTCACTGGTAATAGTGTCACTGGTATTGCGCTTTTGGAAATAGAAATAGTGTCAATTGACACTATTGCTATTTTAGGCAGCGGTTGTCTGCACAGCGCAGTGTTGTAAGAGATTTATTATATGATTATTTACAAAATTATGGTTTCTCCTTTTACGAAATGTGCACTATTAGTGATTGGGGTCTACCACATTAACCCCAAAATTAAAATCCCCAAATCAAAACCCCCAAATCAAAATCCCCAATTTCGCATTTGTTTCATTTGACTTATTTCATTATGCCAAGTCCTTCTGCGTAGTACACCACTATGCGTAGGCGGCCTTCGGCCGCCATTCCAACTCCGGGTGGTTGCCCTGAACGGTGACATGTTGCATGTGGCATGGGTGGGATACATGGTATTTTTGTGCAGAACATCTTTCTGAATTGGCAATAAAGATAACATAAAGGGAATAAAAATACAGTGTACATGCATATACATATGTAAATAGCTAATAACATAGGATGAAAATTTGAAATAAAAAATCGCGCGATATAATAATCATTAGTTTCAGGTGATAATAGAAATTAAAAAAATACCATGGATCCCGCCCATGGAGTGGGAACGGTGGCATGGTGCATGTTTTTTGTTGATAACTTTTCACTAAAACAAAAAAAATTAAATTTCGACTTCGGATCATTGATACCAAGGTCAAAACGCATATTTTGACACCCCTATTAGCGCATTCATATCACCCAAAAACGCATAATAGCAATAGAAATCACACTTATAGCAAAATGAAAAAGCGCCTAACGTTAATGAAAGAATTCCTAACAATCAAAAATGAATAAATACCTAATTAGGCGTTTCTTCATTTTTGTTTGTTAGGCTTTCTTTCATTATGAAGAATCACCTAACAATTTTAATGAAGAAATGCCTAAAATGTTAGATATTATTTTATTATGAACAACCGCCTAATTCCTATATGAAATATTTAGGCAATATTTCATTTTTTTTTTAGGCGTTAGTTCGTTAGGCCTTTTTTCGATGAGCCCACTCCCTTAGTGATTTTAACATTTCGTAAAAGGAAAAATTCCCTTCTATTATTTTATATTTTACAAAATTATGGTTTCTCCTTTTTCGAAATGTGCACTATTAGTGATTTTCTATAGTAAAACAATTTTGTTTGCTTAGTTTTCGCGACAGCATTAACCAGCGGTTATTGCAACGGACCTACAAAGTAAACCGGCACAAATTTCAATGAATGGGCATGTTTTTAGCACTTTTGACACTATTTCCATTTCAGTGTGGAAATAGTGTCAGTGACTTATTTTCCATTTTCTTGTTGACACTAATTCCATTTCGAAAGCGCAATAGTGTCAATTGACACTATTTCCTTGGTAAATTGGAAATAGTGTCAATTGACACTATTACCAGTGACACTATTACCTGTCACCGACAGCATGTACTTCATTTTGCCCTCGTTTATTTTACTTTTGTTTCATTTTCTATATATTTATTATTTATTATACTAGGTCTTACATCTGCGATTAGTTGACCGCTGTATGTCGACTGAAAAAAAAAAATTTAATTAAATATAGTACCCCGAAAAATGAGAAATTGTGATTTTATTATTATAAGCCCAGTAAATAAGCTATTAAACACTAGTTACATATATGATTTTCAACAAAATATTGCACATTTAAGGGTTAATAAACATTTTTTCTTCCAGAGAGAAATGTGATTTATATTAACTGATATGAATTAAAGTGCCAAAGCCGATGCCACCTTAGATTTTCAATGGAACATAAAAACGACTATACATATCAACAGCATAAAACAAATTATGACAAACTTAGCCGCTGTTCACGCTCTCATCAAGGACCGCAACATGGAATGGATGCGAATAATGAAGCAGTGGTCATGCCATTGCCCAAATCTACACAATCAATGATATTACAAAAATTTCCCATACTGGTTTCCACTAGTCCTAGAACTCCAAGGTACTTTAATTTCATGTAGCGAAATTTTGCTAGTTAAAAAGTAGTAAATAATATTATAAGAAAATTAAACAAAGTACCGCAAATTAAAAAATAAACAACTTTTTTTTTCTAGCCCTACATATATGAAGGATGAAAATTATTGTGATTTTAACTCTTCTACGAATTAGGTTAAAAGAAGTGAAGAAATTGTTCGAGAAACTATTTGACTTTAAAATATATAACAAACAAGTTAGGAAATGGATGTCTTCGGATGTGCCGAACTCTCCATACCTTTCAGGAAGACGCATAACTTGTTTAAGTATCGGATCCTTACTTACAATAGGTACAAACTCTTCAAAACTGTTTATATAAAGATGCATGGCCCAAACCACTCTTAGCGGAGCTACCTGTTATGTATTAAATATATAATAATTACCAAACCCAATTGGATTTCTATTTAAAACGAAAGTTGTTTCATTAGTATTCGTAACACATACATATGTATGTATGTTTATTTCGTGTCACCCACACTAAACGAAGCTAACAAAACAAGTAAGGAATTTTAAGTTCGGGTGAACCCGAACTTTAAATACCCAGCGATAGTTTTCAGAACGAGATACAAATACCATGACTTGGCAATGATATAGGCCCGATAATCTTATTTGAAATTTTCTATATCAAAAAAGGGGGCGTGGTTATCATCGGATTTCGTCCATTTTAAACACCAACCTGCCTTGGCCAGAAAGTAACCTGTGTACCAAATTTTATGCGAATATCTCAAGTTTTACTCAACTTATGTTAATTTATGTGATTCGAAAAAGTGGGCGTGGTTATCATCCGATTTCGACAATTTTCACAGCAGCTCACCTTGGCCAGAAAGTAGACTGCATAACAAATTCCATGCAAATATCTCAGTTTTTACTCTAGTTATGTCAATTTATGTGATTTTCGAAGTTTTCGATATCGAAAAAGGCGGCGTCGTTATCATCCGATTTCGCCCATTTTTAATAGCAACCTACCTTGGTCAGACAGTAACCTGTATAACAAATTTCATGCAAAGATCTACATTTTTACTCAAGTTATGTTATTTTATGTGATTTTCAAAATTTTCGATATCGAAAAAGGGGGCGTCGTTATCATCCGATTTCTCCCTTTTTCAATAGCAACCTACCTTGGCCAGACAGTTACCTGTATAACAAATTTCATGCAAAGATCTACATTTTTACTCAAGTTATGTTATTTTATGTGATTTTCAAAATTTTCGATATCGAAAAAGGGGGCGTCGTTATCATCCGATTTCTCCCTTTTTCAATAGCAACCTACCTTGGCCAGACAGTTACCTGTATGACAAATTTCATGCAAAGATCTAAATTTTTACTCAAGATATCGTGTACACGGACGGACATGTCTTAATCAATTCCTCTTTTCAACCTAAGAACTTTCATATGTGGAACTCTATATCTAACTCGATTATTTTGCGCCGTTACATAGTATCGTTATGTGGACAAAATTATAATACCCTTGTACTAGTACTAGTACGCTGGGTATAAAAATTAAGCCTGCCCTTGCTTCCTACATTACTTTATAGCAGTGATGCCCCAATATACACTATGAAATTGTACGATTGTGTTGAAATAAGTGGGAACTTGTTGCTACACCCAAAACAAATTCAATAACAATATTTTTAAACTGGAGAAGCTTTTCGAATCTAATTATTTCACCTTAATTTTAATAAAGGGATTCATAAATGCTTAAAATAAACTGTTTTCTGTAACACCATAAAAACTACTGTTCAATGTGATCTTAAATAGTGAATAAATTATGTACTAGACCTATTAAATTTCTAGTAACATTACATAATAATAGTTAATTTATTTAATAATCATTTGATTATTTTCAATATAAATTTTATCTGCAATATAAATTTTAAATGAAAATATGAAATGTTGAGTGCTCCATCAAAACACACTGTTCAGTGTCCCTGATTATAATATGCAGGCGGAAGGTCAATACTATAAGCGAGTCAAAATGTACACTTTTTACTTGGACTTATGTTATTGATTTTGTTAGAAGAACTTCAGATAATTGAAGTAGAGGGCCAGCTCCCATCCACCCAACGACGGTTACCATAATGTTTTTGATCCTATCAATCCATATTTTTCAATAAATTCAATATTTGATTATCAACTAATGGCAGGGTTATAGGATGCATTCAAACTTAATTTGTTCAGATATTTTTGTTTATCTATGTCTGCAGGTACATTAATTTGTCATATTTTTGAAAAATAAGTTTCGAAAAATGTATTTATCCCTACAAAAGTCTAATTAAAAGCAAAACGTTTAAAATTCCCAAAATATATGATAAAAATACCTATACTCAGTTTTATTCCACTTTCACGGAGTGGCGCCAATGACAAATGTTATAAAAAATGTGCATTTTGACAGCGCTCTCTCGAAACAAAGAGTCTCAAATCTATTGATATATGCTTCAGAGTCAACAGTCGTTGATCAACTGATTGGTAAGCATATTTTCACAGGAAAAAGTCGTCACTACTCTATAGTTTGCTGAAAGTCGGCCTAGATAAATAAATAAAGTTTGTTCAATTTCATTATGGAAAACTTTTTTTCTGCATGACTTAACTAATACAATAATAATAAAGAAAAAATTTGGAAATTTAAGAAAATCATTTCATTTACATAAATATTATATATACATATCTTATAAATAACAAGTAAGGAAGTCTAAGTTCGGGTGAACCGAACATTAAATACCCAGCGTTAGTTTCCAGAAAAAGGGGGCGTGGTTTTCATCCGATTTCGCCCATTTTAAAAACCAATCTATTCCCAGCCTAAACAGTAGCGAATTTGGTGTGCGCGGCCAAGCCGCTTGCTTATAAAGCATTAACCGCTTACACGAGCCAAAAGTACTCAATCGATCTATTCAAGGGTTATACCATGTCCTATATATAACTGTGGAAAAGAAGGCGTGCCATGCCCATAACTTTTAACGTATTTTGTGAAATTTTTGATACACGGATGTATGTGTCCATTATTCAATATTTACATAATTTTAAAAAAGTTGTTTGTCCCTATTTGAAGATCAGTTTTCATTGCAGATCTTTATGATACTTTCACAGTGGCTTGTTAATAGTGAAATGTTGATATTTTGTTTATTCACTTGTGGGCGGTGCCACGTCCATTTTCCATAATATTACCAAAAAACCTTTAAACATCACTAATAACATCATCAGGTGAATGAGTGTACTAAATTTTAGCATTATATCTTTATCAGTTAAACAGACATTGCATATTCCGGTTTCCTAACTTTCGTTTAGAGAACTTTAGTCCAAAAGTGGGCGTTGTCGTTCACCGATTTTTCTTATTTTCTGTGGTAGTACTCTACATAAAAATAACATACCTGGTACCTAGTTTCGTAAATCTATCTCACACCGTTCTAAAGTTATAAGCAGTCGAATTTGAAAATTGCGTGACTCATAATTGGGCGGTGCCAAGCCCACTTTCCAAAATTTTGCCAAAATAACGTAAAGAATATGAATATATTATTATAGCGGTATCAGTTAATTAGATATGGACTTTTCAATATTTCCGCCTCCTTTCAATATAACTTTTATGAAAAAGTAGGCATGGTCGCGAAGCGATTTCGTCTATTTTCTATATCTGAATTTTACATAACAATAGTATGCCCTCTACAAAACTTCGTTATACTAGCATAAACTGTTCTGAAGTTATTAAGAGTCAAAATTTTAAAATTGCTTCAAATATATGTGGGCGGTGCCACGCCCCTTTTCAAAAAATTTGATAAAATCGGCCTTATAACATCTAAATCAATATATATTGCAAATTTTATCATTGTAGCCGCTTCTGATATTGAATTAACCCGTTTTATACGTTTTTCGAAATTTTCGATATCGAAAAAGGGGCGTGGATATGGTCCGATTTTACCCATTTTCAATACCAATCTATTCTGAACCCAAATAAGTACGCATGATGAACTTGGTGAAGATATCTCGTTATTTGCTCAAGTTATCGTGTTAACGGACAGACGGCCGGACATGGCTCAATGAAATTTTTTTTCGACCACGATCATATTGATATATGGAAGTCTATATCTATCTCGATTCCTTTATACCTGTACAACCAACCGTTATCCCAACAAAGTTATAATACCCTTGTGTAACCTAGCGTTACAATAATACGACCCCCACTGTAACTTCCCCTACTCCTAAAAGTATGGAATAATTTCGCGCCACTGATCCATAGCAACAACTGCATGGCGATCGCCGGTGGCTAGTAAGTTTCCTTCCCAGGCGAACAATACACCATGGCAAGCGGTGAAATTCTCACTCACTTCATTGCTGCCCTCATATAAAGGAGTGATTTCACAAATTTGAAATCAGTCACTCCAGGTGAGTCAGCGGCAGTAGTCGCCTTAGGGCTCTTCGCTCCGCTGACTGACCAAATGGAACGGTCGTGCCGCTTCGGCGGCGTACTGACGCTCCATTTGGTCCTGGGCCTTGCTATTGGACGGGTTGTCGGGGTGCATTTGTGCTTTAAGCACAATGCTCCCCCCCCGACCATTGAGCCGTCCTACATGGCACAAGCCGGTACACCGCCGCCCTTCTCTCTTGACACCTACATAGATAGAGTACGAATACGAGCGGGGGACGGAGGTGTTCAGCGAGGGGCCAGCAGTCTAGGGGTATCTCCTTTTGTAGGTTAGGTGAGTTGACGGGGTTGTCGCCTTATGGCTCTTCGCTCCGTCAACTAGCTAAGTGGGAAGACCGTGCCGCTCCGGCGGCGAACCGATTTCCACTTAGCTTTGGCTCCGGAGTAGACCGATGGGCGAGCGAGGGGTATTAGCGCTGTGCCTTTAGGGTGCACCTCCTCTCAGCCCTCCTATACTATACACCGCTCCCCGTCTTCTTACTCTCCAGTAACGGAAAGCTGCTCATCCCCTATCAGCGCTCCTAGGTCGTGTGTGTGTGTGTGTTCGATCGTAGTACACATATATCGTGTTATTATTTAGTAGGGGTTCGTGGGAGCTCTGCTGACCTTGGACACACTGAACTTACCTCAGCCTTCGACAAAACCCACCTCATAAATGGCGCCCGAGCAGGGACCCGTTTCCGCAGATGACTGTGCGAAAACAACAACAAGCACCAACACTGCCGTTGCGGTTTCATCGAACACACCACGAACAACATCTAACACACACGCCAGCGAGAGTACAACAACGCTCAACACCGACTCTCTTAACTGGATTTATCTACTTAGTAAGGAGAGGCTGATCGAGGAGTGCAAGCAGCACAAAATCTTCGTCGGGAGCTACACCGTCGCTGATCTCCGTCGCGCTCTGAGCGCATACGTGAGAGCAAAACGAAATCGTAAATCAAGCGAAGACCTATTGAGAGACTTAGAAAGGGGATCAACGAAGAAGAGAGGAAACCAGCGAATTCACCAACCAAGTCGATCCCCACCATCCAGATTCAAAGCGCAACTCCAATCTTAGGAGAAAGAGAACTCACGCAACTAGCAAATCGTGAAATGAGCGACGCCGAAGGGATGAATACTGTCCGCCGCTGGGGCATACACTTCTCAGGAACCGATTCGCTACACGAATTTTTAGAGAGGGTCGAGGAACTAGCAGAATGCTACCGCATCCCCGCAGACCGACTCCAACTCTCCCTGAACTTCTACGTGGAAAAGCACTCCAATGGTACCGTATCCGAAAACAACAAATACGCAAGTGGGCTGATTTTCGGGAGGAGGTAAAGATATTCTTTCTACCTAAACGACACTTTAGTCAACTTGAAGAAACCATCCGACAGCGTAAACAACAAGGTCGAGAGAGGGCCAAGGACTATATCCTGTCCCTACAGACTCAGCATCAAGGCCACCACAAGCCATACAACCAGGACTACACAGAAAACTACACCAGCCGTACAACCAGGACAGAACCGAAGCAAAGTACAATCAGCAATGCCGCGAACTTCGATGAAATCACCCTCTCGCAAATTTATTCCACCGAACCAGGCGATTGGGGATGGCCGCTTTTACATTGAAGTTACTATCGAGGGCATGAGCGTGCGAGCGCTATTGGATACTGGCGCCACGCTGTCATACGTAGATGAGTCAATAAGGAAGCACTTGGAAGAACGCAAGATCCAACCACAGCTCAGCAAACGAAGCGTCCAATTGGCGGACCAAACATGCGTCTACAGTTCAAATTCTTACCCTGCAAGAATATGGTACGACGGAAGAGCCACCGACACGCTGATTTCTGTCATTCCAAACCTAGCGGAAAGAGTATTACTGGGAATGGATTTCCTGCGGGATAGGCAAGCCGTGCTTACTCTCGATGGAAAACGGCTTAATGCCACGCTGACCAGGAGAACAGACGAACTCGCCAGGCTATGCACGCTTAGCTCAAGGGAGCACCTAACCAGCGACGAAAATGCGAAACTGGAATTTTTTTTAGCGCATCATAAAAAGCGATTTAGCGAGATCACCGGCCCAAGTACCGCCGCCGAACATGTGATCGCCCTAAAGCACAACCGACCACTGAAACAACGCTACTACCCCCGTAATCCAGCTATGCAGCAAGTCATCGACGAGGAAGTGAACGAACTATTGTTCAATGGTTTGTTTCAATGGAAAGTTATGCCATTTGGCCTACACGCTGCTCCGGCCACGTTTCAAAGAGCGTTGGACAATATACTGGGACCAGAGCTCCAACCAAAAGTATTTGCTTACTTGGACGACATCATCGTTTTAGGAGACACTTTCGACGAACATATGGCAAACTTACAGGAAGTTTTCGAGCGACTTCAAAGGCACAAACTGCAGGTGAACTTCGACAAGTGTACCTTTGTCCAGCCTCAACTTCACTATCTGGGGCACATCATCAGCTCCAAAGGAATCCATACCGATCCCAGCAAGGTATCTGCTGTACGGGAGATGCCGGCACCGCAAACAATAAAGGAACTCCGCCGTTTCCTTGGTCTCGCTTCGTGGTATCGCCGCTTTGTCGCTGAATTTTCCACACTCGCCGCACCGCTGAACCAACTGCTGAAAAAGAACCAGGCCTGGAAGTGGGGCTAGCCACAGGAAGACGCGTTTATAGCTATAAAGGAAAAGCTCACCAATGCACCAGTTCTATGCTGTCCCGACTTCACCAGACCGTTCATTCTGCAAACAGACGCCAGCGGAGAAGGACTAGGCGCGGTACTGTATCAACGTCATTCCGAAAACGAAAAAGTAGTAGC
The DNA here is from genome assembly GCA_951509765.1 of Sphenella marginata. NCBI lineage: Eukaryota > Metazoa > Arthropoda > Insecta > Diptera > Tephritidae > Sphenella > Sphenella marginata. Next base: position 43,229,388 of record OX608083.1, read on the forward strand.
ATACGCCAGCCGCAGCCTTACACAACTAGAGAAACGATACTCGGCCACCGAGCAAGAATGCCTCGCCGTACTATGGGGTATCCGCAAGATGAGATCATACCTGGAAGGATACCACTTCACAGTAATCACCGACCACCACTCGCTAAAATGGTTGCATACCTTGCAAAACCCATCAGGACGACTGGCGAGATGGGCACTGCAGCTACAACAATATAACTTCGATATAGAATACCGCAAAGGAGCACAAAACGTAGTAGCTGACGCACTCTCTCGATGCCCATTACCATACGACGAATCGGACATACTATATACCATGGACGCCGGCAAAAGCGACTGGTATGAAAAGAAGGCGCAGCAAAAGAACAAGCAGCCCCATTCCCATCCGGACTACCAAATTGTCGACAACCGCCTTTTCCGTCATATCGCGCTAAAGAATCAGCTTTCGCGTTCTCCGCAGTGGAAGCTATGCATCCCGTCCAGCCGAAGAAGAGACGTACTCGAAGAGGTTCACGATGCTGCATCCGCTGGTCATTTAGGGGTAAAGAAAAGCCTCAAGCGAGCCCAACAAAATTATTACTGGCCTGGGATGTACCGCGACGTACTACAGCACGTGCGTAAATGCATCACATGCGCAGAGTATAAGGTAGAGCAGAAACGCCCGGCTGGATTAATGGCCACCATGCAATGTTCACGACCTTGAACTAGTTACTACCTTGAAATAGTTACCGCCGACTTCATTGGACCATTACCACGCTCCAAACAAGGAAATACTAGCCTCCTCGTCTTAGTGGATAAATTCTCCAAGTGGATCGAGCTCGTCCCGGCGCGTCAGGCGGCAACTGCAACTGTAACAAAGGCTCTACAAGAACGCATAATCTACAGATTTGGTTGCCCCAAAATTCTACTGACCGACAACGGAAAGCATTTTGCCAGCAAAGCGCTAAACAACCACGGGATTGAACACAAATTCACCGCCGCATACTCACCGCACGAAAATCCTACAGAGCGGGTAAACCGAGTCGTTAAAACGATGATCGCGCAAAGATCAAAGGAAGACCACCGCACATGGGATCAGGAAATTCCACAAATAGCATTTGCGATGAACACGGCACAGCACGAATCGACTAAAGCATCAGCGGCAGAAATAAATTTTGGCCGCAATCTTACCGCACCGCAGGAAGTGCGAACAGAAGGAACAGTACCAGTGGAGCCACCGTCAGCACCACCAGAGATCACCGAGCTATGGAAAGAGATTAACAAACACCTTGCCAAAGCATCGCAGACACAAAAGAAATATTACGATTTACGACGACGGCCATGGAAGCCAAACGTGGGTGAAAAAGTTATGAAAAGGGACCACCCATTGTCATCCGCCATAGACAACTTTGCACAAAAACTGGCCCCGAAATTTTCCGGTCCATACGTAGTAGAAAAATTTGTGTCAGCAAATACAGTGGAGCTAGTCCACTCCGAACCACACAACAAAAAACGGGCCCATGCACATTTACAAGACCTCAAACCATGGAACGGTTAACCACCACCAATGTCACCAACACAAAATGTACCGTTTCTCTTCTTGTTTACTTGCAGACTGAAAACACGCACGACCAGCAAAACAAAATAAACAAAAAAAAAAACACAAAACATCAACATGGTTCGCCCAAAACAACCACCACCACCGGATTCACCCCAAAAAATCCGACCATGGGTACCACCAATTGAAGCAACCTTGTGGCCACCAAACAAGCCACGAATCCAACGGATACAAATTTTTCACGGGCCACCAATACACGAAACGTTATTTGCCATGGTGGAAGAACCGAAAACAAATATAGTGGAACCCGCAAGTAATCCGTGTGAGGAAAACTGCCAGGCAAATAAAGACACCACGGCAACTAATAGAGAAGCTGAATAGTTTTAAGTACATACTATATGCATTTATTTTCTACATTGAATTGTATTTTTTTTTTATTATTATTATTTATGTTCTACTATTACATTATATAAACATACTAAACATTATATAAACAAAAAAAAAAATTTTTGTTTACACCACCTTTCATTAACGGGATCCGGTACACCACAAAAACGTTTACAGTTAAGTGGTGTCCGCCTCACACCTCTTCCGTGAAATCCCAACAAAATATTACACCTTAAAAATACTTTTTACTAGTAAATATGAAAGAATAACTTTGAAATGTTCATGTGAATTACAGCAAAAAAACCTAGAGATAAGTTGGAATTACTCTGTAAACATTTTAACGGAAATTATTTTAATAAAGACGACACACGCACACACACCGGCCAGTCCGGAAAATACGGCACGTCACACCCAAGCTTCACCTGACGACAAGACGTCTCACCGCAGCTTTCCGTCACCCGAAGTGGGAGGGGAACTGTAACGTAGCGTTACAATAATACGACCCCCACTGTAACTTCCCCTACTCCTAAAAGTATGCAATAATTTCGCGCCACTGATCCATAGCAACAACTGCATGCCGATCGCCGGTGGCCCAGGCGAACAATACACCATGGCAATGATATAGGCCCGATAATCTTATTTGAAATTTTCTATATCAAAAAAGGGGGCGTGGTTATCATCGGATTTCGTCCATTTTAAACACCAACCTGCCTTGGCCAGAAAGTAACCTGTGTACCAAATTTTATGCGAATATCTCAAGTTTTACTCAACTTATGTTAATTTATGTGATTCGAAAAAGTGGGCGTGGTTATCATCCGATTTCGACAATTTTCACAGCAGCTCACCTTGGCCAGAAAGTAGACTGCATAACAAATTCCATGCAAATATCTCAGTTTTTACTCTAGTTATGTCAATTTATGTGATTTTCGAAGTTTTCGATATCGAAAAAGGCGGCGTCGTTATCATCCGATTTCGCCCATTTTTAATAGCAACCTACCTTGGTCAGACAGTAACCTGTATAACAAATTTCATGCAAAGATCTACATTTTTACTCAAGTTATGTTATTTTATGTGATTTTCAAAATTTTCGATATCGAAAAAGGGGGCGTCGTTATCATCCGATTTCTCCCTTTTTCAATAGCAACCTACCTTGGCCAGACAGTTACCTGTATAACAAATTTCATGCAAAGATCTACATTTTTACTCAAGTTATGTTATTTTATGTGATTTTCAAAATTTTCGATATCGAAAAAGGGGGCGTCGTTATCATCCGATTTCTCCCTTTTTCAATAGCAACCTACCTTGGCCAGACAGTTACCTGTATGACAAATTTCATGCAAAGATCTAAATTTTTACTCAAGATATCGTGTACACGGACGGACATGTCTTAATCAATTCCTCTTTTCAACCTAAGAACTTTCATATGTGGAACTCTATATCTAACTCGATTATTTTGCGCCGTTACATAGTATCGTTATGTGGACAAAATTATAATACCCTTGTACTAGTACTAGTACGCTGGGTATAAAAATTAAGCCTGCCCTTGCTTCCTACATTACTTTATAGCAGTGATGCCCCAATATACACTATGAAATTGTACGATTGTGTTGAAATAAGTGGGAACTTGTTGCTACACCCAAAACAAATTCAATAACAATATTTTTAAACTGGAGAAGCTTTTCGAATCTAATTATTTCACCTTAATTTTAATAAAGGGATTCATAAATGCTTAAAATAAACTGTTTTCTGTAACACCATAAAAACTACTGTTCAATGTGATCTTAAATAGTGAATAAATTATGTACTAGACCTATTAAATTTCTAGTAACATTACATAATAATAGTTAATTTATTTAATAATCATTTGATTATTTTCAATATAAATTTTATCTGCAATATAAATTTTAAATGAAAATATGAAATGTTGAGTGCTCCATCAAAACACACTGTTCAGTGTCCCTGATTATAATATGCAGGCGGAAGGTCAATACTATAAGCGAGTCAAAATGTACACTTTTTACTTGGACTTATGTTATTGATTTTGTTAGAAGAACTTCAGATAATTGAAGTAGAGGGCCAGCTCCCATCCACCCAACGACGGTTACCATAATGTTTTTGATCCTATCAATCCATATTTTTCAATAAATTCAATATTTGATTATCAACTAATGGCAGGGTTATAGGATGCATTCAAACTTAATTTGTTCAGATATTTTTGTTTATCTATGTCTGCAGGTACATTAATTTGTCATATTTTTGAAAAATAAGTTTCGAAAAATGTATTTATCCCTACAAAAGTCTAATTAAAAGCAAAACGTTTAAAATTCCCAAAATATATGATAAAAATACCTATACTCAGTTTTATTCCACTTTCACGGAGTGGCGCCAATGACAAATGTTATAAAAAATGTGCATTTTGACAGCGCTCTCTCGAAACAAAGAGTCTCAAATCTATTGATATATGCTTCAGAGTCAACAGTCGTTGATCAACTGATTGGTAAGCATATTTTCACAGGAAAAAGTCGTCACTACTCTATAGTTTGCTGAAAGTCGGCCTAGATAAATAAATAAAGTTTGTTCAATTTCATTATGGAAAACTTTTTTTCTGCATGACTTAACTAATACAATAATAATAAAGAAAAAATTTGGAAATTTAAGAAAATCATTTCATTTACATAAATATTATATATACATATCTTATAAATAACAAGTAAGGAAGTCTAAGTTCGGGTGAACCGAACATTAAATACCCAGCGTTAGTTTCCAGAAAAAGGGGGCGTGGTTTTCATCCGATTTCGCCCATTTTAAAAACCAATCTATTCCCAGCCTAAACAGTAGCGAATTTGGTGTGCGCGGCCAAGCCGCTTGCTTATAAAGCATTAACCGCTTACACGAGCCAAAAGTACTCAATCGATCTATTCAAGGGTTATACCATGTCCTATATATAACTGTGGAAAAGAAGGCGTGCCATGCCCATAACTTTTAACGTATTTTGTGAAATTTTTGATACACGGATGTATGTGTCCATTATTCAATATTTACATAATTTTAAAAAAGTTGTTTGTCCCTATTTGAAGATCAGTTTTCATTGCAGATCTTTATGATACTTTCACAGTGGCTTGTTAATAGTGAAATGTTGATATTTTGTTTATTCACTTGTGGGCGGTGCCACGTCCATTTTCCATAATATTACCAAAAAACCTTTAAACATCACTAATAACATCATCAGGTGAATGAGTGTACTAAATTTTAGCATTATATCTTTATCAGTTAAACAGACATTGCATATTCCGGTTTCCTAACTTTCGTTTAGAGAACTTTAGTCCAAAAGTGGGCGTTGTCGTTCACCGATTTTTCTTATTTTCTGTGGTAGTACTCTACATAAAAATAACATACCTGGTACCTAGTTTCGTAAATCTATCTCACACCGTTCTAAAGTTATAAGCAGTCGAATTTGAAAATTGCGTGACTCATAATTGGGCGGTGCCAAGCCCACTTTCCAAAATTTTGCCAAAATAACGTAAAGAATATGAATATATTATTATAGCGGTATCAGTTAATTAGATATGGACTTTTCAATATTTCCGCCTCCTTTCAATATAACTTTTATGAAAAAGTAGGCATGGTCGCGAAGCGATTTCGTCTATTTTCTATATCTGAATTTTACATAACAATAGTATGCCCTCTACAAAACTTCGTTATACTAGCATAAACTGTTCTGAAGTTATTAAGAGTCAAAATTTTAAAATTGCTTCAAATATATGTGGGCGGTGCCACGCCCCTTTTCAAAAAATTTGATAAAATCGGCCTTATAACATCTAAATCAATATATATTGCAAATTTTATCATTGTAGCCGCTTCTGATATTGAATTAACCCGTTTTATACGTTTTTCGAAATTTTCGATATCGAAAAAGGGGCGTGGATATGGTCCGATTTTACCCATTTTCAATACCAATCTATTCTGAACCCAAATAAGTACGCATGATGAACTTGGTGAAGATATCTCGTTATTTGCTCAAGTTATCGTGTTAACGGACAGACGGCCGGACATGGCTCAATGAAATTTTTTTTCGACCACGATCATATTGATATATGGAAGTCTATATCTATCTCGATTCCTTTATACCTGTACAACCAACCGTTATCCCAACAAAGTTATAATACCCTTGTGTAACCTAGCGTTACAATAATACGACCCCCACTGTAACTTCCCCTACTCCTAAAAGTATGGAATAATTTCGCGCCACTGATCCATAGCAACAACTGCATGGCGATCGCCGGTGGCTAGTAAGTTTCCTTCCCAGGCGAACAATACACCATGGCAAGCGGTGAAATTCTCACTCACTTCATTGCTGCCCTCATATAAAGGAGTGATTTCACAAATTTGAAATCAGTCACTCCAGGTGAGTCAGCGGCAGTAGTCGCCTTAGGGCTCTTCGCTCCGCTGACTGACCAAATGGAACGGTCGTGCCGCTTCGGCGGCGTACTGACGCTCCATTTGGTCCTGGCCCTTGCTATTGGACGGGTTGCGGGTTGTCGCCTTATGGCTCTTCGCTCCGTCAACTAGCTAAGTGGGAAGACCGTGCCGCTCCGGCGGCGAACCGATTTCCACTTAGCTTTGGCTCCGGAGTAGACCGATGGGCGAGCGAGGGGTATTAGCGCTGTGCCTTTAGGGTGCACCTCCTCTCAGCCCTCCTATCGGCCTACGAAGTCCTTGCTGGGACAACTCTGCCCTCCATTCAGCCACCTATATAGCGTGCGCTTATGGAGCCAGTGGTGTCCAGCCACAGAGCCACATCCTAACCGAGTCACTCCAGTTTCGTTGCAGATACGCACCAGTAAATCGCCACCCCTGGAACACGAGACGATCTGAGGTAAATCACCCGCATCTAGCCCCGTTCAGCTACCCCCGCTGTTTTACCACTGATACGCCTCCAACTGTGCTACTGCATCTACCGGTGAACCGCCGCCCAACGATTGTCATTCGGTAGCTGTGCCGAGTACACCGCATCGTTCCGCCGCTCAACTGTGCCATACGGTACGTCCGCTCTCAGGGAGCCGCTGACCAACTGTTGCCGTCATGCAGCCACGCCGAATCCGCATTGTCCAGCTGCTGCTCAACGGTTGCTACGCCGCTCTATCCTGTTTGATTCTTCTCCGCTCCTAACCGACTATACACCGCTCCCCGTCTTCTCACTCTCCAATAACGGAAAGCTGCTCATCCCCTATCAGCGCTCTTAGGCCGTGTGTGTGTGTGTGTTCGATCGTAGTACACATATATCGTGTTATTATTTAGTAGGGGTTCGTGGGACCTCTGCTGACCTTGGACAGACTGAACTTACCTCAGCCTTCGACAAAACCCACCTCATACTTGTACTAATACTAGTACGCTGAGTATAAAAATGAATGTGTGTCTGTGTGTCCTTTATAGGCATCCAAAGTACTCCACCGATTTTTATGAAATTTTCACAGTATATTCTTGGGATCATGGGTTAAAGCATAAGCTATATCAATTTTTGGAAAAGTAGGCGGTGCCCCGCTCCCAGGCTATATAAAATTTAAATTCTTCATAGCTCTGAACATATTTGGTCTAAATTAATGATTTCTGGATATGTGTGTCCTTTGGTCAAGTTTTATGTAATTCTGGAAAAGTGGGCGGTGCCACGCCCACATTTTTGTGTGTGTTTGTTTGTACTTCAATAATGTCCAAAGTTTATGGTCGATCTCTTTTAAACATTCCAAATTGGTTAAGAAAATTGTTGTGTACGATTCAGGCTATATCAATTTTTGGAAAAGTAGGTAGTGCCACGCCCCAAGGCTATATAAAATTCTCACTCTGAACATATTGAGTCTAAATTAAAGATTTTTGGACATGTGTGTCCTTTAGTCAAGATTTATATAATTTGGGAAAAGTGGGCGGTGCCACGCCCACATTTTTTGTATTCAGTACTTTGTTTGTACTTCAATAATGTCCAAAGTTTATGGTTGATCTGTTTTAAACTTTTCCAATACGCTAAAATCTTCTTTGGGTACGACATACATAGGCTACATTTATAAACTTTTTGGAAATGTGGGCAGTTCCAAGACCACAAGCTAAGTAATATTTCAATTCGTTATATCCCTGAATGTATTTGCTTTAGTGAGATTTTAACGTTCTTAAGTCTTAATCAAAGCACATAATTTTTTTTTTTGTTATTGCCGTTTATACATATCCACAGTATTATAGGATTTCCATAAAATCATAATAGTGGCGTTAAGTGGTAGATATAGGATATAATTAAATAAATACTAACTACACATCTGCTCAGCAGCGCATAATGGTTTTTGTCATACTCATTGAGTTCAAAAGATCCGTTTTTTGAGTTGGACATCCAAAAAATTTATTTGTTTATACCAAAGACGTTAAAGCCAGAAACATTGTATATCCTAAAGCACTGCAATAAATGGAATGTTAAAAGTTAATAGAAAAATATTTGAAAATGTATTTCTAGGGAAGTCACTGGTCAGGCAGAACAACGTCTGCCGGGTCTGCTAGTAATATATATAATAAATTATAGTTGCTTAATTTCTTTTCATAACAAATCTTTGGTGCATTTTTTGTGATTTTATCTTACATACACTTGCACGTATGGAGCAGTTTCGAATTTTCCTTGCCGACTCCGAAAGGAATCTGCGAAGAAATTTTTTCTTTCCGTACACTTTTATTTGTCACTAAATCTCCGACCATCTAATAAAACCCACTGTATTAATTCATTTGTTGTTTTGTGTTCAATGATATTTATAATCCAGGAAAGGAAGACAGGAAATCAACTGAATACGGAAGTGACGCGAAGTTTTTTTGGTTCATCTAAATCTCCTAATTATGGACAAAAAAGGGTAAAAAAAATCAAAAATATACAGAGCATACTTTTCTGTGATTTTTTCCCTTTTTTTATTATTTTGGTATTTGGTATAATCACTTCTTCCCAGTGAATTTTTACAAAAAACATGCAAACAAGTGATGCATTTGTATGGAACAAAAAAACTTTTTTAGCAAAATTAAATTTTTTTCGCGGATTCTAGCTAATTCTTCAAGAAAATGTTAAACCCTTCGAAAGAGGACGTGGCAGCTACACTACACACGTTAAAATTTTAATAAATTGCTAAGTTATTCTGCCATAAAGAATATATTTAAAGAAAGTTGTCACATATTCAGTCATTTTGGCGGGATAACTTAACAAATTGTTAAATTTTGACCTGGTAGGGTGGTTGCCACGCGCTTTTTCGAAGGGTTTATCACGTCTGTCAAGAAATCGCTACAACAAACAATCAGAGCAATTTAAAATTTGCTAAAAAATGTTTTTGGCTGTACAAAATGCATCCAAAAGACTAGTTTTCATGTTTTTTGTTACAAATAATGCACTGAGTGATTAAAACGGGAAACTTGTAGCATTTACAAGAAAAAATGTTGAAATACGATGACATACATATGCTTCCACTACCGAAATAATAAAAAAGGGGAGAAATCCACTTTAAATGACTGCAGAAAAATAATAGGGTTGTTTTTGATTTCATATTTCAAGCAGAAATGGAAAATTCTACACAATAAAGTCTAACTCCAAGTGATCCAATTTTGATTCAATGTCTATATCTACTTGTACAAACTGTATATTGACGAATTAAATTTATTTTGCAAAAATAATAATTTAAATGTCCAAATTAGTCTAGACATAGACTTATAGCCAAATTAGCTCAGACTTAGTCTTAACTTGCGTGGTAAGTTCTCCTTACTCCAAATAGGGAAATTAAGCGGAAAAAGTGGGTTTGGTGGTGAACGAGGTTATCTTTTTTCCTGATGCAAAGAGTCAGCGCATTCCCGGCATGGCACCCATAACTTTGTTGGCAGCCATAAGTTTGAAATAGTAAGGAGTAGGCAATTGAGAAGCAAAGTCATCTCTCGACGAACAAAAACTACACTCTACAAGTCGTTTATAATACCCGTCCTGCAACATGGAGAAGAAGCACAGGGAATCGTCCACCCCGATAAGTCAGCCTTTATAATATTCGAGAGAAAGGTCCTTCGAAGGATTTACGGACCTCTACGTGATGCCGACGGTGTTTAACAAAGAATATTTAGTGATGAGTTGTATGAGCTCTACGCCGACATTGACATTGTCCAAGGACTTAAAACGCATCGGCTATGTTGGCTTGGCCATGTAATGGGTATGGACGAAGATGGTTATCACACTTTGTTGAAAGGTCAACATCGTTACTCGGTTAAGCATACAGATATTAAGGGCTGTTGACATACTTAAGTAAATAGACTTAACTTGACTTGAAAACCTTACAAATCATAAATGTACGTAGTAACTGTAGTGTATTAGGCCTTTAATACACAAGATGGTAACTCTCATTTTTGACGTTTCTTATGTGTTTAGTTTTTTGATATACATCCGTAGAATTGGCTGAGTCTTGTCCTTTTTATAAACTGAAGTGAATAAACGTGGATCGTCCGAGTTTGTTATATAACCCATTAAACGTTGGCTTTATTTGGCAGTTTATCATTTGGTGACGCGGATGGGATAAATAAGCGAATCTAAGGTTAATTAAACACGGGCTGAAGCATAACCTTAATTTGTCAACATTATGGATAAACAAATAATTATAATGCTGATATGCAAAGCTCTGCAATTCCTAATTTCATACCTCTTGCAATTGGAACAGTATTTTGTGGAGAGCTGGAGTGGAGCTGAAAATGTAGAGCTACTCCAGAAATTGTTTGACGGTAAAGTGAAGGAGAAAACGTTAAAAGAAATTACCACGATGCTGACAACGCATTTCGTTGAGAAGGTGAACGTACTGAGTGCCAGGTTTAAATTTCATCGTACATTAATGGAACCAGATCAGTCCTATAACGATTGGGTAGACGAACCAAGAGGGGTAGCGAAATACTGCTCATTTAAATGCACTAAAGAGGGTTGCGAAGAGTCATATACTGATTACAAAATTCGTGATATGATCGTTATCCACACTCCCCACACTAACAATTAACCCAACTCTTGATGAAATAGTCAACATTGCGACAGTAGATATGTATATGAAATCACTGTACGCACTTGTATTGAAATCCAGGCAGCCGAATCCGCTACTATTAATATGGTTAACAAATTGAAATCTGGGCGGCATTCCAGGACATCGAGTAGCCGATTTGATAAACACGAGTTGCAATCATGCCCGGAGTATTCTGTTTCTCATAAACGAGAAAACTGCCATCACTACAAGAACAAAACGAAGTGTAATAAGTGCTTGAAAACTGGCCACATAGCATCGGTATTCATGTCAGGAGCGAGCGTAGAGAAAATGATGAGGAAATCTGTACCTTGGATACGGTACACACAAGTAGACACTGGAGCATCGTGCACTGTTATTGGATATAAAGGTTATCGGGAGATCGGTGAGCCCCCGTGCCAACCTACAGATCAACAGCTGAAAGCGTATGGAGGTAACATCGTTCCTGTTAGAGGAACAGCTACAGTTCATGTTCGTGGGAACGGTACTTATGAATACCTACCACTGCTAGTAGCCGATTCCAAAGACGCTACAAACATCCTCGGTTTAAACTGGTTTCGTACACTTAAGTTTCAAATATCCATACCACCCACAGTTCAGTGCAATCATTTTTCGCTTTTTCCTACAGGCAAGGTGTCGTCAGACCACTTTTCAAACTTTTTTCAAAGCTAGATCTAAGCGAAGCATATCACCAACTCCCCCTCAGCGAGGAATCAAAAAAAATTCTGGTTATCAATACGCCCTTTGGGTTATATCAATGTCAACGTGTGCCCTTCGGTATTGCTAGTGTTCCTGGAATTTTTCAAACGTTTATGGAGGGAGTCATTAATGGAATGGCAGGGTGTGCAACATATTTTGACGATGTAATTGTGACGGGGCGTACACAAAAGGAGCATGTCGATAATGTACGTGAACTTCTTACACTTTTCGAAATATATGGACTTCGATGTCAATACGAAAATGTGTATTTGCTGCCGAACACATAGAGTATATTGGACACGTAAGTAGTTATCAGGGAGGAAAGGATGCCTTGGCTTGCTAATGTTAAAGAAGTCGAACCCTTTATAGGAAAACTTAATTATTATAACAAACTAGCTGACCCGGCAAACTTCGTTCTGCCCAAAATAGATTTTTTTTATTAATTTCATTTTAAAAATTGTTATTACACCGGTATTTTTCACATCTTCATTGCGTATACAACTTCAAAAATATATAATTTTAGCTCTCAGTTTAGGGCAGCACAATACACAAAATTTTTAGTTTTCTGTAGCGGAGCGTAAATAAAAAGCGACATATGTAGAGCTATTGATATCGTTAATCTCCTCATCAATTTCCAGGTCCCTGCCTTAAATCCTTTTAGAGACATTCAGCCTGAAAAATTCAGTTAGTATTGGAGGTGCAACCCCCCTGTTCTGATAACCCCCTCTTTTATACGTGGGAATGGTTTTGATATCAAATAGCTCTATACCAAGATAATCCGCTTAAAAATTAAGTTTGTATTGGAGGTGCCAGGCCCATTTTCCAATGACCCCCACTTTTATGCGAAAAAATTGTTTTGATATCATATAGCTCTGCACCAAATTCCCTCCCTGTAATCTTAGGTAAATTAAAATTTGATTTAAAAAAAAATTCACAAAGTTATTAAAAATGAAAACTAGTATAACAGAAAACGACAAGGTTGTACTCAAGTACCAATTATTTCAAGGACAACCATATCACCAGCCACAAGGTCGCCTGACACCCTGTGCCATATTAAATGTATTACAATTAGGCCTTAACCTGACAAACAATCGACCGCGATTGATTCTGGTGACCCAGCCTGGTGCTCCTTGAAATACACTTATCATCATCACATTGCAAATCAATAAGTTATTCTTCTTGATCAATAGCGTTGTTCCCTTCCTGTCCCAGAATTCCACCACTAGGGATGGACTTCACCCAACGTCGAAGCCTACCAGAGTCAATGACATTACTATAAGTAATCTGGGTTAACTAACTATTCTCTATATCAGTCACCACATAACGGTCGTGTTCTAATTGTTTGTGAATGACATAGGAACCCTTATACTTGAGAACAAGCTTCTTATTTTGTTCTACAGAAGTGTCTACATTCTTTATTACAACAAACTCACCAACCTCAAACTGCCGGGCAGGTTTATGTGTTCGTTGGAAAAATCGTTCATTCTTTCTCTCTTTCTTTCGACTCCTGAATAGCCTTGTCCGCTTGCTCTCTGGTATTAGTCAGATCTACATTTCCACGAATATAGGTTTCCTGTAGGTATTCGGTTATAGCGTCAACCTTAAAGCCTCTTCGTTCTACACCGAACAACAACTTGTTAGGGGTCTCTTTAGTGCTACTGTGAACTGTATTGTTTATTGCAAACTCAACATCAAGCTTTTTTTCCCATCAGTGTGGTTAATATGGCCAATGGAGATGATACAGCTTTCAATATGATTCTCTTCACAAAACAATTTAAACTCAGCTGAGGTGAAACAAGACCCTCTGTCACTTATTATCCATCGGGGCCGACTGTAGTCTGTAAAATACTTGAGTAATGCACATATGGCTCTTTTGCACTAGTATTTACGCCGTATAATTTAACAAACTTAGTTAATGAATCCACAACTACCAAAACATGTCTGTGCTTCGATTTGACTGTCTCTATTCAAAAATCCAAAATAATCGATATGGAGTGTATCTAGGCTTGCCACATCCCAAAAGCCAGCCAGCTTGACACTCACCTAAAATGAGCTTGATTTCAAAAAAATATCTTGACAATCAAAATAACGCATACGTATAAATGAGCAGAAAAACTGCTAAATTAAATTTAAAAAAAAACAATAAGAACATAACAAATTATACAAAAACTTAAAAAAAAAAACAAAAGCGTATTACAATTCAATATACGTCAAATAATATAAAAATTCTATATTTAATTCACATTTAACTATATTAATTTTTCCACATATACTTTGTACTTTTAGTAACAGACTTAACTAGTTCTGTTTCTTTAGGCGTTAGCAAAAAGTTTTGAAAATTTTTACAATTTTCATGTAAGTTTTGTCTTATTAACAATTCAGCCTTTATAAGGTCAAATGCCATTCTATTCCTATCTTTAGAATATAAATCGTTTAATGTACTAAAAGTTCTTTCACAAAAAGCATTACTAGTTGGAATAGAAAAAATAAACGAGATCTATTTAAATATATTTATCAAGTTAGGTACATATTTTTATCACATTTTTTTGAAAAAGTAAGACCATATTTTGTCAAGCGGAATATCTTTTGGCAATTGATCAAATACTTCGCGAAGACAGCAATAATCTGTATATAACATATCATTATCAATAGAATTTGATATCTGTAAAATTTTTGGGAGCTCTGCTAATGTAGCCCATGACAAAAGAGATTGTTTCAGATTTAAAACTGATATGTGTTTGTAAATTGATTCATCTTCTAAATCATATCGTTGCTCCAAGTATGAAATAGCATTTGTTAAAAATTGATTTGCTTCTAATTTGAATGCTTCAACATCATTGTTTGAAATATTTTTAAAAATAACCAAAACTCGACTTCCATAGAAACAATCCTTTCTTCGGTTTTGAAGACTATTTATAAGTTTACTCATTATGCTGTGAAGTTCCATTATTGTACAAGAATCATTTTCAAGCGCTAGTATAGCTGATTGGAATTCATGCATTACATTATGAATAAAATACAAATACGCCTCTGATAAACCTTCAGAAATGCATTCTTCATCCGCATTATTTAGTTCAGTATCTGACATTCCATATGATACAAATTTCCAGATTTTTTTTCTGCAGTTGTTTTTTCCCTTTTGTAAAAAGTACCTTTTAACCGCAGGCCAAGAATGTAATAATCGGTCAATTGCTGGCAAAAGGGAAAGACATCGAGTGGGAACATGCCGAAGTAGATGCTTGTATTCTATACATGCAAACTCAAAACATTCCTTTAACTTTTCATTTGACAAAGCTGATGAGCTAAATTCATTGAACGTTTTAATCACAATGTTTTCTACGTCGACAGATAAAGCATTTAAAGCCCTTTTGATGCAGTTATTTATTACATGGCAGTTGCAATTTGCCTTTACAATTTTATGGTTTACCTCTTTAAGTTTTTTATATACGGAGTTATGAACACCGTAATTCACTGCCGCATTATCCGCACTGTATGCTGCAATTTGCTGAATGTTAAGGTTATTTTCATTTGTTATTCTTACGATATTGCCAAAAATGTCTTTGGCAGCCTCTTTTGGGTCTTCATAAAAATCTAAAATTTTCTGTTGTATTCCTGTTTCAGCATCGAAATATTGAACGGCATATGGATACGTTTTCACGTTTCCAATATTTGATGCGTCGCTGCTTACCGAAAAGTAAAAACTTTCTTTTAAAGCATCAGTTACTTTTTCTCGTGCGTATGGTGCCAATACGTTGCGTGTTATAGCTGCTGCTTTGGTACGGCCACAACTTATTTTATTAGCAATTTTACTGTCGCAAAATATTGAAGAACTTAGTTTTAATTGACAGTCTAAGCTCTTGTAACTAAGCCCGTGAACAACATTGTGAAAAACGGGCATTAGTTCAGCCCTGGATATGTGTGAATCCTCCTTTGAGTCTGCCGGAACAGTGAAGTTTATCATGCTGTGTGACAATTTTTGAGACAATGCTAATTTCATATGCCGTTTTGCTTGGGCATGTTTGCGTAATGCTCGACTCCCTTCATATTTTATAGAAATATCAATTTGGCACAATTTGCAAAATGCGGTATAATCATCTTTTTTTTTAATCCATTTGCTATATTCTGCTTCTTCAATCCATCTATCGCAGAATGTTGTATATCTTCCTTTTTTTGAAGTTCCGGCATCTTCGTTATTTTCCATGGTAAATGAACGACAAAAGGCTCAATATATTGCAACAACATTAATTTAAATTCTTAAACGAATATAACATTAAACAATTTAAGTTTACTATACGCATCAGAATTTTCATGCCAGTCGCTTCGCAAACAGCAAACGGGTAATACGTATCGTCGCTTTGCTGATTGCTTTATGGATTTGAAATAAAGAAAATATTTCATAAAAAATAATAAATATTCATAAAAATTTGCATTTTATAAATGAAAATTGAAATCTGTTTATACATACATACATACATACTTACTACCTATGAAAATTTAGAAATATTACCAAATTTTCGATTATTTTTTTTTTAATTTTTTTTTTTTGCACTTCGAGTGATATTTTTTGGTTAATTATTATATGTATGTATGTATTTACATGGCGAGGCAAACCAAAATGAAGTAAAAATTGGAATTCAATGTTAAAATTGTATTTTTAAATCAGAAAAAAGCTACCAAACTTGAAAAAGTAAAAAAAAAAACAGGTTTTGGTAGAAAATCAAGCGCATAAAATCAAAAAATGTACTCGCATACGTTCTTTTTTGTTTGCTTGTCCGCAAGCTACTGAACGAAGCAACTGACGCGACAGTTTTGTTCTTAGCACCACTGTAGTGAAGTTACTCTCCCGCAGGGCCGTGCGCAGGAATTAGCCTTGGGGGGGGTTTTAATTTAGATTTGCTTTCGCATATATTTTTCACTAAGATAAACATATTTGCTGAAACAGATACCTAGACCCATATATCATAAATTTAAATGTTCTTTAACTTTTCTGAAACTACATACTCTGATGCCTAAAACTATACCCTAGAAAAATTTTTTGGTTGTACACATTCAGTGTTGCCATTTTGGTACTTTTAGAGCTAGATCTAGCTCTTTTTTTTGGCGTTTAGCTCTAAAGTTCTGTTTTAGCTCCTAGCTCTTTTTCTGGTCCTTTCTTTTCATTTTTAGCTCTTTTTTGGCTACAAATTTATTTGGACAAATGGTATTGTAAAATTAAGAAAGTTTTTATTTCTTTTATAATCGATGTCTAAATTATTATATTAGTTTCATTGTGTACCATGTGGCAGCTCAATTTCCCCCACCGATAACAAATGCCTAAATCGGTTAACTTGGTCGAGTAACATTCATAAATGCCATATATTTATATTGCAAGAATTAAAATGGAAAGGTAAAAGTAAATTGTGTGTAAACAACACTTTCCTAATTTGCTAAAGATTCTTAACAACCTTACCCCCCGTTTCTGTCTTCATGATAAATAATCAGAAAAATATTTCAAAGATTTTTGATTTCTGGGTCAGAAATAAAATGACTTCATTTGGCTGTAACGCAAAAATAAAAATTATTTTTGAGTTTTATTTATTAAAAATTAAATATTTTTTTCTTAACTATTTATGAAGCTTGATAATTTTTCAAGAACACACTTTTTTTTTGTTGAGTTAATTATGTCTACTTTTTATACGTTTTAAACATCATAAATCTATACCATAATAAATTTCTAGAAAAGTCGTAAATTAAAAATTTCTTTGAAAAAATGACTGGGGATGACTTAGGGAATGCTGTAGAGTTTATCTGATCCATTTTTAAAATTATTGTCTGTCTGTTTGAACTTAAGGATCTCGGAAACTAAGGAATGGATTTTGATGAGAGTTTCACTAATGGACTGCTTCAAGCTTAGAAACTGACCTGCACTTTGTTTAGGGAGGTATGTACCTATGAAATTTTTTTTCTTACACAAATTTATATGAAGAAAAATTCACTTACTTTGTCAAAAAAAAAACTAAGCGTTCCTCTAAAGTTTTTGGTAACTTTTTTTCAATTTCAGCTAAATTAAAAATCAATTGCATATGTACACTGCCGTCCTATGTGGGTATCAGTATATCTTTAATAAAACTCTAGATAAGTTGTGTCTGTATATTGGGAATTTCTTTGAAAATATGACTGGGGATATAATAATAATGCCCAACGGATTACCCACCATATCCCGCCCGACCGGCGCGAGGGGCGCATCCGCATGACGCGCGGATTGTTCTTTCGTGCCGAGTCTTTGAAAGGCTTTGGTTTGTTAATCGTCGAGATCTAAAACTGCTCAGCTACAGAGAAAACCTCATCAGCTAAGTAAAAAGATTACACAATTAATAAATAATTAGTTGACAGCGAAAAGTTATTGTTAAGAATAAAGATAAGAATCAAAGGATATGAAAAAAAAAGTTGTTGCTATGTATTCAGGATAGAAAGAATTGACTTTTTTATGCTGTATAGTGAGTCTGAGATATCAAACGTACCAGAATGAGAATTAAAATCTTGACACAAACAACGAAAAGGCTCATTTAATTCAAAATTAGTTCGGCACTGTTTCAAGATAAGTGGTTTAAAATGTCTTGATGGACGAGAAGGTACATTGAAGTTCACTTCGCTCAAAAGAAACGGGCTTACGATTGAACCATTTAGTAATTTAATCATGAAGACAATTCCAAGCATTTCCCTCCGACTAGACATGCTGTGAAGATTAATTAGTTTTAAGCGACTCGTATAAGATGGCAAATTATACAAGGGATCCCAGTGAAGATCTCTTAAGGCAAATAGTAAAAATTGTTTTTGAACTGATTCTAAGCGATCCACGTGGACCTGGTAACGCGGGTTCCAAATAATAGAACCGTATTCAAGTATCGGTCTGACTAATGTAGTAAAGAGAGTTTTAGTTACATAAGGGTCGCTAAATTCTTTAGACCATCGTTTAACAAATGCTAGAACGCCTCTAGCTTTATTGACTGTTACGTTAATGTGGCAGTTGAAATTGAGTTTGTAATCCATAGTAACCCCAAGGTCAACAAAATCATACATTTGCTCAAGACAATAATTGTTAATTGTATAGGAAGCTGGCTGTGAAATTCCTCTCGAAAAACGCATGTATTTACATTTCTTTAGATTAAGCGGCATATAATTTAAATCGCACCAAGTAACTAGTGTATTTAGGTCTGATTGAAGCTTATTGCTATCTTCGGGTGATGCGAATGACATGAAAAGCTTTACATCGTCGGCATACATTAACATTTTCGAAAACTCTATTACTGTAGAAATGTCATTTATAAACAACAAGAACAGAATCGGGCCCAGATGGCTTCCTTGAGGAACTCCAGAGGAGACACTAATAACATCGGATTCACAGTTTTTAAACACTACTTTTTGTGTTCTGTCACTAAGGTAAGAAGAGATCCAGCGATTGAGACCCGGCTGGAAACCCAGCTGATCTAGTTTATGAATAAGTAACGAGTGACACACTTTATCGAAAGCTTTGCTGAAATCAGTATAAATAACGTCGGTGTGCAGATTTTTTCTAAAGCCATTTGAGACATGATTTGTAAATTCAAGTAAGTTTGTAACGGTGGACTTTCCCTTACAGAACCCGTGTTGACAGTCAGAAATCAAGGCAGAGATAGGATTCGTAAGCTGATTGGTAACAATAGCTTCAAACACTTTTGGGATGGCAGACAGCTTTGCTATGCCACGATAGTTCTCAATAGAAGCCTTGCTTCCGCTTTTATGAAGCGGTAGAAGAAACGACTCTTTCCATGCTTTTGGAAAAACACCACACTTTAGTGACAGATTGAACAAGTTGGTAAGGGGTTTGTAAATATTGTTAGCGCACTTCTTCAAGAAGCATGTAGGAATCCTATCAGGACCACATTTAGAAGATTCTTTCAAGGTTTTCAGACAAACAAGAACATCATTGGCGCATATAGTTGGACAATTAATTAAATTGTTCCCATGTAGCTCATAGGGATAATTTAGAAAGTCAGAATTGGTGACGGCAGAATAGTTAGAAGTGAAAAATTGCGCAAAGAAATTTGCAATATCTTGATTATCGCTAGATAAAATGTCTTTATATTTCATGGCTGAGGGATGACTTGGGAAATGTTTAGGCACAACTAAAAAGTCAAATGAAAAGGAGATGACAAAATGTCTAAGTTAGAGTATTAATAAACGGTTCAGTTGGCGTCCGTAGACATAAACGGGATAGGATGTGGAAAAAAAATATTGTTCTGAACCTTCTCTGCCTGTATATTGTCTTCTCAAGTGAGGGTATCAGAATTTTATGAACTACTTACATCCCGAGCAACGCCGGGTTTCCTGCTAGTAAAAAATAAGGTTTATGAAGTTTTATTGACACAATTCGGAAAATATGAAATGTGCTATGTTTATTTTCCACAGACTATTGATAAACGTCCATGAAAATGGCGATCTTTATCTTCTGTTAGGTAAAATAAAATAAAAACCTCACAAAATGTTTGAAAACATTCAAATAGTTGAACGTTGTCGCTCATCTGCTCTCCAAAGTTCATTTTCTCACAATTCTCTTTACGCCTACAACAAAAAGTGTCAGAATACACCCGAAATCTTTCATATAATTGAGCCTTGCATTTCATTTGCTCTACAATATTCATTTCTTCTCTCCGAAAAGGCTCCAATTACGGACTCTTTTTGGATGCTTTTTTTGGAGTGCTCCGACCAGTGTTGCCATTTTAGCTATTTTATAGCTAGATTTAGCTATTTATTTCGACGTTTAGCTATAGAAATTCGGGTTTAGCTATTAGCTATTTTTTTAGCTTTTTTTTTTAATCGAGTTAGCTATTTTAGCTAAAACATTTTTGTAATTTGCCAAATTATTTTCACAGAACTTTTTAGAATATAAATATCGACCGTGTGCACTCTGCGTTATGGTTATCAAACTGTTCAAAAGTTGATAGTCTGGCATGCCCAATACATTTTTATTACATATGTTTATCGATTATTGGTATGTAATCGAATTGCTACCTTCCCAATTTAATAGTCAGTCGCCTATTTATGTGCACGTTTTTTCATACTGACCGTCGAAATGGAAAGGTAATACAAATTAGCTGTTTTTATATTGAAATTCTTTGCTTATTACATCTTTTTATTTTAGGAATGACAGCAGCGATAGCAGCACTGACGAAGAGCCGTGTACAAGTGAAAAGAGGTTGTATTTCCTTGGTGAATTGGTACATTATTTTGTGTTTAATGAAACTTTTTTCACCTCAGAAAGTACAAGCAAAACTTTCGGTCATCTTGGTTGAGGGACAAACGATTTGAGAAGTGGATTCGCTACGATGGAGATAACATTGCTTGCAAATATTGTCACTGCATATTGAAGCCGAAGTTGCATGGCCTGATTTTACATGCGAAAACTAAAAAGCATGCAAACGCAATGTCTCCTTTTTCCCGGGGTATACAACCACCTTTACCTTTTCGATCAGTGGCGGTAAATAACAGCGTGGTTAAAGCAGAATTAGCAAATGCAGTTTATATTTCAGCGCATACATCGATTTTATCTGTTGATCATCTGATACAATTGCAAAGTCATATATTTGACGATAGTGAAACTGCAGCCAGTTTAAAGCTTGGTAGGACAAAATGTAGCGCTGTCATAAAAAATGTATTATTTCCTCATTTCAAAAAATTATTAATGGATGACATTAAAACAAATAAGTTTAGTCTGATAATAGACGAGTCAACTGACATTAGCGTGAAAAAGTATCTGGGTATTGTCATTCGTTACTATAGCGAAAGTTCCAAACAAATCATAAATACTTTTTTAAAATTAGCTGAGCTAAAAGACTATACATCGGAGGGCATTGTTGAATCAATTTTTAAGTCGCTGGAAGAGTACAATTTAAGTATAGAAAATATGGTAGGTCTAGGAACGGACAATGCTAATGTTATGACCGGTGTCAATAGAGGTGTAATCGCTCGATTGAAAGAGCTCAATCCGAATATAAAACTAATAACATGTATTTGTCATTCGATACAGTTAGCTGTCTCTACAGCATCTAAAGTTATTCCAAGTGAAATAGAATTTGTTGTGGCAGAAACGTATAATTGGTTTTCCAAGTCTGCTGCAAGACAAAATCAATACAGAGATATTTTTTCTGCCATTAATGATGGACTGCAACCAATACAAATTGTCAGGGCATGTGATACTAGGTGGTTATCTATTGAAGTGGCGATCAAACGATTAGTAGATCAATGGTTGGAGCTGCGAACACATTTTAAAATTGCTGAACTTAAAGAAACATGCCACAAAGCAAAGTTATTGGCATCTCTTTATAATGATACTAATTTAGCATATCTTAAATTTTTGAAGCCGCTGCTAAGCGAGGTTCAGAAAGTTAATAAATTATTCGAATCGAATAATGCAGACCCCACAAAACTTTTTTCTGAGCTAATTTTGTTGATCACTGATCTATGTAATCAAATTATATCTCCATGTGAAAATTTTGACCCCTTGTGTTCTCCGCTTATACCATATTTAACTCCATTTCCACAATTTCATTATTCTTTTGAAGAATATATAAAATTAAAAAAAGACGAAGGTAGCAATGACGAAAATGCAGAACAATGCATTCGGAAATTTTGTCAGACTTTTATTATCAAGTTAATTGAGCAGCTACGTCAACGCCTACCACAAAATATTCAATCTTTAAAAAATATTGAGTTTTTTGCTATAAAAATGCTTTAAATGTTGTGAAGCCCAAAATATTTGATACTTTAAAGGCAGAAAAGGGCTCTTTTAACGATGATGAAATTACTGTTATAGAAATGGAATGGAAAAAACTTTATTCATATCCATGGCAAGAGACCACTTCTACAGTTAAGTTTTGGATAGAGGTAAGGGAGTTTAGAAATGCCATTAATGAAAATCCGTTTGAGGAATTACAACAGTTCGTATTTAATTTGCTAATCCTACCGCTTAGTAATGCGGAAATAGAACGAAGTTTTTCTGTAATGAATTTAATAAAAACCAAGCAAAGGAATAGAATGCAGATTTTGATGTTAAACTCTTTACTAACTATAAGATACGGTCTTAAAAGACTTGGAAAATGTTGTCATAACTTTGGTATACCTAGTGACCTCATAAAATCAATGAATTCAGGAAATATATACGATTCAACATGTGAATTAAACGAAGACAACGACTTTGTTTTTGAACTGTGATTTAGTTTCATTTTTGAATAAAACTTGAGTGATGTATGTATATCAACTATTCGTGATTATAATTTATGTTACTATTATAATTTAATTTATGTACTTAAAAAGTACATATATTTTCAATGACTGAATTATTATTATTATTATTTTTTGCTTTATAATAATTTAGTAACTACGGATATACATGTGTGGTGTAATTTAATGTGAAATAAAAGCTCATTTAGCTATTTTTAAAGAAAAAAATTTTAGCCATTTTTTTGGCTATGAAATTTTTTTTTTTAGCTATTTTTAGCTATTTTTTTGTTTCAATTTAGCTATAAGCTCTAAAAATTTCTGGCAACACTGGCTCCGACTTTGGAAAGCTGGGATTATTCGCACTTTTACTGTTTACAGTACTTGTTAATTGAAACAACTTTGCAATTTCGGAAAGCTCCAAGTGCACTTCAAAGTGCCGGACTTATGTATTGGCCAACCTTATTCTTTGCAACTTTCACAAATTCTTCTTCCGTAAAATTATTTTAATTAATTTTGTCAAAAATTATGAGTCAAGATTCAATACAAGATTTATAAACTGTATTTTGAAAATTTTTGCAAAATCATTGCAACTTAGATTTCGCCATGGGGGGGGTTTTAACCCCCAAAACCCCCCCCGTGCGCACGGGCCTGCTCTCCCGTATACCAATACACTCTCACATTTTATTTTGGGGACCACTGATCTAAATCTTATAATTCCATGTCTACATTTCTCTCTGTCATATCAGCAATCTTAATCAACGCCATTTTATTTTAAACTTTTCCCATAAAATGGTTATCGCAGGATGCAGTCTTCACCAAAGTAGTATTAAAGTTTCTGAAGATATCCTGGTTCGGTACGAGCTATAGACTATTAATAATTTTTTCTGCAGCGAAAAATTATTGTTGTTTTTGGGTTTCTTAATAATTTTTTTTTTATTAATTATTAAAAGTTTTTGTTCAATTGAACAGGAAAAATTTAGAGACAACCGCCATAGCTTTTCTTATAGATCCATTTCGGAAGTTGCTAACTTCACTCATCAGAGAAATTTTGACACGCATTGCTAACTATTGAGCTAACAATACGCTGGGTTTTTTGCCCAGTTCAATCAACTTTTACCAATTCATGAACCAGCAGCGCCATCCGGCGGTGAGATTGGATATCATGATGGATTTTTTTGCAAGACTGTTTTGGTGTCACAGTTTGCCAGGGTTGTAAAAGAATGCACTCATATGCGAATGAAATCAGTTGAAGTCTTATTCAATGACTTCAAATTTTGAATGTATTCATTGACTCCACTTTTGAATAAGGAATACAAAAATGAAGTCTGAAGTCTTTTTGAAGTCATGACTTTGAAGTCATTTTGTTAAGTCACTAAATGACTTCATTTTTTGCGTGAAGTCACTAACTATTTTCAAGAAAAAATTATATAACTTAAGGGGCTTATAGTGAATTATTAACTGTTAAAAGCAACGGCTTTTCGAATGCGTCATCTGATAAACGTCCTCGACGTGGTGCATTAAGTATTGAGGCAAACGAAAATAGTCTCTCTACGGGGGCTGAAGTTGGAAGAGGTGCGTTATATTTAATGTACGCCCTTTTAATAGTAGGACAGCGGTTTAAGATGGTTGTATTCGGAGACTTATCAACCATATAAGCTATAAAGTCGCCTTCAATAAACGTTTGCGATAGTTCAAGTTGTTGTGAAGACTCATCTGAAAAGAGATAAAAAATGTTTGTCAATTATTTTAATTAGATTTGAATATGGGCATTTCTTCCAAAAAGTCAACTTTTGCAGCGTGCGAACGTTTTCGTTTTTTTTAAATATCTTGAAAATTAACACTTGCCTCAAATCATCCTTAACACAAATTATTGTGTTAAGCGTGATCTATAAGTTTCACTATTTGTCAATATAAAAAAGTGTTTTGGCATTTGCGGTGCAGTGAAATAACGCCCAAGGAAATAACGCCCATGGGCGTTATTTCCCACTCAAAAAGGAAATTACGCCCATGGGCCTTATTTCCTTTTTAAAAAGGAAATAAAGCCCATGGGTGTTATCACCTTTTGCTGATGGGTGTTATTTCCTTTTTCGAAGAGAAATAAAGCCCACGGACGTTAAAAACGAATTAAAACAAGCTGATTCAAGAATTAAGTATATGGTTTTCATTATTTCAATAAATTTTAACATATTTGTTATGTTTTTATAAGGCGGGGTGCAATAGCGCCTTGTGAAATAAGCCCTTTAAAGCCTTATTACACTATTGAAAGTGAAATAAGGCCTTTATTTCAAAAAAGGCTTTATTACACTCCGAAAGAGAAATAAAGTCTTAAAGGCCTTATTGCTCTTCCATCATGAAACAATAATATTCTAATTCTTTTTGTATTTTATTGAATAGTTACACACAAATTTCACGTTAACCAAAGTGGGAAACGTGGCACGCGGAAGGACATCACCGTGGCGGTAGCCACGGCTATGGCACACACCCGGAGTTGGAATGGCGTAGCCCAGGGTTATTTTTTGAAGCGCGGCCGAAGGCCGCCTACGCGGAAAGGTGTTCTGCACTTAAAAATCGTGGATCGGGCCTCCGTAACTATAACCCGAAGGGGGAAAAGCAATATTTTGTTTCTGTGAAAAGTTATTACTGAAAAACCGAAAATTGACCCGGGTCCGATCCCCAATTCGGGGCCCCATCCACGTTTTTTATGTGCAGGACACCTTTCTGAGTAGGCGGCCTTCGGCCGTGCTTTAAAAAATAACCCTGGGCTACGCCATTCCAACTCCGGGTGTGTGCCATAGCCGTGGCTACCGCCACGGTGATGTCCTTCCGCGTGCCACGTTTCCCACTCTTTTCTCACAGGGTAATTTCTGAAAAAATGCTAATCAACAGTTCGTGTTGCTCGCGTAAAATCCTATGGGCGTTATTTCTCTTTTAAAAAGGAAATAAGAGCCATGGGCTTTATTTCTTTTTGCAGATGGGCGATATTTCCATTTAAAAAGGAAATAAGGCCCATGGGCGTTATTTCCTTTTTGAATGGGAAATAACGTCCATGGGCGTTATTTCCTTGGGCGTTATTTCACTGCACCGGCATTTGCTTTTTTTACAAAAAACGAAAAAGTTCGCACGCTACAAAAGTTGACTTTTTGGGAGAAATGCCCATATGTATAACAAAATAGCTTGCCATTACCTATAAAAGAGAAGTCGAAAAATTTACTACTGCTTTCTTCACTATTTTCGACGCGCTCCGTATCGTTAAAATAAAATTCGCCACCACTATGCTTATCACCAACTCATTGACCTCGGCAACTTTTTCGTTTGTGAATTCTGGATTTAGGGATCGCGCCCATTTCAGTTTTACCTCAGGACATAGTGCTGCGCCAACAATGGCGTCATTAACCTCCTCCAAACAAAAATATTTATGGAATCTTTTTTCCAAGTCTACTTCCAAAAGATTCCCTACTCGCTGAAGATAATGCATGGCCTCGGATAGTTGCATTTTCCGAATGTTCATTCATAACACAATCGAAGATATTCAGATATATTGTGAATTCGTAATTTGGATATACATATGACTCATGTTAAGTTTTCATAAAGAGTACTAAGAAGATCCATAATCCATAAATATGACTCCAACTGACTTCAATTGACTTCAGAAAGAATTTGGATTCAATGAATGCAGTACATGAGTAACCAAAAAATGAAAGAAAAAAAGAATTTGAAGTCGCAAAATGAAGTCTGAATAATGGCTTCATTTTTGAAGTCGAAGTCAAAGAATTTAAAAAATGGCTGCAATCATTTTACGATAAATCACAAAAGAATGCATTCGCAAAAGAATGCATTCTTTTACAACTCTGCAGTTTGCCAACCATGTGCTCTTGGTTTTTGTTATTGAGATTTTACACAAACAACAAGCTTGTGTTTCCGGTCTTTATATTTGAAGTATCCTGGTTCGGTATGAGCAATAGACCTATTAATAATTTTTTCTGCAGCGAAAAATTATTGTTGTTTTTGGGTTTCTTAATAATTTTTTTTATTTATTATTAAAAGTTTTTGTTGAATTGAAGATGTTAAACAATTTAAGTGCACGCATAACGATAACATTAAGTTTATTAAATTCGGTTTTATTCCGCAAACAATTAATTTCTACTATATTTAAAATTAATAGTTTTATATAAATAAATACCCATGCGGGTTAAGAGGTCTCGTCCAAATAACCAGGGTACTATTGCTTGATCATCAGGTAAAATCAAAAAATTGTCAAATATGCCACCATTAAAGAAAACTCTACATTTAATAAATCCGTATGCGTTTAACCGTTTGTTTCCCACACCCCGCTATTCTGTAACTTGCTGTTTATCTTCAAGAACAAAAGGCAAGCACGACTTCGGCACAAAGCTAACCGGACTGCCGGTATCAAAAAGAACATAATGTTTTAATGATTCAGTGCACTTATCTTGTAAACAAAAGGCAACAGTCACGAAATTTTTAAAGGATAACTGCTCTATCACTTTATGCGCCAAATGGTCTTCGGACACTTCCTCTGGTACACCAACTGCTTCTACTGCCGCCGCTACACTGCTGGTCCTTTTCTTCTTTGGGCATTGAAATCTGGTGTGAACCACCTCACCATGAAACATGCATTTGGGTTGCGTTTGGGCTTAGTGCAAGCGCTTTGATAGTGCGCATAAGCAAAACAGTTGAAACACCGAACTTTATCCTGCTTTACTACGCTGTTTTGGGTGCCGCCAGGCCCTATTTCCTTCTGCCTATTAACCGTGACCACTGTATTCGATGATTGTAATTTGATTCGCTTCCTCTTCTCATATCGCTCCATCAACATTTTAAGTTCTGCTATGTTGGTTGCACTATATAGCATCGATACTTTAGTTGATTTATCGTGAAGTCCATCGATTATTATGTCGATCAATTCCAGCGATAAGCTGCATCTCGATGACGTACTGACGTAGCGTTTCGTTGGGTTTCATTGTGCGCAATCTTAACTAGGCAAATACATCTTGCATTGAAAATGCCCTTTCATACTCTTCCAGCAATGCAATTTTAAGCTCACAATATGACCGTACGGCCAAAATGGATACAATTCTTTTCGCCTGTCCAGATATTAAGTGCCTCACTGGCACCAACTTATCCCGTTCGATGCAATTATGTGCCTCAAAAAGATTTTCGAAATCACTGATCCACTACCGTATATCTTGCAATTCCGAACCATCGAATTGTGCTACCATAGCATCCAGTACGGCTAGATGTAAGCGTTTTTCATTGTTTGAACTGAACTCCTGCAAAATTTCCAGCTCCTCTGCTAACTGTTGCAGGTCTGGTAATTGCTGTACCACTTCTGGTTGTCGAAAAGACGTTAACTGCTGATGTGCTGCTGCCTGATGTATGGTTTATGTCTGCTCTAAGGCATCTGGCTGCTGTAGCGGCAATCCTCGGTGTACCTTTTCAAGGAGTGCACTTAGTTGCACTAAGGTTGCTTCATTGTCGAATGGCACACCTTTTTCTGATGGTGAAAACATTATTTGGTTGCGCGTCATACGATTTATTTTTTTG
This sequence comes from Sphenella marginata, assembly GCA_951509765.1. Taxonomy (NCBI): domain Eukaryota; kingdom Metazoa; phylum Arthropoda; class Insecta; order Diptera; family Tephritidae; genus Sphenella; species Sphenella marginata. The sequence goes on from OX608083.1 coordinate 43,257,861, forward strand.
CTAATAATTAAATTCGGTCAGGTTGTGTGGATTGCGTTTATTTCAAACTCCACACCTGAAAATGTAATCTTAGGTAAATTAAAGTTTTATTTTGAAAAGCTATTATTCAGTTCACAAAATTATCAATAATGAAAAGTAATACAAAGAAAACGACAAAGTTGTACTCAAGTACCAATTATTTCAAGAACAACCAGATCACCAGTCACAAGGTCGCGTGACACCCAGTGCCATATTAAACTTATTACACTACCTACCCTAAACACTTTTATAGATATTCAGCTTGAAAAATTAAGTTTGTATAGGAGGTGCTACGCCCCCTTTTCCGATAACCCCCACTTTTATACGTGGGAATGGGTTTGATATCATTTAGCTCTACACCAATTTTCAGCTCACTACCTTGAACTCCTTTAGAGATAATCAGCTTGAAAACTTAAGACTATATTGCAGGTGCCACGCCTCCCCAATATTTTTGATAGATTTGGTTTAGCCGTTTTAAAGTTTTAGCGTTACAATTAAACACCAAATCATTTTAATTTACATACTAACTAGCAGGGTTGCTTGGGATGTAAGTAGCTCACAAAATTCTGCTACCCTCACTTGAGAAGACAATTTACAGGCAGAGAAAGTTCAGATCAATATTGTTTTTCCCCCATTATGTCCCGTTTATGTCTATGGCAACCAATTAAAGTAAAGGCGTTTTTTAATAGCACTGGTCGACGGCCCAAAATTTACCAAAGACGCCGTTATGAAATTCGTATGTAAAACCACCTCCTGATTTCGAATCATTTTTGATTCTGGCCAAAAAGATGGCTCCCTTTAACTACGTATATCTCACGAAGGGATCAAGCAATTGCAAAAAGGTTTACAGAATCAAAATCACAATAAAAGTTGGTGTAAATGCATCTTACATTGTTTTTTTGCTCAACCAGATAGTTTTCGAGATATTAGCTTATCTTTTCAGATTTTTGTTTTTTTGTATGGTAAAATATGAAAAAAATTACTCTTTGCGGGGCAGCATTCCAAAACCTCAACTTTTTTCCCAGATATTTTTTCTTTACGTAAAGCTCTGTTTTATTAAACAGATAAGCTATCATCGAAGAAAATCGATGCAAAACTACGTAAGTTATAAACGATCAAATAAAAATACCCAGGTTGCGCAATTTCAACGTGTACCTCAAAATGTATGTATAGTATAAAGGAGAGTGGAATATCTAGGTATGCTCTGTTTCTATTGAGCTAAAAGTTCAATTTATGAATGAAATTACCCATATTTTTAACTTTTTTTTAAATTTATTTATGTTTATACTATATTCTAACAATCTTTATCTTAATTTGATTTTACTATGTGAAATAATTATGTGTTCTACTTTGACGCTTGTTCTTTTTAGGATCGGTTTATCTTATGAGAAACCAGCAGTAATCGCCCATCATTGCGACGTCGCAAATGTGAGTGCAGAAAGTGAACTTTTAAAGACATATTAAGGCCTGGAAAGAAAATATTAGTTAGGTAAACAAGTTATAAAATTTTGGGAAATTAATTTTAATAAGCCTTTCATATTTACCCATTTTTGCATAATTATTGATTAAGTCGTTCACTATCTGCTCGTAGTTGGGCTTTTGTGTCTACGGAGAAAAGAAGCAACGACCTTTTCAAAGGATTCCCACGCTGCTGCCTCAACTGATGAGAGTAGTCCTTTGAATTGATTATTGTTGATCAACTTTTTTATTTGTGGTCCAACAAAAATTTCTTCCTTTATCTTGGCTTGAGAAATATCTGGAAAAATTGTTTTCAAATAGTCGAATGCTTCGCCTTCTTTGTCCAAAGCCTTAACGTTAAAAATTAAAAGTTTTTAATAAGACCGAGCTTGATGTGTAAGGGTGAAAGTATGATTTTCTCTTTTTTGACAAGAGGGGTGTATTTGATGTTATCCACACCAACGGTAAACTCGACTCTTTCCGGCAAATCCTTTCCGACGTAGTGGTCCTTACGAGCTCGGCTATCCCACTTGCAGAGGAAACAGCAGTGTTTGGTGTAGCCACTTTGTAGACCGCATGCTCTTCATATTTGAGTAGTTTTTGCATTTCCTCGTAGGTTTCCTTTGTATATACTGCATCCGCGATCGGGATAGAAGGCTTTTTGTTACCAATATGCAATAATACAGCCTTTAAACTCAGTTTATTGCTGTCTATGAACAATCGCCACTCTTTTGAATCATATGTTTGACCAAACTCTTTGAATAAACCAAGAATGTCGTTGCAGTAGCATATACTGTCTTTCTTGGTATAGTGTTTGGAACATGGTTCGTGACGAGTTCTACAATATATACCCTTAACATCGGATGACACAAATTTAAATTGTTGCATACGAGAAGTGTGTATCCCGGCCGTTTCCTTGGATAGTCCAAATCTCTTATCCAATCACTAAGTTTTGCTCGTGACAGAACGTTTCTCTCGTTTCCCATGAGAAATTCAGTACAACTTGATTCCCCGCATTCAGATTTTACTGTTGACATTGGAACTGGATCCGAAACTTCCGTTGAATGTAGTACTGGGTAATGTCACTGTAGGTACGCTGGCATAGGTTACTCTTCTTGATCTTCCAATGGCAAGTACTTTTGTTTGACAAATATAACACCCTATTGAATGGCAACTAGGTTCTCTCCATATCATTGGTGTATCAAATTTTATTTGTTGTCTTGATTCCGACTGAATCAATCCTACTCGACACGATGTACACAAAGTGTTCGGTGTCCATGGTTTTTCAGAATTTTTAGGCTCAATGCCAAAATACTTGGAGTATAAAGTTTTGAAATGATCTGAGAACACTCGTAGTCGCCGTATGATAGTATATTGGCCATACATGAAACAGAACATATCTGGATCGTTATTACACTCAAATTCTCGCGTCCTTTTACTCATTTTATTTTTTTAATAAATCACGGTTTTGAAATTTAACTTATGAACTGAACTTTCTCCGGCGAGCCTTGCAGATGTTATGAAGTGTTAAGGCGCATTAACTCATATTTATACTCGGAACAAGAATAAAATTGAAAAAATCTTACCTAGACAGAAAGGTTCCTTTTTATACGAAGCCGGGAAAATAAAATACTACCTGCTTTAGATGTAGGCTTAAAAAATTGTCTGTCTTATAATTTTGAAAATCTACCAGCATACTTACCCATAAGTGACGGAAATACATGTTTATAACTACATACATGCCTACAGCATGTTTCGAACCCAACCACTCTTCCTTTCGATGCAAGAATCTACCTACTATAAAACAATTCGAGTATTAAAAGTACAATGATGATAGCTTATCTGTTTAATAAAACAGAGCTTTACGTAAAGAAAAAATATCTAGGAAAAAAGTTGAGGTTTTGAAATGCTGCCCTCGCAAAGAGTAATTTTTTTCATATTTTACCATACAAAAAAAAAAACAAAAATCTGAAATGATAAGCTAATATCTCGAAAACTATCTGGTTGAGCAAAAAAAACAATGTATGATGCATTTACACCAACTTTTATTGTGATTTTGACTCTGTAAACCTTTTTGCAATTGCTTGATCCCTTCGTGAGATATATGTACGTAATTAAAGGGAGCCGTCTTCTTGGTTTTTTCGAATAACGGTAAATTGAAAATATCTCGAAAACGGTACCATAGAATCAAAAATGATTCGAAATCAGGAGGTGGTTTTACATACGAATTTCATAACGGCGTTTCTGGTAAAGAGAAAAAGTTGAAAATCGTGATCCAGTGTAGTTTAACTACGACATTTTGTCATCTGCTCTACATTGGACTCTTTAGCTGTGTCTAAACATTCCCCAAGTCATCCTCATTCGTTTTTTCAAAGAAATTTCCAATATACAGACACAACTTTTCTAGAGTTTTATTTTAGTATAGATAAACCGCAATATCGAAAAGTGAAAAAAAATGAAAGCTGTGGCCATGCCCTTCGTTTGACTCCCATATTGGACGCATATATCAAAGTTTTATGAAAACCAAATTTTTACCGATAACTCATTTACCGATGAATATATATTTTATGCTTGTAAATTTTAATGTTTTATTGGAACGCCATTTTTACCGATAACTCATTTATCACATTTATATATTAGTATGAATTGCACTTGCGTATTCGACTCAACAAAATTAATGTTTCAGTAAATTTTTACTTTTACCGAAACGGTGATATGGATTAGAGCGTTAAGCCGTGGTTTCCTCGGAAAACGGTGCCGCAATGTAGCGTTCGTTATATAGCGGCGGCTATGCTTGCCGTCATGAGCGGCACCGCTTTTCTGTAAACTTACATGATCGTCGGTTCTTCATTTTTTGATTTGATTTGCCGTATTAGAAAGTTTTTTGTTTTCTTTTTTGATTTTAAAATGTGTTAATATTTATTTTTAAAACATTGACATGTTTCAATTGTTGTATTTGTAAAAAATGTTTGAAATATTTGATACTATTCATACCGCTATGACAAAAGCGGTGAGAAAAAACGGTGAAGAACTAGTCTTCACCGTAATGACGGCCATAATATATCATGCTTGCCGCTATATTACATTACGGTGAACTTCACCGTCTTCTAACTTTAGACCTAATTACTTTTACATTGAATTGTTTTTGACAACGTACTCTAAAGCTATGTAACGGCCGCTATATAGCGGCACCGCTTTCGAGGAAACCAAAGCTTTAACGATACATAGTTTTTTTTTATAAAATTGTAAAATTTTACATGCTCAATGCCTGAGAGCAACTGCGGGGGAGTTGTAAAAAATATCAGTGCTTCAACCATTTTTGAGTAAATGCGCGAAAGCCTTATACATAAATTTTGGGTTCCTGGATGTATTGAGTGTTTTAATTATAGCTTTTTTTACTCACGAACTTAAGTCTTAAGGCAAAATCTTAAGCAATCATAGCTACAATAAAAACACTCAAATTGCGTGCATATAGTCGGATTGAGTAACATGCAGTAATTGCTTTGAGCGTAGGGGTGCGTATCGGAAAAAAAAATCAATATATCGATATTGAATATCGCGATGTTACAATATCGATATTCGATATATCGGCTAAAAAATATCGATATATCGTACATCGGATAATATCGAAACCAAATTTAACCATTACACTATGGCAGGTGTCACCCGGTCAATGTAGATCACAGTTACACGTTCAATATTTAATGCGTTTGTACCTACGTTAGAGATTTTCATGCTTTGTTACTCGAAATGTTTTAATAAATGGACCAAGGAAAGACATATCATATCTTTGCGTTTATTTGTACTTGCGGATGTCAATATGTGTAAAAAAATACAAATACTGTAAAATGTATTAAAATGATTGACAATGCATATATTTATGAATAGTAATTATACACTTGCTCACATATGAAAGGCCATAAAGTATTTCGAAGTTTTGAGAAATAGTTGATAGATGTTTGTTGGGTAACTACTAAAATTAATTATTTATTTTTACCTTTATATAGTTTATTTCTTGGAAACAGTGGGTCCAGAGTAGGCTGCGAATCTTTTATAGTATCACTTAAAGTAGCTCCACAATCGGTAGTATCTTCTTTCTGTGTCGGTGGATCCGGAACAATAACATCATCGTCCTTGTGGATACAAATAAGTGTTTCATTAATTTATATTTGCACATCTAGAATCCTTGTGGTAGTTCTTTAGATGCGAAAATAGATTTGAGGTTCCACCACTGTACGCTACAATTTTAGTGCATAGATTGCAGTTTGCTTTCGACTAATCTATTTTCTGTAAATTTTTCCACACTTTAGTTCTAGGAGGCGCCATAATTTCGGTCATAGGTACCTGAAAGAAGAAAATGCGAGCACACCATTTACATCTATGTTACTTACTACTTAAAAAAGTTCTTTTTACTTACCTTATTTATAAAAACTTTTCATCAAAAAACGCGGCAGGAAAATAAAAAATTTGTGGAATTAGTGATGATAAAAAGAATATGCAAAATTCCGATACATCGGGAAAAAAATATCGTATCGTCCAATATCGACTAGATTATTGAATTATATCGGCTCATGATATCGATATATCGAATATCGTTATGATATTCCGCATCCCTATTTGAGCGTCTGATTGTTCACATGCATTGTTATGCGGTGGCGCTCATATTTTTGTAGCTGTGCTAGCTGAGTGCAAAAATAGAGTAAATGGGAGCAATATGTGGTCTAAGCACAAATGACTGAATTGGTAAGCGTCCATTCAAATATTATATTATATTTGAATTAAAAAGGTTTTTGATACAATTTTTATTTAAAAAAAAGTACTATGGTCCTATTTTGATTGATATTTTAAAATTTTAAAGAAAAAAATCGGACCAGTGGATCGGCTGTTTAACTCTAACAAAATTTCGAGTTTGAATTTTATATAATAGTATAGATATAGATTTATCCCTAATTTTTCAGCAAAGGACAGTGCCTTAAACGTTTTACGAAGACAGACAGTGCAATTTCGATGGGGCGCTGAACAAGAGGAAGCCTTTAATACGCTGAAAAAAGAGATTCTAAAAGCCATGCTTTTGGTACACTATGATGTAAACCTGCCCATTATCTAAGCAACCGATGCATCGAAAAATGAAGTCGGGGCAGTGATATCTCATCGGTATCCCAATGGCCAAGAAAAACCAATCTCGTTCGGATCCAAAACACTTACTAAAAGCCAGATCAAAAATTCGCAAATCGAGAATCGAGGCCGTATCCATAATATTCGGGGTGACCCGATTCCATCAGTACATTTACGGTAGGCACTTTGAGCTAATCGCCGATCATCAGGCCTTAACTACGGTCTTCAGTCCGAGCAAGAAACTTTCTGTGATGACTATGCATCGTCTTCAAAGATGGGCTAACCTCTTGCAGGCCTACGTTTACTCCATCAGATATCGGCACACCTCGCAACATGGCGATTGATTTTATGCCACTAACTCTTAAGACTTTTAAAGAAATGATAACAAAGGGGTGGCCTTCGCGACTAAGTGAATCAAAGCGGGTACTCAAAGGTTTTTTCGATCGTCGTTTACAGTTATCGGGCCAAGATGAGGTTAACTTAATGCAAATTCAGTTTACGCGAGTCGTAGTACCGAAAAAATTGAAACAGCGTATATTGCAAATGCTGCACGATGGTCATTGGGACGCTGTGCGTATGGAACATGCTTATCTTCTGCTTGCCAACCGAAACGTAAATTTTCTTCATGGCCTGAGGCAACAAAACCATGGGAACAAGTACATTTAGACGTTGTTGGGCCTTTCTGTGGATCATCGTGGTATATTCGTTTTCAAGATTTCCATATGGAGATTTTCTAACAACAATTTGCTGGTGTTTTACGGCCTTTATATTTCAAGTATCCTGGTTCGGTTTTTTAATAATTTTTTTAAAATTAATTTTAAAAAGGTTTTGTTGAATTGAACAGGAAAAGTTTATAGATCCATTTAGAGGGCAAAAAACCCAGCATATTGTTAACTCAATAGTTAGCAATGAGTGCTAACTCAGCTATGATGAGTGAAGTTAGCACCTTCCGAAATAGACCAAAATTTCGAATTGGCCAACTCGTTTACGCTCGAAGTTATGATGTATGTCATAGATACACCAAAGTGATCCAAATGAGAGCTCTACTGAAATCAGTCCAAAACAACCACAATTGGCCGATTGGGATATTGAGGCTCCTACACCTAATCTTGACGAAGCCAGACATTCCACAATCCCAACCTTCGGAAGTTTCTCAAAACCAATTACCAACGTTGAGTCCCGAAGTTGAAAACGGGCAACCACAGACACCACATCCTCGACGCTCCGAAAGAAGTAGTCGGCCGGTTGATCGCTTAAGATATTCCAGCTTGTGAATCTTAAGGAGGAGGAAAATATAGTGTATGCCTTTAATACATTAGATGGCAACTCGCATTTTTGACGTTTCTTATGTATTTAGTTTAAACATCCGTAGAATTGGCTGAGTCTTGTACTTTTTATAAACTGAAGTGAATAAACGTGGATCGTTCGAGTTTGTTATATAATCCATTAAACGTTGGCTTTATTATTTGGTATTGCAGTTTATCAGTAACCCAGAACATAACTCAACTTAGAAACTTTGAAAACTTCAGATTTTTGATTTCCAAGTTGAGTTTATAGGTTATAGGTCTCCTTGCTAGAGAGAGAGATAAAGTCAATACAAATAATTACACAAGTATACACGGTTTTGGATCTGGGCAACTAAAAGCGGTTTTCAAGTCAATTCATGACGCTGAATCCAAATCTGCATTCCGTTTTTTAAGATTGATTTAAGATTTCGGGATATCGGTAATTTTGTGTTTTTTTAGGTATCACTTCATTCAAAAAATCGTTTCGCCAATTTTACAAAAGCGACGAACGGAAGCAATAGCTTGTTCGAAACCAAATTAAAATACGCTTCTAACGACGTATTATATGTAGGGAAAGGTGAAAACATCGCTGAGCAATAGCTGGAGAAATTTGATCGAATTTTTACGATTTTTGAAAAAAAATTTGATTTTAAAAATGGTTTTTTTGTACGAAGTTGTGAAAATCAGGATAATTTTTTTTTCCTAAAATTAGTGTGTTTAATAGCAAACATTTTAGCAATATATTAAGCAGATCCGGCAAAAACTCTATATTTGGGAACTTTTTTTTGTAACTTTCAACAAAATTCAAATTAATTTTTTAAGATTTTTGTCAAATTCGTTTTATTAACTTAAAAGTAACAAATCAGAAATGAAGATTGGTGGAACTTTGCCTTTTGTATTGTTTAGCATCTGTTTCGCGAATTAGAGTCCAACAATAGTCGCTGATCATGCCTTCATCCCAAAATCCTTGGTATCGTCTTTCAATTTTGGCTAGATCTTGATGTAACCGCTCTCCCTGTTCGTCGCTCGTATCACCCAAGTTTTCGGGAAAGAAATCGAGATGGGAATGCAGAAAATGCATCTTTAGAGACATCCGAGCTCCAATCTTTTGTGATTTGTGATTACCAAGAAAGTGGTGAACGATATTTTGAAAAGATGCCCACGCGGCTGCGTCATCGGGCGTTAAAAATTTTGTAAATTCTTTATCAGCTATTAGTTTTCTAATATCAGTTCCCACAAATATTCCTTCTTTTATTTTTGCATATGACAATTTAGGAAACAACTTGACTAAGTACTGAAAAGCCCGTCCTTCACGGTTTAAAGCTTTGACGAAGTTCTTTATAAGGCCAAGTTTAATGTGAAGAGGTGGAAGTAAAATGTCTTGTGGATTTACAAGTGGTTCAGTGGAGATGTTTTGCTATCCCACAAGCATAAGAAACAACAAAATTTGGTGAATCCAGATTTCATCCCAGTTAAGATGACAATAACCTGTTGAAATAATATAAAAAATAAGCGTTTTCGATTTAATTGGAATTAATGTTTATACCTTTAGATCACCACATATTTTCCATTTATGATCATTGTATTTGATGAAGCACAGGATCTTCCGCATTGTTTCGTAGCATTCCTTCGTTTGTACTGCATGAGCAATCGGAATAGACGGTTTGTTATTCCCGTTGTGGAGAAGAGCAGCTTTTAGGCTGTATTTGGAACCATCAATAAATAAACGCCATTCGTTTCGATCGTAGGGTGCATTCATTTCATTAAATAAACCATTAATATCGTTACAGAAACTTATGTTGTCTTCTTTCTTGAAGAACGGTCGAAGTGCCTCATTTCTGTGTATGTGTGATAGGTTTAGGTACCTTATCCTGTTTGTTTTGCATGTACATACATACATATGTATGTATGACAATACTATCTTAAATTCTAGTGGACTGTATAAATTTACTTATTTTAGAGCGGCGTAGTTATATGTTCATACTTTTATGAAGATTCTGCCATTTTTACTTACTTAGCAAGCAGTGCCACGATTTAAAAGCTGCTATAACAGCACAATGGTGCTATCATGCGAGATCTCGGAAACTAGAATCAATCTTGAAAAACTGAATGCAGATTCGAGTTGAGCATATCAAATATAGTTAAGAATCGCTCTTCCCAGCAAACACAGCCTCTAACGTTAGAGAAATACTGTAGTTTTACATTAGAATTCTAATGTAGTTCTCTAATGTATCTCTAATGTATCTCTAATCGAAAATCACGTTAGAGAACTAGGCTAGAGGACGATTAGAGAAACACTCGAATAGCGGAGATGCGTGTATTGTCAAGTATTGTATTTATAAACTAAGGTATAAAAACTTTGAATTTTATTCCCATTAGATATTTAAGCTTAAAACATGTCAAACATATTTAAAGCAATAAATTTATCGAAATAGAACTAAACAAGAACAATTGGATTTCATTTCATTTCAGTTAGAAATTTCTCATTAGAATCCCATTAGAATTTCACGTTAGAATTCGAATCGATAACTAACCTTTTTCTCGATATCGAGAACTAAGTCCCCTTTTTGTCGAGAATGCCTAAATCGCGGCAGTTTCACAAATCGTTCTCTAACCTTCTACCTTAGAGAATAACATTAGAATACGAGTCGTTTTCTAATCGTCCTCTAACCTTAATGTTTGCTGGGTTATCTGCTCAGATCCAAAAGTTGACCTGAATTTGTAAACTTGTGTTATCGATGATGCGCTGACCATCTTCTGATAAAAGTTATGGAACAAATGCAGAATAGCTCCAACTCCCAAATTAAAAAAAAACAAGTAAGGAAAGGGCTGTCTTCGGCTGTGCCGAAGGCTTTATACCTTTCATGAATGCCAAACCACACTTATCGGAACAATCGATTGTATGGGAGCTATACGTTATGTTGGTCCGATCTGGCTGATTTTGCCTACATATGTTACATATATAATATGTAGCAAACGTGCAAAGTTTAACGTTCCTAGCTGTTTAACTGCAAAATTGATAGCCCAAAACGCATTTATCGAAACTATCGATTATATGGGAGCTATATGCCATGTTGGCCCGATCTGAGTCATTTTAACTACACACGTTACAAATACAATATGTACTAAACATGAAAAATTTTACGTTCCTAGCTCTTGAATTGCAAGAGTTATAGGCCAAAACCCATTTATCGGAACAATCGATTGTATGGGAGCTATGCCTTGTATCGGTCCGATCATGCTGGTTCCGACAAATGATTAATCCTAAGCAAAATGGCGACTGCTTGCAAAATTTCATCGAGATATCTCTAAAACTGAGGGACTAGTTTGCGTTCAAACAGACGGACGGACGGACGGACGGACAGACGGACATGGCTAAATCAACTCGCCTCATCGCCCTGATCATTTCGGTATACTTAATAGTGGGTCTATCTCTTCTTCTTCTCATACTTACAAACATCGGACCAAAGTTATAATACCATTTCATGTTCATGAAAGCTATAAAAATGGTGAGGATTGATAGATATCATTGAGGTGAGTATATATATAAAATTTTTTTTGGTGCAAACAACAACAACAAAAGTTATAGAATGTCAAAGTTCATATAAAGTATTTCTTAAAATCAAAATTTCTCAAAAACTAACGAAATAAATAAAAAATAAATTACCTTTTATTTGACATACATATGTTTTATATGATCATTAGGTAATACTTTCCAACCAACGTCAAGTGTTAATACACGTCCTCGAGAGAGGTATCAAAAGGCGCGTCTTGACCTCCATAACAATAATCCGAAGGGGGAAAAGCAATATTTTGTTTCCGTGAAAAGTTATTAGTGAAAAACTGAAAATAGACCCGGGTTAGATCCCCAATTCGGGGCCCCATCCATTTTATGTGCAGAGCACCTTTCCGCGTAGGCGGCCTTCGGCCGCGCTTCAAAAAATAACCCTGGGCTACGCCATTCAAACTCCGGGTGTGTGCCATAGCCGTGGCTACCGCCACTGTGATGTCCTTCCGCGTGCCACGTTTCCCACTCTTTTCTCACAGGGTAATTTGTGATTACAACCACATGAAAATGACAGAAAAATTTTGAACTTTAACTGCAAATATCTCGCAAAATTCTAAAAATATCGGATTTCCCCCTCCAGAGTATTGTTACGGAGGTGAAGACGCGTCTATTGATACCTCTACCTAGCTGTTGGACGTGTATTAACACTTGACGTTGGATTGAAAGTAGTACCGCAATTTTGATTGCACATATCTCTTCACAGAAATACAATTTTTAATTTCCGCTTTCGGATTCCTAATCAATACGCGTCTTTTGATGCCTCACTTTTCCCTTTTGGACCACTACTACCACAAGCTTTAAATAAACTTTGACCCTTAATAACTCTCGTTGTTGTTGTTTGCACCAAAAAAATTTATATATTTATACTCACCTCAATGATATCTATCAATCCTAACCTTTTTTTTTAATTTGGGAGTTGGAGCTATTCTGCATTTATACCAAAGTTATCAAAGGACGACCTCTGACTATGTGCTGATCACGATAAAAATGACAGCTGAAGGCAAACGTCTGATTTTGTGATAAACAAAACATAACAACTCTTGTGAATTTCTACCCAAAAATGTTTACAATGACCAACTTTACCATGATAACTTAATCAGACTTTTTAATAAAGGAAAAGGGCATTCTGAGCACGCGCATGATGAGATTATGATATGATGAAGTAAGCGAGGCTTAAATATGATTCTAAAATAAACACCATTTCATGTCCATCATAGTCAACTGAAACTGCATTTTATGCCAAAGACAGAGGTATTTTAACATTAATAGTTTTATGGTCCATATAATTGGACGCTGCTGTGAGTTGTGTTTGGTTTTAGAGTTGATTTAAGTTCCAAGAAAACCATCCGGTTGTTTCTATAGAGTTGCTAAGATCCAGTATGGACAATTGAATTCTGCAGTCGCACCTATCTTCTTCCTGCAGCTGCTGACTGTCTTAGAGGATATGACGCTGGATCCAAGCGCCCTAATCGCTGCTTGGCTGTCAGTATAGATATGTATATTACGCTCTCCTACTATGTCTTTCGACAGGAAGGTAGATGCTTTCTCTATGCCTAACACTTCCGCTTGGAAGATGCTTGCTGAATCCGGAAGACAGATTGATAGCGAGACTTTTGTTGCTCCGAAAACACCCCTGCTCCAACTGTCCCGGGTAACACTCGGAAGAATCCACCTTACCATTTTCCTCGAGTACCAGCAGCCAGACTCGCGGAGTCTTACCACAGCACATGCTCCAGTTTCATATATGTGAAGGTCCAGTGGTAGCTGGTCGAGGAAAACGTTCAGTGCGTCTGTCGGACACGACCGTAGTTATCTAGTCACCCCACCAAAGGCTGCCCGCTGTAGTTTGTTTAGTTTTTTGGTGTTGTATTGCTTCTCTAAGGCAGGCCATCATACTACCGCTCCGTAGACTAGTATGGGTCTACCATCATGAGGTTGGGCTTCAAAACCCAGTGTCTGCTGATTATTCTTTTATACGCCATACTACTATGCAAACCTTTTCAATTCATCTATCTATATTGTTTTTCCAAAACGGAAAGTACAGTAACTTTTAGTGTGGAAATTATAAACAGCTGTATCTTCGTTTTGTTGTTAAACAGCTAGAGGACCGTCTTACTAGGGCTAACGCTGAGCCAGCTCAGGGTGGCCATACATGTAGCTTGCAGATCATCCCCTCTAGCACGTTCACCAGGGGTGAGGGAAATTGACGTGATACTGCAATAACAGTTTCGTTTACGTATACGACTACTTTAACTCCATCCTTGTTGATCTCCGGTAGTATCTCGTTCAGTGCTGTGACCCATAGAAGTGAGGAGAGAACAGCGGCCTGGGGTGTCCCCCTACTCATTTAGCAGGTTGCATCGACTGGTTCCAACTGCAGATAAGGAAATTAATTGTTGAAGGCTCCCTCTATGTCGAGAAATGCCTCAAGGGTGTATTCCTTGAAGTGTAAGTTTCTATGGTACCGATGAGTTCGAGAAGGGCGGGTTCGTTTGACTAAGCATGTAAGCATTAGCTTAGTACTGGTTGCATTTCCTTTACAAAAGGCGAGCTGACAACCGGCAATCAGTGTGGGAACAGAACTATTTATAAGGTGATTTAACTATGGCTTCAAATAGTTTTTGAATAGGTATTCCACGGTAGTTCTCTACAGATGACCTACTTCCACTATTATAAAGTGGTATTAAGAAAGATTATTTTCAAGCTGCTGGAAAGACGCCACATCCTAAACACAGATTGAACTGATCAGTTTGAGGCTTGTAAAGGTATCGTAGGTCGCACATTTTTTGAGGAAACATGTATGTAGGCATCATATCCGGACCATATGTAAATGATACCTTCGAAGTTTTGAGACCAAACAAAACATTTTTATACCCAGCGTACTAGTACTAGTACAAGGGTATTATAACTTTGTTGGGATAACGGTTGGTTGTACAGATATAAACGAATCGAGATATATATAGACTTCCATATATGTATCAATATGATCAGGATCGAAAAAAAATTTGATTGAGTCATGTCCGTCCGTCTGTCCGTTAACACGATAACTTGAGCAAATAATGAGATATCTTCACCAAATTCGGCACGCGTACTTATTTGGGTTCAGAATAGATTGGTATTGAAAATGGGTAAAATCGGACCATATCCACGCCCCTTTTTCGATATCGAAAATTTCGAAAAACGTATAAAACAGGTTAATTCAATATTAGAAGCAGATACAATGATAAAATTTGCAATATGTATTGATTTTGATGTTCTAAGGCCGATTTTATCAAATTTTTTTAAAAGGGGCGTGGCACCGCCCACTTATGAGTCACGCAATTTTCAAATTCGACTGCTAATAACTTCAGAACGGTGTGAGATAGATTTACGAAACTAGGTACCAGCCATGTTATGTTTATGTAGAGTACTACCACAGAAAATAAGAAAAATCGGTGAACGACCACGCCCCTTTTTGGACTAAAGTTCTCTAAACGAGAGTTAGGAAACCGGAATATGCAATGTCTGTTTAACTGATAAAGATATAAAAATAAAATTTAATATAAAATTTAAAAAATAATATAAAATTTAGTACACTCATTCACCTGATGATGTTATTAGTGATGTTTAAAGGTTTTTTGGTAATATTTTGGAAAATGGGAGTGGCACCGCCCACAAGTGAATACACAAAATATCAACATTTCACTATTAACAAGCTACTGTGAAAGTATCATAAAGATCTGCAATGAAAACTGATCTTCAAATAGGGACAAACAACATAATAAAAACCGTGGGCGTGCCACCATCCACTTTTTTAAAACTATGTAAATATTGACTAATGGACACATACATATGTATATCCGTATATCAAAAATTACACAAAATAGGACATGGTATAACCCTTTAATAGATCGATTGAGTACTTTTGGCTCATGTAAGCGGTTAATGCTTTATAAGCAAGGGGCGTGGCCGCGCCCACCAAATTCGCTATTGTTTAGGCTGGGAATAGATTGGTTTTTAAAATGGGCGAAATCGGATGAAAACCACGCCCCCTTTTTCTGGAAACTAACGCTGGGTATTTAATGTTCGGTTCACCCGAACTTAGACTTCCTTACTTGTTCTTCAGAAATACTTCAGAAGAATAACTTGATTTAAAAAAATGCGGGAAGTTTACAATGTCACTCGATCTATTGTAAACAGATTTCACTCAAAATTTTCATTTTGGGAAAACGCAAATAAAGTTTTGTCTATTTAAACAGTAAAATTTTACGACTTATTTATTTTTTAGTAGAAGGGTCGCGTCAATTTGCAAGGTATGGCGGCAAACTACAAGTACTAAGCTAGTAGTCTGATAAACAAAATATTTATATTAATTTGTGTGAGATGCTAAATTCCATCCAAAATTTTTTCATTCTAAGATAATTCACTTTACAATAAAAAATGTATTCAGACAAAAATAGCTACATACGGAAATTTTCTAAATGCTACAATTTCATACAAAAAAGAAAATGGGTTTTTTGAAATAATGCGTTTTTATTTTCTAATAGAGTAAATCTTTCAAATTGATCTAACAAAACCACTTTTTGATCTAACAAAACCAGATAACATGTTTGTCTGTTGGTGGAATATAGATTTTTTTCGAATTGCTTCACTTTACATTAATAAACAAAGCAGATTGAATGAAAAAAGTTTCGAGTTACCTCTGTTTACAATAGAACGAGCGATGTCTTCATTATCTAGATATACAATCTTGGTATTTCATGGCAAAACGAAAGCCTTTTACATTACTTTTATAGTGTACTAAGCCGTAAAATGACTTAGGATTGCGTTACTATTTATTTTCATTTTCAGATATATAGGCATTGTTCAATTCAAACTATTTCTGATGGAAATTGGAGTACTTTATGTAATATTTATTTAAAGCGGATATCTTTATAACTTGAAGAAACGGTTTATATTATTTTTTTAAGGATTTCAGCTCTTTAGTAAATCAGGCTTGAGCCGGTTCGTCACCGAAAGGGTTACGTTTAGGTAAATACTTTTTAAACAGAAAATAGATAGTGTTATGAAAATATAAAACGTTATGCCCAATATCGCTATTAAATTCTGGCCATTTTAATTAGACAACTCGCTTCTTAGTTTTTTAAAATGAGCTCTAAGCCAAAACGACTTCTACAACCGCATGGTTAGTTGTAACTTCGTAAACGACTTCAAAAGAAGGGTGGCCCACTAAGGCTCTTACCGTGAGCAGGCCAAGACAAGTTTTAAGGTTACAAGATATATTAAAATGGCGACCCAGCTCTTTCTTTCGACTTGTTATTTAGCTGGCATTTGGAGGTAGCTATTACGTAATTTCCTCTAGATTCATGAGAATTCGGATTAGTTATCGTCTAGGCTTCTTTTATTCTTTTACCGACACTTGAGGACATCCTCTATTTGACCCGCCTTATATTATTTTTTTAAGGATTTCAGCTCTTTAGTAAATCAGGCTTGAGCCGGTTCGTCACCGAAAGGGTTACGTTTAGGTAAATACTTTTTAAACAGAAAATAGATAGTGTTATGAAAATATAAAACGTTATGCCCAATATCGCTATTAAATTCTGGCCATTTTAATTAGACAACTCGCTTCTTAGTTTTTTAAAATGAGCTCTAAGCCAAAACGACTTCTACAACCGCATGGTTAGTTGTAACTTCGTAAACGACTTCAAAAGAAGGGTGGCCCACTAAGGCTCTTACCGTGAGCAGGCCAAGACAAGTTTTAAGGTTACAAGATATATTAAAATGGCGACCCAGCTCTTTCTTTCGACTTGTTATTTAGCTGGCATTTGGAGGTAGCTATTACGTAATTTCCTCTAGATTCATGAGAATTCGGATTAGTTATCGTCTAGGCTTCTTTTATTCTTTTACCGACACTTGAGGACATCCTCTATTTGACCCGCCTTTCCTTTACTTTTGTGCCTGAGGTGATACCGTTCTAAGCCTTGGAGAGTTTTGAATGGTTGATATAGACTGCAGTGAACATATCACGGCCATTGATCATACTATCCATAAAAAATATCCGTTTAACACGGAGATACGTAAATGTTTATATTGGAGGACTCCGGGGGTGGTTGTTAGGTTTGTGTTGGAAGAGCAGGATTACTTAATTTTTTTCAGTTGGATTTGGTCACCTATTTCAGCCTTGGTGTCGGCATATACTATAAAGCAGGCCCGGTATTCACCGAAAACGACGAACTTAAAGTCTTCGAATAGTTCCTAGTCGTTTATATCCGAAAGAGATCGATGTTTTTGTTATTTTACTTTTAGGGCTGCCTCGGTGCTATCCTGCATATAAGTTGAGGGAATGAAAACCACCCTTGTTTCTTTCCACGTGGACGGGATATGGTTATGAATAAAGCATGCTGCGAAGATCTCCTTCAGTTCCTTAACCAAAGATGCCTGAGTCTTCTGCAGCATAACGGGAACTATTCCATCTACTCCCGCTGATTTATAAGGTGAGAAGCTGTTAATTGCCCAGGCAATTTTGCCTTCTGCTAACCACCAGTTTCTCCAGAAGCATCCGGAAAGTGAGCTCCTATTAGGATGTCAAGGGTTTCCGCTGATGACCCTGCCCATGTCCTATCAGCGCGGTTGACGAACGTCTTGTTTGTGTGGCTGCTGGCTAGGATCTTCCCAAGCCTGGCTGAGTCCTTCGTGGACTCGATTGAGTCGCAGTGTTCCTGCCAATATTTCGTTTTCGCTGTTCTTACTGCTTTTTTGTACTCTCTCAAGCAGATCTTAAACTCTTTGGAGTTTTTCCTTGAGTAGCAGTCATTAAAGACCCTCCTGAGATTCGACCATAGGGCTCCAAGGTTCTCATCCCACCATGGTGGGAAGGTCTTTTTGCTTCTGGATATTGGGCAGGCAACTTTGTAGGCTACCTGAAAGCTTTTCTCTAGAGACCTAACTCGATCGACCAGGCAGTTGCTAGATTGTATGGATTTTTTATTTCTATTGAACCTATTACTGACTATCTTGTTAAATAGAACCCACGAAGCTCTCTTCGGGTTCCTATAGGGTTTTATTATCTCCCTCTCCCATTCTACACCAAAGAGAATTATTTTATAATCAGGGAGACATAGACGCATGGAGACCTCCCAATTCCTTACCACAAGTGGGAGTCAGATTTCATGGTAATATCCAGGACTTCTACCCACTCCGCGAAATATATATTTATATAGCTTATTAGATAGTAAGAAATCAAAAAGAGACTCACCCCGCTCGTTAGTTTCTCGATTGGCCCACATCGTGTGTCTGGAGTTGGCGTCACAGCCCAAAAGAGTTGCCTCCTTATTCTCATCATTTTTACTGATCAATCGTAGTATCTTCCGCTGGAGTGCCGCTCGATCGTGAGCCATATACGCAGAGGCGATCGTTAAGCTACGTCCGCCTCGTGACTCAAGCCTGATCACCGATGGATCAAAAGTGCTAAAATTAGGTAAAAAGAAAGCATTAATAGTATCCCTAACTATAAGTAGGATGCAAGCCCTCGGTTTACCTTCTCCAAGTGTGTAGAACAGATTGTAGCCCCTGTCCTCCCTGAGGAGGACTTGAAGGTTGTCCGAGGCGATCTTGGAGTGTTGCAGGTTAATTTGTGCCACCCTAATCATCAGCCTTGTGAGGCACACCTGTAGTTTTACCGGAGGCTGACGGAGCGCTATCACCAGCCGGCCCGGCCAAACGAAGCTCCTCCAGGAGTTTGTTGGCGTCTTCAAACTCCTCCAGGTTGTTATCAGGCGCTACCGCTGCAGGGAAAATCTTTAGTTTGACATTCTTGACGCCGAACTTCAGCTTATTTCCCCTCTCCTCGAGTGCCCCCAGGGACTCATTGGAGATCAGCAGTAGCGCTGGCTGGCTGTTCCTTTGCTGCTCCTCGATCTTAAGAACCACCCAGTCATCCATCGGGACACCTGCGTTCTGCATATTGAGGCACTGGATTATCTTTCCCTCATCCAGCTGCATCTTGGGCAACCAGATGAGTGCCCGGGGTCTCCCTGGAATCTCCGAAGCCAAGATGATCTTAAGCTTAAGACCATCAGATGCGTTGCTTATCTTGGCAACTCACCTCTCCAAGAATTCCCTTGAGAAGCCGTCCACGCATTTGATCACCCGACAGCCTCGGCAAATCTCCTCGCAGTTGAAGACGGGCACTGGGGTTTGGTTCTCCATGAGGTGTTCGACGACCATCTCAGACAGACGTCCCTCCATGGAGCTCCCAGCCGCCAGTACTTGGCTCCCACTAGCCCCCCCAGCATCGACCAGTGCAACCTGGAGGTGATCTCCGACCACCTCGCTGTAGGTGTTCCTGGCCACTGCTTCAGCACTAGTGGAAGAGCCCTCATGCTGTTGGCCGAATTTGCCCTTCCTGACATCACGCTCGTTCACCTCGTGTGATCGATATTGCGCTTTGCCTATGTTCTCGGTTTGGATGGTTGTTGCTGTGGTTGGGCTGCTGGCTTATTGGTAGGGCTGCTCTCGTAGTCCCTGACCACTGCCTCACACCATACCCTGTCATCTGCGTCTCGCACGTGGACCTCGCCAGCATCTTCATTCCGCTTGATTTTCTTCAGAATGAAGACAGCCCTGTGGTACTTGGCTCGATCCACCGTACCAGAAGTTTTTTCGATTTTTTTTAAGCCACTATGGCTGGTGCACTTCCTTTTCCCTTATTTCGGTTAGGAGGGAGGGTACTATGGCTGGTACCGCTGCCCTCCCCTTCCACGGTTATCTTTTGGCTTGGGATGATGATCGACCATGAACTTTGGCCATTATGGAAGTACAAACAAAACACAATAAAAGTGGGCGGGCCACCGCCCATTTATTTACACCAAATATGTTCAGAGTTATGAAGAATTTAAATTTTATATAGGCTGGGGGCGTGGCACCGCCCACTTTTCCAAAAATTAATATAGCCTACGCTTTAACCCATGATCTCAAGAATATACTGTGAAATTTTCTGTGTTTGACTGTGGTTTCAATTCTGAACCAAAAATTTCGGCTATGCACGACAACCGTCCTCAGGGTGAACTATTAAAAAAAAAACTTAACAGAACAATATAATTTACATAAATTATTTCTTAGTACCTGGGTGACCGAGACTTGCTCGGTATTTTTCGAATTTGCCGCGTAATCTTACTTACCAAGAGCATAACCTTCCAAAATAGATTTCCAAAATATCGAACACTAACCACAAAAAGTCACTTAACATACATTGGCGACACCTGTTGTGTATTAAATATTCTGGTTGGTATACGCCCTAAAATACCTTTCATTTGATACCCATGCTTTATATTAAAAAAAAAAATCTGAAAGGTGGCAACCCTCTAAGCTTCCTTTAGTGGCAACATCCAAGTAGGAAATCTAAGAAGGAAGCATACTATCCATCTACATCTCCATTTAATCGAAATCGGTTTAGCCTTTCCCGAGATAGTGGCCGATATCTGAAGGAATAAATAAAATGCGTTCCGGTGGCAACCCTAGGTGGCAATCCTATTCGACAATATTTTGGTTGGTATACGGCCTAAAATACCTTTCACTTGATACCCATATTGCCATATATTGGTTAATATTTAAAAAAAAATTCATATAGGTGGCAACCCTAAGGACCACCCCAAGTGCCAACACCAAAGTAGAAAATCTTAAAACAAAGCATAGTACCTGTGTACCAAATTTCATTAAAATCGGTGAAGTCGTTCGGGAGATAGTAGTGGATATACAAATATACAAATATACAAGAATAAGTCGTTTAAAGTTATAAGATTTAAAACATTAACTAAATACATTATTAAACGCCTCCTCCCTGTTCTACGTGGGTATGAGAGCGCGGAATTTGGGTTTTTTAAGAGTAAACGGAGTTGTAAGGAAAAATGCGTAGATACTGCGGTAATTCTTCACGACCGTACATAACTGCTCATACACCTTCAAAAATATCGAGGGAGGTATCAAAAGATGCGTTTTGACCTCTGTAACAAGAATCCGAAACCGGAAAAGAAATATTTTAGTTCAGTGAAAAGTTATTAACAAAAAACCAAAAAATTACCCAGGTCAAATCCTTATATGTTTTTTATGTGCAGAACACCAAAAAATAACCCTGGGCTACGCCTTTCCAACTTCGGGTGGTTGCCTAAACCGTGGCAACGGGTTATAATTTGTGATTACAACAACCACTACTAAAAATATTTGTTTTCCGGATTCGGATTCTTGTTACAGAGGCCAAACGCGTCTTTTGATACCTCTCTCGATATTTTTGGAGGTGTATTATCAGTTACGTATGATCGTAAAGAATTACCGATACTGCTTAGTTTGAAAAAAATTTATCAAAAAATTTGTTCAACTGCCTACTTAGGCGATTATTCGTAGTTCTTTAAAGTTTACTGTTTTTAAAATGCTTCTTAAGAAGTTTCCGAAATAAAAAGTACACCTGTTTCGGCCCAACTGGGTTGATGATATTAAAGCACAGAACACCAGACTCTACCTGATTTGTTTAATCCGTCTTTACAGAGCGGCGCTTTCACGACTCCATAAAAAACGTTTTATCCCATACGCCTTCATGAAAGTAGAGGAATGGAGTCATTAGAAAACTATTGCGGAATGCCAAATTATCCGCTATTCCTAAATTATTTGAAGCAATCTTTATCACTAACGCACCATTTTCTATGGAAATTTAGATTGCAAGTTTTAAACATAGATTTTGTAAGGGTAAATTGACAATGTATGGCAGCGAGGAGCTGGTAAGGCCCATGCACCAGTTTCTGTGCTGAATATCGTCGGATGAATGCATGCCCGAAGCTTACCGGTCGTAAAAGGTAGGCATACCGGTCGTAAAAGGCGACTAATATGCACAAAGGTAATGATGTGATAATAGGTAATAAATTTGATCTACGGACATGATGCCTCTCACCTCTCATTACCCATCTTCTCTTTCCTTTCGGAAGGAGGGATGGCATGACCTAGGAAGTTGCACTGGTCATAACAAATCGCTACCACGACAGGTGGGAATCTAAGTGTTCTCTGCCTTATCCACAAGAAAGGCGATCTTGCCACCTACACCAACTATCGCGGAACCAGCCTTTTGAATAACGCATATAAGGTCTTGCGAAAGACTGAAGCATAGCTTTTAACCTGGAAAATCTACCATCGACCAGATTTTTACAATTCCCCAAATCCTGGAGGAAACCCGTGAGAAAAGAATCCTCATCACCTCTTTGTTGACTTTGACGCCAAGAGCAAAAATGAGCTGCCTATATGTCGCTATGTCTGAATTTGGTTTCCCCGCAAAACTTATACGGCTAAGCAAAATGGCATTGAGCAACACCACCAGCTCAGTCAGAATTGGGAAGGACCTCTCCGAGCCGTTTGAAAGTAAGCGAGGTTGCAGACAAGGTGACCCCACGACAGCCGGTTCTACGTACCGGAATGACTCGGGGTTTCCCCGACCAAGGGCTGTTATTTCACTACCCCCCTGCCTAAACCGTCAGTTATCCTCCCCCCAATAATGTCATCCTCCGAGCAGCTCCTTGCAGCGGGACTGCTCAAGACTCTCCTGCTCCGGGCTGGTATTGAATCCAACCCCGGACCTAGAGAATGGATCTGCTGTGTATGCTGGAAGAAAATTTATGTGAAACGTTCACATTCTGTACAATGCTCTAATTGTAGCAGATGGTTGCATCTAACTAGTTGCTCCGGACTAAATCCCTCTACTCATAGACCCGCTAGTTTTTATAAAACTTTTGTGGCCACTTGCTGTTCACGTCCTATGACGTCCAGTGGCCGTCGTCGATCAAGTATCGCTCCGCCACATATGTCTGACTCTGTCACATCCGTCTCCACGACCAGCACTAACAATGCACATCAGCAAGTAGACCTTCCGAGCGGCCGCTCACGCCCACAGGCGTCAACATCTCACACAGCAGCTCACAGCTACTCCCTACGTAGCACTTCCCAAGTGGATTTGAGCAATGCTGAGCGTCCGCTCTCTCCCACCCCCTCGGTCAGCCCCTCTTCTTCCAGCATTAGCACGAGTATACCACAACCATCAGCTCCTGGTTCCTTATACTACGTGCACTGTTTGTCGGTTAAGATTATATACGCCGTTGGCATCAGTCAAGTGCAATAACTGCCTTGGCCTGTGTCACCTGCTCATATGCTCAGGACTCGCGAACAGGAACCTATGGACTGATACGTACGTTGCGCCATGCTGTCGAGCTACGCAACCTTCAACGTCGTCCGACTCGCCTCTACCTTCTGGTAACGCGATTCCTTCGACTTCAAGATTGCGCCGTAGTGCGCGACCCAGCCTATTACCACCTAGGCATACGCACCAGTCCTTGACCACCAGCATCAACTCTGCTCCCCCTACACATTTCGGTATCCTGCAATTTAATTGCAACGGCCTAACCGGCAAAATTGTTGAAGTGACAAATTTAATGAAGCGACTGAACATCAAGATCGCGGCGATTCAGGAGACAAAGTTAGGTGGAAGGTCGTCTCTTTTGACCTGCAACGGGTACAATGTACACCGTTGTGACCGTGCGAGAGGGATTGGGGGTGGTCTGGCATTCATCACGCATCAATCTGTGCAGTATCGTCTATTTGAGCCTGACACCGACCCGAGGGACACCACCTTAGAACGTCAAGGTATGGTTGTCCGGTCAGGCGATGTCGACCTTGAAATCATAAACATTTACGTACCTCCTGTCACCTGTTGTCCCAGGGATTACCACCCTGACATTCGTGCGTTACTCAGGGGCGAGAACCGCGTCATCCTTGGTGACTTCAACGCACACCACGACCTGTGGCACTCCAGCCTGCAGGCCGATGGTAGGGGACAGGAGCTGGCTGACCAAATAGATGATTCGACGTTCTGCACGGTAAATGGGGATGCCCCCACTAGAGTGGCGGTAAACTGCTCTAGCTCGCCAGACATCACCATAGTCAGCGCTGGCCTAATAAACTGCGTTGATTGGCGACCGATGCTGACGCTTGCTTCAGACCACTAACCTATAGTGCTCTCTATCGATCGCCCCACCGACTTTGTCACCGCTGAGAAACGCACTTACACTAACTTCAATAAAGCCGACTGGGAGGGTTTTCTCAACACCACAGAGAGCGCCTTCGCTGCTCTTCCTACCCCGTCTGACGTACGAGAAGGGGAAAAGGCGTTTCGTTTGGCCCTAATTTCAGCCTCCCATCAACACATTCCGTCAGGTAGAATAAAGGAAGTGCGTCCATTCTTCCCCGCAGAGGCAGCGGCCCTGGCAAAAGAACTTGACCATATTAGACGCCTTGACCCTACGGATCCTCAAATAAGGGATCCCAATGCGGAAATCAGACGCTTAGTAGACCAACACAAACGCGCTAAGTGGGAAGAGCACCTAAGGTCTTGCAACCTCTCTGCTGGAGTTGGCAAATTATGGTCGACGGTGAAATCTTTGTCCAACCCGACTAAGCCTAACGACAAAATATCCATCGCCTTCGGTGATAAGGTTCAGTCGAAGCCAAAAAGATGCGCGAGCGCCTTCTGCCGACAATTTGTAATGCATCCTACGTTGAACAAAGATATTCCACCAGGGAAGCGCACAAACACAAAAACAGCGATGCGCCCATTGCCATCTCCACAACAGAAGTTCATGAGGCTATTCGGAGATCCAAGAACACCAAATATATCGGCCCCGATGGCATTTCCATGCTGATGCTGAAACACCTCGGCGACGAACGCATAAGATACCTTACACAAATTTTCAACCTTTCCCTTTCCACCTTTGTTATTCCTGAAAGATGGAAACAAGCAAAGGTGGTCCCACTACTAAAGCCTGGCAAACCAGCTGCCGTAGGGGAGTCATATCGCCCGATATCTCTCCTCTCGCCAGTAGTGAAAGTGTTGGAATCCACCTTGTTGCCGTACTTCACCGCAAACCTGCGGCTCGCCGAACATCAGCATGGATTTCGCAAAAATCACAGCACCACCACCGCGCTGAACGCCATAACCACTCAGATAGGGGACGGACTAAACCAAAAGTGTCCAAACCACAGGACAGTGCTAGTTGCGCTTGATTTGGCCAAAGCTTTTGACACGGTCAACCATGCGCAACTAATGAAAGACCTTGAAGATTCGTCCCTTCCTCCCTGTCTTAAACGTTGGACTGCCAACTATTTGAGTGGTCGTCAATCGTCGGTTGAGTTCAGAGGCGCAAGATCAAAACCCATAGTTAAACAAGGGGTGCCACAGGGTGGTGTCCTATCCCCGTTCCTGTTCAATTATTATATATCGAAACTTCCCCCCCCCCACCAGAGGGTGTCTCGATCGTCTCTTACGCCGACGATTGTACGATTCTGGCAACAGGCCCCTCCGTAGAAGAACTCTGCTCTCGAATTAACTCATACCTCCCAGCCGTGTCCGAATTATTCGCCGGGAGAAACCTGGCATTGTCACCGAATAAGTCCTCGGCCACCCTATTTACGACGTGGACAACGCAAGTGAACATGGAATTAGACGTCTACGTTGATAGTGTCAAGCTACCAACTGTCTCACACCCCAAAATCTTAGGGGTGACGTTTGATAACATGTTCAAATACGGCGCTCATGTAACCGCAATTGCCAATAAAGTCCAAAGCCGTAACAAAATCCTCAAGTCCCTAGCTGGCAGCACTTGGGGTAAAGACAAAGAAACGTTACTAGCTACATATAAAGCAATTGGCCAGCCGGTACTGAGCTACGCGACGCCTATATGGTCGCCGGGGCTAGCTGACACACACTGGACGAGGCTACAGGTCTGCCAAAACACTGCCCTTCGTACCGCCACTTGGTGTCTTCTTATGTCTCCTGAGCATCACTTACATAATGAAGCGAAAATGCTCGCCGTTAAAGAGCATAGCGAGATGTTGACCAGGCAATTCCTGTTCAACTGTTGCAAACCGCAGCATCCGAACGGACGCCTGGTCAACGAGGATCCGCCCCCCAGGAGCATAAGGAGCCATCTACGCAAACACTACGATGAGATCCGGCACCTGATTTCCACGCCGTTTGATCCTAAGGTGCACCGGCAGGCCCTCACCCTCATCCACACGAATTCGGTCAATTCCTATGTTGGCTCTATCCCGGTGAACGCCGTTCTTCAGGCAACAACACCAAATGTTGCCGAAGAGGAGCGCGAGCTGCCTAGGGAGACTAGGGTGATGCTGGCCCAACTCCGGTCTGGATATAGTAATAGGTTAAACTCTTACCTATCCAGACTGAACCCCGACTTGCCTAATGTTTGTCCGGCATGCGGCTTGTCCCCCCATACTACTAACCATCTTTTTGTCTGCTCATCCGAGCCTACTCTTCTAACACCCATATCCCTCTGGTCCTCCCCTGTTGAAGCCGCTAGGTTTCTGGGACTTCCGTTAGAAGAGTTCGATGACAATATTGGGTAAGGTTGATACTGACTACCTAGGCAGGGCAAAGTAGTGTTACAACAACAACAAAAACAACAACAAGGTGACCCCCTATCGTACGATTTCTTTAAATTGATGTTGGAGAAAGTAAGAAAAACGAAGTGCAAGCTGTCATCAAGCAAAGACTCAGCGTACTCCTTCCAGCGTACGCCTTGGCACCCACGCCACTGCTTGGAAAAGGTCGAGATTGTAAAGGACTTCATTTACCTGGGATCGGGCAATAACACCAACCATAATTCCAGTCTAAAAATCCAACGGAGAATTACTCTTGCAAATAAATGGACTCTACTAGTCCCTCATCGCTCCCGTGTTGTTGTTGTAGCGCTACCTAGCCCTACCTAGGTAGTCAGTATCTTACGCAGTAATATCATCAAACTCTTCTAACGGAAGTCCTAGAAACCTAGCGGCTTCGACAGGGGTGGACCAGAGGGATATGGGTGTTAGAAGAGTAGGCTCGGTTGAGCAGACAAAAAGATGGTTAGTATTATGGGGGGACAAGCCGAAAGATGGACAAACATTAGGCAAGTCGGGGTTCAGTCTGGATAAGTAAGAGTTTAACCTATTACAATACCCATACCGGGATTGAGCCAGCATCACCCTAGTCGCCCTAGGCAGCACGCGCTCCTCTTCGGCAACGGGTGGTGTTGTTCCCTGAAGAACGGCATTCGCTGGGAGAGAGCTGACAAACGAATTTACCGAATTTCTGTGGATGAGGGTGAGGGCCTGCCGGTGCACGTAAGGATCAAACGGCGTGGAAATCAGGTACCGGATCTCATCGAAGTGTTTGCGTAGATGGCTCCTTATGCTCCTGAGGGGCGGATTCTCGTTGACCAGGCGTCTGTTCGGATGCTGTGGTTTGCAGCAATTGAACAGGAATTGCCTGGTCAACATCTCACTATGCTCTTTAACGCCGAGCATTTTTGCTTCATTATGGAGATGGTGCTCAGGAGACATAAGAATACAGCCAGTGGCGGTTCGAAGGGCGGTGTTCTGGCAGACCTGAAGCCTTGTCCAGTGTGTCATCGCTCCCGTCTTGCTATATGGTGCAGAAGATTGGACACTAACAACATCTGATGAGGTGGCACTGGGCCCACCTGCGGGTTGGGGTTTAGAATATGCCCGCGGTAGGCATACCGGTCGTAAAAGGCGACTAATATTCACAAAGGTAATGATGTGATAATAGGTAATAAATTTGATCTACGGACATGATGCCTCTCACCTCTCATTACCCATCTTCTCTTTCCTTTCGGAAGGAGGGATGGCATGACCTAGAAAGTTGCACTGGTCATAACAAATCGCTACCACGACAGTCGGGAAATACCGCAAGGGAGTACCGGAGAGTACCAGATTCATATCCGGCCAAGGACTGTTAATTCGACAACACTCCCCAAAACCTTCGGGGAGTGCTTTTGTTGCTACAACAACAACAACAGGTGGCACTGGGAGTATCCGAGAAAAGTTCTTCGAAAGATTTGTGGGCCTCTATGCGGTGGCAACGGCGCGTACCAAAGAAGATTTAATGACGAGTTGTATGACCTTTACGCAGACGTCGACATAGTTCGTCGTAGAAATGAACGAAGACGCTCTATCCCAGAAGGTATACTTATCGGCAGCCGACGGTGGAAACAGAGGAACAGTTTGCAATTTCGCGAAGAAGAATAACCTATAACGAATTACTTGAATTCACTATCCACGTTTCGGATGCGTTTAGAGATGATCTCTTCATCAACGTTACATATGTAATCCGATTTAAGTGAAGTATTTGACAAAGTTTGCCAAGTTTGCGGAACTTCTAAGTAGGCAGTTCCTTCTGAACTGTCACCGACCCAGTCATCCAAATCGACATAAGGAAACATGTCCGAAAGCATTATGATGAGATCCGGCATCACATCTCGTTGCCGTTTGATCTGCGGGACCATAGGCGGGCCCTAAAGGACCTCCACACTGAGTCGGTGGACAAATCCCTCAGATCCCGGCCTGTGAACCCCGTTATTGGTGCCCAACCACCCGTTCTTGCTGAGGAAGAACGTGTCCTTCCAAGGGAGACTAGAGTCATGCTGGCTCAACTTCGGTCTGGATATTGCAATAGGCTGAACTCCTATTTGTCCAGACTGAACCGCACCACACCGAATACATGCCCTGCATGCGGTATGGCCCCCCATGACATGCAACATCTCTTTTCATGTTCTTCGGAACATACTCTTCTAACTCCCCTATCACTTTGGTCCAACCCTGTTGAAACAGCGCGTTTCTTTGGACTTCCGTTAGAAGAGCCCGATGACAACTAGGAGTGTTCTGGCCCTTTGGGCAGGGCGAAGCACTGCTAACAACAACAACAACAAAGTTTGCCACTCTTTACTCACTCACAAAAGTGATAGGATTGGTTTTAAATATGGTCTAACTCCGTGGATCTCCTCTATCTAAGTGGAAAAACATAAATAGTAATTTTCAAAAATGTTTTTTCTAATGCTATTGATGTGACCTCAGGTGATTCTAAAGGCAGCCATCTTCGACCGGTTCTGTTTTTGCTGCTCAAAAACTATATCTGTACAACGATTCAAAAATCTTGATGGATGCAGACGATATAAAATTATTTAAGTCATAATCATAGGCGGAACATCGTTCTTTGCTATAATCGGACTTAGACTACTTAGATATTTCCACTTTCAAACACCAGGCAAATTTCAACCAACAGAGCTGTGCTTCATTGTGGGATGTAAAAAATATCCAAAAATCTTGTTTCACCAAATTGTTAACTTATCCCTTATTTGAAGGATACCCACAATTGTTGTGCTTCGGTCTGAACTTTAATAATCTTATAAATCTTATAAATAAAAATTAATGTGTGTTTGTGTGTCCTTTATAGGCGTCCAAAGTACTCAACCGATTTTTATGAAAATTTCACAGTATATTCTTGAGATCATGGGTTAAAGCATATGCCATATTAATTTTTGGAAAAGCGGGCGGTGCCACGCCCCAGTCTATATAAAATTTAAATTCTTCATAACTCTGAACATAGTTGGTGTAAATAAATGGGCGGTGCCACGCCCACTTTTATTGTGTTTTGTTTGTACTTCAATAATGGCCAAAGTTCATGGTCGATCTCTTTTAGACTTTCCAGATTGGTTCAGAAGATTGTTGTGTACGATTTAGGCTATATTATTTTTTTGGAAAAGTGGGCGGTGCTACGCCCCCAGACTATATAAAATTTGAATCTACATAACTATAAACATATTTTGTGTAAATTAAAGATATTTGGATATGTGTGTCCTTTAGTCAAGATTTATATAATTTGGGAAAAGCGGGCGGTGCTACACCCACATTTTTTGTGTTTTGTTTGTACTTCAATAATGTTGTGTACGATTTAGGCGATACTAAGTCACGGGCCAGGCAGAACGACGTTTGCCGGGTCTGCTAGTAAGCTATAAGTACATACATAAATACATAAAAATGCACGTTATTATAAATTACTATTGTTCGAATTGATATTTTGCCCTTTATTTAAACACAAATAAACTTAAATTTGGTACAAAATGAATGTGTACGAGATTTACAACCAACACGCCTGCAACATCTTGCTGATGGCACGGATAACTCACCATTCCCGCCCAACCGACACGAGGGCGCATCAGCATAACGCACGGCTTTTTTTTTTTTTTTCAAATATATTGCCGAGTCGTTGAAAGGCAATGGTTTGTTAAGTGTCGAGATCTAAAACTGCTCAGCTACAGAGAGAAACTCATCAGCTAAGTAACTATTAAGTAAAAATAAATATTAACCATGGGTTTATTAAGTTATTATTGATTAAGTGAGGAAAGTATTGATATTTTAATGCTGAAAAGCGAGTCAGAAATATCAACCCTACCGGCATGTTGCCACCGTTCAGGGCAACCACCCGGAGTTGGAATGGCGTAGCCCAGGGTTATTTTTTGAAGCGCTGCCGAAGGCCGCCAACGCGGAACGGTGTTCTGCACATAAAAAACATGGATCGGAAGTTATAATTTAATTGTGAAATAAGTCCCAAATAATGGAAAGAAACCCTAACAATTAAGACTTTCTTTCATTTTTAAAATTAGGCTTTCCTTCATTTTTAAAGTTAGACGTTCTTTCACTTTCTTGTTAGGCGTTCTTTTTATACCCAGCGTACTAGTACTAGTGCAAGGGTATATTAATTTTGTCCACATAACGGTACTATGTAACGGCGCAAAATAATCGAGTTAGATATGGGGTTCCATATATGAAAGTTCTTAGGTTGAAAAGAGGAATTGATTAAGGCATGTCCGTCCGTCTGTCTGTCTGTCCGTCCGTGTTCACGATAACTTGAGTAAAAATTGAGATATATGCATGAAATTTTTCATTCTGGCCAAGGTAGGTTGCTTTGAAAATGGGCGAAATCGGATGATAACCACGCCCCCTTTTTCGATATCGAAAATTTCGAAAAACGTATAAAACGGGTTAATTCCATATCAGAAGCAGCTACAATGATAAAATTTGCAATATGTATTGATTTATATGTTCTAAGGCGGATTTTATCAAATTTTTTGAAAAGGGGCGTGGCACCGCCCACATATATTTGAAGAAATTTTAAAATTTTGACTCTTAATAACTTGAGAACAGTTTATGCTAGTATAACGAAATTTTGTAGAGGGCATACTATTGTTGTGTTAAATTCAGATATAGAAAATAAACGAAATCGCGTGGCGACCACGCCTACTTTTTTATAAAAGTTATATTGAAAGGAGGTGGAAATATTGAAAAGTCCATATCTAATTAATAGAATTGGAGGTTGTATGAGGAATCCCATGGCAGACCTCTTAACGCAAAAAGTAATAATTGTTTTTGAACCGATTCAATCCGATTGACGTGAACTTGGTACCGAGGGTCCAAATAATTGAGCCATACTCTAATATCGGTCTTACTAGTGGGGCTTTGTTACACACGGGTCATTAAATTCTTTCGACCATCGCTTAACGAACGACCCAATATGTTCATAGTTATGTAGATTTAAATTTTATATAGCCTGGGGGCATGGCACCGCCCACTTTTCCAATAATTAATATAGCCTAAATCGTACACAACAATCTTCTGAACCAATCTGGAAAGTTTAAAAGATATCGACCATAAACGTTGGCCATTATTGAAGTGCAAACAAAACACAAAAAATGTGTGCGTGGCACCGCCCGCTTTTCAGAAATTATATACATTTTGACTAAAGGACACACATATCCAGAAATCTTTAATATAAACCCAATATGTTCATAGTTATGTAGATTTAAATTTTATATAGTCTGGGGGCGTGGCACCGCCCACTTTTCCAAAAATTAATATAGCCTATGCTTTACCCATGATCTCAAGAATATACAGTGAAATTTTCATAAAAATCGGTTGAGTACTTTGGACGCCTATAAAGGACACACAGACACACATTCATTTTTATTTATAAGATTTAAAATGTCCAGAAACAAGAATATCTCACCAAATGCTTCACAATCAAAACAATCAAATATGCAAACAGCTGACAGGTTAACTAGAGTTTACTCCTGATTGGCCGCTTAAACTCAGTTTAATCTTCGTTTAAAGTTCACTGAAAAACTGCATAACAAGTTTATGCTTAGTTTACTTGAACTAAAACACCGGGCCTTAATTTCACATTTTAATTAAAACTTGTTGTGATAACATTTTTTTATATTTAATTTCACTGCTTACGAGATACATAACTTTTCTCGACTAATTTTTAATTAAACAAAAACAGCGAAATTCGTAGTAGTATTGTTTCATACCAGTACCCATTGAGAAATGGTAATGCATAGAAATGCACCAAGGAATATATAGATCGCAGGCCGCATATCCCTTTGATTGGCAGGTGGTAAAATAGTGGTTAATTGAAAACGATGGTTTGGTAATGGTTGCATGCTTCCAAACAAGCGTTAACGTGCATCTACGCTTACCTCGTTAAAGTCATGCATGGCAAAGTTTCCAACTGGGACGGTGTACAAAGCAAATTAGTAACATTTCTGACGTATGGGTTTCGAATTCCAGTAACACTCACTTAGTCGAGGATAAGTCAGCTGGCAGGCTGACTAAGTTGTGACTTAGTTAAGTTAGATGGTGAAACTGAAAAAGTGAAAATCGTGACTTAACTATGTTAAGTCGAGCTGGTGAAGCCGGGCCTTAGTCTCGACTAAGCAGGGTTGCTGTCGTTCAAAACCTAAACGTCAGCAATGTTTCTAATGTTTGGAAGCATGCAACCAATACAAAAAGATCATTTTCAATTAAGCGCTATTTTACCACCTTCCAATCAAAGGGATATGATCCCTGCGATCTACATTTATACATATATATGTATTTCTTGGTGCATTTCTATGCATTACCATTTATCAATGGGTACTGGTATGAAAAAATACTACTATGTATAAACAGCCGACCGGGTTGTTGTGGTGAAAACTATATAAGTTACTAAGTTGGTGAAACCCAAAATTAAGTTACTCGCGAATCTGTGCTAACTTAAGTCGCGACTTACTTTCAGTCTTGGTCGCGTTAGTGAAATCTGGCCTAGGACTTATAACTACACGCCAGGCGCGTAGCCAGAAACAAATTTCGGGGGGGGGGGGTATTGGCCAAAGTGTCAGTAAATAAGAATTACCTGTAAATACACACATATTTATATTTTCACATATTACATATTTATACTTTTATTTATTTAAAATTTTCCTCTTTCTACACGGCTAAAAATTTGAGCCTAAATTTTAAACCACTCATTGGTTTACACAATTTTTAAAACTTTTTGGTAATAAATTTCAAGAATTTCTCAAATTTTTGCGGTTTAGATTTAAAACTTAACCGGGATAAACAAAAATACAACAAAAATCGTATAGACAGCGAATATGTGCACTTTTCGCACAAAATTCATGAGTGCGCCGTAGCTCAGTAGGTAGAGCATTGCGCACTGATCGGTTCTAGTCCTAACATTTTTTAAAAAAACATAAACAATTGTTAACAACATTTTCAGTATAAAATTTAAATAATTTTTATTAGGCGCATTTCTATGACAACCGGTGTAAATTTAATTCTAAACCAAATTTGGTCATACACCTTGACCAGTATGTCTGCGTTCAAAGGGTTTTTTTGGAATTTCCAGTAAAATTAATTTCTTTAGACTAATTTCATTATTTTTGAATGAAAGTATGTGTAAATACATAATGAAAATTCTGCAAATCAAAGTTAAAAAGTTTGTGGAAAATTCATGAAAATTTAAGAAATCTCGACAAAATTTCATCGAAATTTCTCGTAAATTTTTTTTGATTTTTTTGAGTATGCAGTTTTGCTGCTCGTTCAATTGTCAAAAGCCGACCAAGAGCATTTTCTTCAATATAAAAATATTGCGCTTACAAATTTGTATGGAAAATAATGCACTTGGCTAGAAAAAAAATTGCCAAAAATCGAGCAATTCTTCAAGCGGCTTAAGATTGCTATCTTTGTTCACTTTAATTGAACGGGTCACAAAACTGCAAACTCGAAAAAATTTAAACATTTTTACTAAAAAGTTAGAATTAGTTAGATTTTTCGAGTTTTCTTGAATTTTCATGAATTTTCCACAAAGTTCTTAACTTTGAGTTGCAGTATTGTTATTGTACATTCTTTCATACAAAAATAATGAAATTAGTCAAAGGAAGTTAATCTTACTGGAAATTCCAAACAACACTTTGAACGCAAACATACTGGTCTAGGTGTATACATATGTAGCCCCAAAAAGTTTAAAATCAAAACAATATTTATTTTTATTGTTTGTTTTGAAATTTTGTGTAGGATTTCTTCAGGCCTTGTCAAGAAGTAAATAGTTGTCGCTTTATTTCTTGAAGAAAAACTGAAGCTTCGGAAAAATAAAAACAAAAAATGTAATGAAATAACATTGAAATTCATATAAAAAGCGGCAACTTGCAATAATTCAACATGCAAAAAGGAACGTCAACATTTGTTGTCTATTCATGACAATTTCATAGTCAAGAAATACTTGAAAATATTTCTTAATCATTTTCTTTTCAACAGCATACCGGGCTTTCTTTTAAACTTTTTCAATCCTTTTTTGCTAAATTAGCGTCACTTTTTATTATCACCTCACAAGTATAAGCACAATTTAATTGTTACTTTCTCTGATAATTCAATACGACTGCGTTGTGTACAGCTTAGTAATTTTTGGAAATTTTTTTTAACTTCTTGTTCTTGTTTGAACCCCGAAACCCGCCCCTGAATACGCGCCTGCTACACGCTCATAGCCCCGTCACAATCAATTTTTGCCTCAGCATCATGCATTGACA
Organism: Sphenella marginata; assembly: GCA_951509765.1. Taxonomy (NCBI): domain Eukaryota; kingdom Metazoa; phylum Arthropoda; class Insecta; order Diptera; family Tephritidae; genus Sphenella; species Sphenella marginata. The sequence continues at coordinate 43,293,074 of OX608083.1, forward strand.
GATGATTTGAAAATTTTCATTTGAGTGGAGAACGACACATCGCGCATCATTAGCGACATCTGTCATACAAAAGTTGCCAACTTTCAACTTTTGATGCATGAAAAGCATAAGAAGAAGCATTTGACATTTGGCTTTTGGTGGGCGCTTAATATAACAAATTGACGCAAATAAAAATCAGCTGTTTACAAATGCAAAACCTTGCGTGATGATTGTGCCGCAGTTCCTGTGACGCATAAGTTTGCGTTAAATGCATGTACATGCGAAACTTGGTTGTGACGCGGCCATCAATTGTGCGTATACGATCGGAAAGGGATACACATATTTTTTATGCACAAAACGACATTAAATCATGTAATTGGTTTAATTATAATTGATGCACAAGATTTTTTTGTATTAGTAGATAATATGTTCATTTTACACCGTTTACTTACTCCATATTGAAACTTTTATGGCAGATGCTTACCTGTGAAAATCATTAACTCACCACCACAAAGTCCATCCGTGCGGGGCTCCTACAGTGGCAGAAGCGCACATTTTGGAGGTATAAATGAAAACACACCACGTAGCCCGAAAATTACAACTACTTGCGCTAATGACAGTTGCGATGATACTTCCTCAACGACATCTTATTACCAAACTCCCACTTCAGGTTCTCGCAGTCCTAAAAGCATTTGTTCAGCGGACTCGCCAGCTTTCCTAAGCGGCCCAGGAACTGCATCACCGCGGCGTAGTCCTAATTCACCCAGAAAGTTCGTTTTCGACTCAATAAGTCCTACTTCTGATCCAATGCACCCAAAATTCGAATATTATGAGCCTATTTCCCCTGAAGAGGACATACGCGTATCTGTAGAAGAATTCAAAGCAAATTCTAATGAGTGTTTAAGGGCTCTTACACAAGCTCCTGAATCGCCGAAATCGTATGAACTATGGGATCCTCAAAAATATTTGCCTTCTACTCCTTTCGATAAGCTTTCCAGTAGTCATGCCAGGGAAGGAATAAAACCACTAGAATGGGAAATGTCTCATATTGATGTACATTGTTTAAGTAATGCTAATTATTATAGAAAACGCGATTCGTGTGTGACGGAAAGTACCCAGATCTCACTCGAATCGAATGATACAACCAATAGCACTATTGCAACGACGACAACCTTCTTCAGTTACTCGGATAATTTCAAAACTAATGGGGCTACAGAAAAAGTTACTTTATGTAAAACAAATCCCACAGATCAATTTGAAAAAAATAAAAATCGCCATGATGCTATTAATATTACTTCGAATCCTTCTTATCAGGTGAGATAATGTAAACTTAATTAAACAAAGGAAAGGACAGATTTCAATTTAAAACTTTCGCAATCAAGGTACTCCACAGTTCACATTCAACGATAGATCGCACATATTCAGATTCTGCTACATCTTTACGGTATCGCAAGTCAACAAGCGATTTGACCAAAGAAGTGGAAGGTGCCATAAATAAAGCTAGAACTTTAGGTGACTCCAGTGCCGGAACGAGTAAGCCAAAGCGAAGAGGTAGCTCTAAAGGTGGATTGGCCTATTTAGCCAGCCGTCGCAGCTCGCGAGAATCCATGAAAAGCATTTCCTCAAATACCTCAGTTTTTTCAAATGATGATATTGGTCCACTTGATTTTCAATCATCCAATCGGGGCCGCCAGCGCCGAACGTCTAATTTCCTTGAACTACCAGGTTATATGAGAGTTAATTCATTAAATTACATTGATTTCAAAATATTGTTTGTTTGCAGTCCCGGATCACGTTCGACCACGTGTTTGTTCCTTGCCCGACCGCCCTTACAATCCACGTGTTAGTGATGATCTTTATCGCTTAAGACATTTTTCCATAAGTAAAGGGAATGTTGTAAATTGTGGAGACTCGATTATATCAAGGCGTTCCCGCAGTAATACTAGTGTCAACTCTACGAACAGCAGGTAAGTTGATATTACAGGGTGCGTTGCATTCAATATAAAATAAAAAAAATTTACGTTATAGAATATTTACCCTGAAGACATTACTACATATCGTCGGTCAAACTGCAAAACCGCGTAAGTGACATTTTTGCCAAAAACCTTTATATGACCCTGCCATCAAGATTTATTGGTCTATTCTCAAAAAATCGACTGGTTGGTTTGGAAAATAATTTAAATAATCGATCTTGATGGGAACTTTTTCCATAAAGTCGATATTCGTATAAAAAAATGGGAATTTGTAGTGGAAGAACAGCCAAACTGGGATATCACTTAAGCGGTTTTGCATTTAACGTTAGGTGGGTTTTTAGTGTCGCCAACGATATGTCACTTGCTATTAAATATAACGTGTTTATAACACCTTAACAGTTACAATATATGTAAACTCTGGAGATTCTATACGCCTAGCAATACCTAGTGACAAAGTTATTTTGGTCTTTATTTCCTAAAAATGAGGGAAAAGTCCTTCTAACCTTATTTCCAAAACATTTGGATAATATGACCAGCCATGTCTGGGTTATTTTGGTCTTTATTTCCTAAAAATTAAGGGGAAAAGTCCTTCTAACCTTTTTTCCAAAACATTTGGATAATATGACCAGCCATGTCTGGGTTAATGAAGGAAACACACTGAGAGGATTCTGGGGAGTTTTATCGTATTGGTACCACGAAGGCATGAGACAATAAAAGATACATACACAGGCCAGATCAAAATATAATCGTTGTTTTCAATTGTTTCAAAGTATTTATTTATTCATCAATAACTATCTAGCCCCCTTCAAAGTGATCCCCCTCAGATTTAATACACTTATGCCAGAGTTTTTTCCAATCCTCGAAACACTTCTGAAACGCGCTTTTTGGTTTCGCCATAAGCTCCTGTTTCGATTTTTCTTTTATCTTCTAAATCGTAGCAAAACGCTTTCCTTTCATCGGGGTCTTCAGTTCTGTTCTTCAAGGTAATATTCCTTATTGAACCTAAGACCTTGTGACAAGAATTAATGATGCACCACGCTATTTCAATCGGCAAAAGCAGTGAGCTAAATCTTCACATTTGACCAAACTTGGCGGGTTTTTTTTTTTGTTTTTGGCTCAGTGTCATAGCCATACACCAGTGGTGGCAAGAATTAAAATATCAATGCACGCGTGCATAGGCTACCTTTTGCTGCCGACGTCGATGCCATCACGCGCATAGTATCAATGAAGTCGTGTGGCGAAGTTCGGGAGAGTGGCCGAACAATCTTGCTTACTTTTATCAAGTAAGCATAGCGCTGAGCTCTCTCTGGCACACATGCAAGCAAAATTGCGCATCTGGTCGTTTGGCCACCACTGCCATACACCTATGATTCGTCACCAGTTGTGGCATTTTGAGGAAATCTGGATCGTCTTTGACGATGTTCAACAACTCCTGAGCGATGTCGACGAGACGTTCTTTTTGCTCAAAATTTAGCAATTTTGGAACAATCTTCGCTGCCGCACACTTTATACCTAAACAGCAATACAAATTTTCTTGGAATGAGCCGAACGATATGCCAACATCATCAGCAATCTTAAACCGGGTATACCACAATTGAACTTGTGTTCTGCTCACATTAAACTATCCAAACGCCACAGTCACCATTTAAAATTTCTTTGCGTGTTTAATATAATTTTTTACACAAAACTTAATACAGTTCCTTATTGTTGGTTTTTACGGTCTGTTCATTTGTTGATTCTACTCAAGACCAGTAGCGCGGTTCTGTACCTTTTAACACCTCGCCGAGTGGTAAGCTTGTCGCCGAATTTTGGCGTTTGCTCTTAACGAAATTGCGGCTCTGTAACTTTCCTTAACACTTTTTAGTGTCAACTGTTTTATGTATGTATATCAGTTCAAATTGAGGGGAAAACTGCACTCATCTTAAGTACAGTATTTGACAGCGCCGACGTTCATGCCGCAGTAGCCCAGGTGATAAGCGTTCGGACTACAACGTGCGCGTCGCTAGTTCGGTTTCAGGTTTTCGAAGAACTTATTTTCTATAACTTTTAACACCACAAAATTAATTCGCGTTAACAAACCACAGTAAAAGTGTTAGCTAACACTTTTCGTGTGGTTAAAAGTTACAGAATCGCAAAAAGTGTTAAATATGGTGTTAGGCGAAGTTAACGCTAACACTTGTCGTTAAAAAGTTACAGAATCGCGCTACAGTTAACAATAATTACACTGGACCACGAATTTCAACTTTTTTCCTTACAAAAAACGCCGTTATAAAATTCATAATTATAAATGTGCAATTTACCAAATTTATTTATTTATTTATCAAAAAGACTATTTGCTATAGGTTAGGTTAGGTTAAGATTGCCGCCTCTCAGCGGTGCCGAGAGGCGCACTTAGACCGACTGGCCCATTGTGATACCACTGAGCGGGTTTAAATCCCTTTTACCTCTAAGAGTAAGTGTTCAATGTAAGAACCACCCTGTGCGCTTAATGAAGCGCAGGATGTCTCCAATTTCGGCAGAGCCTAGCTCCGCTAGGCCGAGGAGTAGGTACCTGCTTAGGCACTCCAGCCGGGTTCTGGCTAGTGCGGGGCAGCTGCAGAGGAAGTGCTCGACACTCTCAATTTCCTCCTCTTCCCTACAGCTGCGACAGAAATCATTTGAAGGGACCCCCATGCGATTGGCATGTACACCCATGAGACAGTGTCCCGTGAGCACCCCGATCAACAACAGGGTCGGTCAAGTTTGAGTGTGGACTCGGTTCGTTTGTTGCAGATGCGGGGCCAAGTTTGCCTGGACACCTCGAATGTCGTTTCCGTAGCCCATCTAGAGTTTGCCTTTTTGTTGAATTCACGTAGGAGCCAGAGCTTAGTCGTGGCAAGAGGCGGGAAGATGTTCCCAATGTGGTTCTCCTCTGTATGCTCCGTGTCCTTCCTTGCCAGCTCGTCAGCAGCACAGTTTCCAGGAATGTCGCTATGGCCTGGAACCCATACCACAGCTGTGGAGCATTTCGAAGACAATTCATTGAGCGATTGCCTACAGTCTTGAGCTACTTTCGTGGTTGAGTTACTACCCTAAAGAGCCTTGATCGCTGCCTGGCTGTCTCTGTATATGGACACAGATGTGCGGTTTTTCGATAAAAGCCAGCGTGCAGCCTCCTCTATGGCCGTAAGTTCCGCCTGGAATACGCTGCAGTGGCTGGGTAGTCTAATGCTTAAGCATAGTGAAAGATCATCCGAGTAGACGCCGCTGCCCACTTTGCCGTTAAGCTTTGAGCCATCTGTAAATATGGAGTCTGAATGCAGGTCTAGAATGTGCCTGTCTTCCCATTGCTCCCTCTTAAGGATTTTGGTAGAGAACTTGGTATTTGGTGTGGTGTAGTCCACGGCTTTCAGATTTTGGAGTATGGTCTCCCAGATCTTTGCGTGTCCAAATCTGGTGTCATTCCATCGTTGAACAGCGCTCAGTCTTACCGTACAAGTCAACCGGGAGTAGATTGAGCATGAGAGCTTTGGTAGGTGTGGATGGAAGTGACCCCGTAATAAACACCGCCGCAGAAAGCTGTACTCTACCCATCCTTCCTATGATGCTGTTACGATCTAGTGCAGGCCACCATACAACAACACCATAAAAGAGGATGGGTCTAACCACAGCGGTGTACAGCTAGTGCATCACCCGGGGGTTCAAGCCCCATTTCTTCCCTACGGCTGCTTTGGATGCATATAGGGCAGTGAAAGCTTTTCGGGATCTGTCCTCAACATGCTTGTTCCAGTTGAGTTTGCTATCCAAGATAACGCCGAGGTGCCTGACCCCTTGAGAGAGCGTGAGCCTGACCCCGTTCAGGCGGGCTGGTGTAAAAGCTGGTACTTTGTATTTTCTAATGTAAAGGACCATTTCCGTTTTAGAGGGATTTACGCTAAGGCCGCTTACCATAGCCCAGTCCTCTAGATGTTCAGAGCCGATTGGAGCAGTTCACTTAGTGTCTGAAGATGCCTACCAGTGGCCGTAAGAGCGATGTCGTCGGCGTAGGCAATGATTTGGCAACCGGTGTTTTCCAGTTCCAGAAGTAATGTGTTAACGGTTAGGTTCGACAGTAAAGGGGATAGAACTCCCCCTTGAGGTGTGCCTCGAGATGCGTACCGCACTATTGAGGAATCACCTAGATTAGCCTGGATAGTTCTCTTTGCCAGGAGCTGACTAACGAATTCCACAAGCTGGGGTTCCAGTCCCGTTCCCCGAAGTGACTCGATGACGGATTGCGGGAGTACGGTATTGAAGGCTCCTTCAATGTCGAGAAAGATAACCAGCGTGTACTTCTTGAAGGCAAGTCCTTTTTCTATCTTCGTGGTAATAGCATGGAGTGCTGTTTCCACGGACTTGCCCTTAGAGTATGCGTGTTGAGCCTTCGAGAGGTCAATAGGGCGCAGATTATTCCTAATGTGCACATCTAGTATTCTTTCCAATACCTTAAGAAGGAAGGATGTAAGGCTCATAGGCCGAAAGTCCTTTGGTTTTGAGTGCGAAAGTCGCCCTCCTTTCGGTATGAAGACTATTTGTGTGGAACGTGGCGTAGCCTAAGACATGCTGTGTAGATATCGGACAGCATAGGACAGAGAATGCCTCTGGCCATTTGAAGTTCAGCGGGAAAGATGTTATCAGGTCCCGGAGATTTAAAAGGGTCGAAGGTTCCGATTGCCCATTCGCTTTTCTGGGGTGATTAGCCCCTCTATAGGGTCGTAAATAGGCCCGCTGTTGTCGGATGTTGGTGGCTCCACGGAACAGCCTGGGAAGTGCGTTTCTATTAGGAGTTCTCCATCTGGTTTCTGGGTGAAGGTTGGAACAGTGGGACTTTTCGACAGAACTTTACCCAGTCTATTCGCCTCTGAGTTGGTTTCAATGTTGGTACAAAAGTCCCTCCATGAATTCTCCTGGGCCTTGTTGACTGCTTTTTTAAAAGTTTTTAAGGCCTGCTTATATTCGTGCCAAGAACCAGTCCGCTTAGCTTCGTTAAACGTTCTCCTGCTATTTTTCCTGAGTCAAGAAATTTCGGAGCTCGACCAAGGTGGTCTCGTCATCTTCCTCGGCCTAGTAACATGACAAGAGACGTTAAAAGCAGCGTTACAATACTCTGTGATCAAGTCTACCGCTTCGTCAATTTTAGACGATGAGTTGAGCTCATCGATCGAAGCCGACTCGTTTTCCAGATTAATGTGTGCTTCATCAGATCTTTGCGGTAGACAGAGTCTACCGTGAGAAGCTTTTTTACAAAACGAATGTGATAGGGCGTTCTTGAAAACGTTCCAATCCGTTATCTTCCTATTTCTGTAAGCTGAAGAGTGGGTGGTCTCACAAGGAGACAGAAACAAATGTATTTATGATCAGAGAAGGAGTTGTCCTTTGAGACATGCCAGTTCTCAATTTGACCTAGTGCCGAGCCAGAGATTACCGTAATGTCAAGGACTTCCTTTCTATTTGCGGTTACGAACGTAGGTTTGCTTCCAGAATTGCTTATATACAGGTCGTGGAATAGAATAAAATCAAGAAGGCACTCACCTCTAGGGTTGGTATCCGTAGAACTCCATACTACGTTGTGTTCATTGGCGTCAGCCCCTATTATAATCGGCAGCTTCCGTAGATTTGCCTCCTTCACCGCGTTAGTAAAGCAGCTTGATGGTAATTGAGGGGCTGATGCTCACTGTGTCTGCGTCACTGAAATTGGATAACAGAAAGTAAGAGAGGTTCTTCTTAACAAGGATGCAAGCTCTGGTCCTACCTATAGCTGGGGTCTTTACCACCTGGTAGGCAACCGAAGTTAATCCGCACACCTTGCTACCGACGATCCAAGGTTCTTGGATTAGTACGAGCTCCTCAGCTGTTTCGCCGAGGCGCAAGAGAAGGGCAGCCGAACCCGTATCATCAGAAATTTACAAATCGGTGCCCGATCCCTCGTCCATCGCCACCGTCTCTACGCGTTCGGGAGCGGCTATGACTGTGATGTCAAGTGCCGCGTCCTCCGCATCAGAGTCCAGTAGCTGGCTCTCGGACTGGTGCACCCACCCGACCAGGGAGTGCGCCCTCCCAGTGGGTTCACTCAGGGTGCTGCCCGTGGGACCTTCACAGCCTTGGGCGGTCTGAGAGGCGATGGGGGTATCCTGTCTCGCGGAGGTTTGTGGCCCAGGTTAGGGAGGCTTTTTGGTCCTCCGTTAGTGCGCTGGGAAGCACGCTTTCCAATTGCGACACTATTTTGGCCGCTGATCTGCGTCACGCTGCGCCCCGAACTGGCATGCGGCGATTGGCCGTCTTCCCACTGCTCCCCGCGCTTGCCGACCCTCCGGGTCTAGATCCGTAGTGTTCTGTACAAACAGGGTCACCTCGTGAAGGTTACGGTCAGTGTTCCACCCCCATGGCCGCATTTATTGACTGAAGGAGAACCGTTGCATACGAGCATGCTCGCATGCCTCGGGGCTACAGCCTACGGTCTTGGTGTGGGAGAGGCTAGGAGCCTGGAAGTCCGGGCTCTATATTCCGCGTCTCCCCACCCCGCACCTGGCTTGACCCCAAAATTTGCTATAAATGCATCATACATTGTTTTTTGCTTAACCAGATAGTTTTCGAGATATTAGCTTATCATTTCGGGTTTTGTTTGTTTTTATAAAAAAATTACTCTTTGCTAGGGCAGCATTCCAAAAGAACAACTTTTGTCCAGATATTTTTTCTTTACGTAAAGCTCTGTTTAATTAGAAAAAAGATAAAAAAGACCCCCCTCCGAAATGTGCAAGTTAGTACAATTTTTTTTTGTCTGTCTGCAAATTAAAAAAAGTTATTTTCAGCTCATGAAATGATATTAAGTTTGTCGAACGGGTACAGGGTACAAGAGGGGGCGGGAGGAGGGGGTTAAGCAAAAAACTGGTACATATCTGTTTTAATACTTCAAATTAATTTTTATTTTGTTATTTAAATTAGTGGACAAAAGCATTTTTTCATCTTTGGCGCTATCCCTATGCACTATGTTATAACAAGCCTATACGAAACTTAAATGTTACTCAACGGAAAATTCAGATAGGCGTGCAATGAATGTTAATTTTCTCCAAGAAGTTAAAAACTGATAAAGTTATTAAAATTTCCATGAAAACTAAAATAGAAAACCATTTTTTTTCTACATGTAATTTGGAAATGTTTACTTGGCCTTAGTTTTGAATCACTCTTTATGTATGGAGAACGATAGCTCAGCCGAACAAGTCGTCTGCTCACAATATCGCTTATTTAAAAAAAATCTATGTATGTATAAATGTTGTTGTTGTTGTTGTTGTAACGCCACGTAGCCCTGCCTAGGTAGTCCGTATCTACCCAATAATGTCATCAGGCTCTTCTAACGGAAGTCCTAGAAACCTAGCGGCTTCGATAGGGGCGGACCAGAGGGATATGGGTGTTAGAAGAGTAGGCTCAGCTGAGCAGACGAAAAGGTGGTTAGTATTATGGGGGGACAAGCCACATGCCGGACAAACATTAGGCAAGTCGGGGTTCAGTCTGGATAGGTAAGAGTTTAACCTATTACAATATCCAGACCGGAGTTGGGCCAGCATCACTCTAGTCTCCCTAGGCAGCCCGCGCTCCTCTTCGGCAACGGGTGGAGTTGTTGCCTGAAGAACGGCGTTCGCTGGAATAGAGCTGACATAGGAATTTACCGAATCGGTGTGGATAAGGGTGAGGGCCTGCCGGTGCACCTTAGGATCAAACGGCGTGGAAATCAGGTGCCGGATCTCATCGAAGTGTTTGCGTAGGTGGCTTCTTATCCTCTTGGGGGGCGGATTTTCGTTGACCAAGCGTCCGTTCGGGTGCTGCGGTTTGCAACAGTTGAATAGGAATTGCCTGGTCAGCATTTCGCTATGCTCTTTAACGGCGAGCATTTTCGCTTCATTGTGAAGGTGGTGCTCAGGAGACATAAGAAGACACCCAGTGGCGGTTCGAAGGGCGGTATTCTGGCAGACCTGAAGCCTCGTCCAGTGTGTGTCAGCCAGCCCCGACGACTATATAGGCGTCGCGTAGCTCAGTACCGGCTGACCAATTGCTTTGTATGTAGCTAGTAACGTTTCTTTGTCTTTGCCCCAAGTGCTGCCAGCTAGCGACTTGAGGATGTTGTTACGGCTTTGGACTTTATTGACAATTGCGGTAACATGAGCGCCGTATTTGAACATGTTATCAAACGTTACCCCTAAGATTTTGGGGTGTGAGACAGTTGGTAGCTTAACACTATCAACGTAGACGTCTAATTCCATGTTCACTTGCGTTGTCCACGTCGTAAATAAGGTAGCCGAGGACTTATTCGGTGACAATGCCAGGTTTCTACCAGCGAAAAATTCCGACACGGCTGGGAGGTACGAGTTTATGCGCAGAGTTCTTCAACGGAGGGGCCCGTTGCCAGAATAGTACAATCATCGGCGTAAGAGACGATCGAGACACCCTCTGGTGGGGGGGGAAGTTTCGAATAATAGTTAAATAGAAACGGGGATAGGACACCACCCTGTGGCACCCCTTGTTTAACTATTCTGGGTTTTGATCTTGCGCCTCTGAACTCAACCGACGATTGACGACCACTCAGATAATTGGCAGTCCAACGTTTAAGACAGGGGGGAAGGGACGAATCTTCCAGGTCTTTCAATAGTCGAGCATGATTGACCGTGTCAAAGGCTTTGGCCAAATCAAGCGCAACTAGCACTGTCCTGTGGTTTGGACGCTTTTGGTTTAGTCCGTCCCCTATCTGAGTGGTAATGGCGTTCAGCGCGGTGGTAGTGCTGTGGTTTTTGCGGAAACCATGCTGATGTTCGGCGAGTCGCAAATTAGCGGTGAAATATGGTAATAAGATGGATTCCAACACTTTCACTACTGGCGAGAGAAGTGATATCGGGCGATATGACTCCCCTACGGCAGCTGGCTTGCCAGGCTTTAATAGTGGGACCACCTTTGCCTGTCTCCATCTTTCAGGAATGACAAAGGTGGACAAGGAAAGGTTGAAAATGTGTGTTAAATATCTTATGCCTTCGTCGCCGGGGTGTTTTAGCATCAGCATGGAGATGCCATCGGGGCCTATGTACTTGGTGTTCTTAGATCTCCGTATTGCCTCTTGTAATTCGGTTGTGGAGATGGCAATGGGCGCATCGCTGTTTTTGGGTTTATGCGCTTCCCTGGTGGCTCGGCGAATTTCTTTGTCCAACGAAGGATGCATTGCAAACTGTCGGCAGAAAGCGCTCGCGCATCGTTTAGGTTTCGACTGAACCTTATCGCCGAAGGCGATGGATATTTTGTCGTTGGGTTTAGTCGGGTTGGACAAAGATTTCACCGTCGACCATAATTTGCCAACCCCAGCCGAGAGGTTACAAGACCTTAGGTGCTCTTCCCACTTAGCGCGTTTGTGTTTATCTACTAGGCGTCTGATTTCCGCATTAAGATCCCTTATTTGGGGATACGTAGGGTCAAGGCGTCTAATATGGTCACGTTCATTTGCCAGGGCCGCTGCCTCTGCGGGGAAGAATGGGCGTACTTCCTTTATTCTACCTGACGGAATGTGTTGACGGGAGGCTGAAACTAGGGCCATACGAAACGCCTTTTCCCCTTCTCGTACGTCAGACGGGGTGGGGAGAGCAGCGAAGGCGCTCTCTGTAGATGTTAAGAAACTCTCCCAGTCGGCTTTGTTAAAGTTAACAAAGGTACGATTGTCAGAAGTGACAAAGTCGGTGGGGCGATCGATAGAGAGCACAATGGGTAGGTGGCCCGAAGCAAGCGTCAGCATCGGTCGCCAGTCAACGCAGTTTATAAGACCTGCGCTGACTATCGTGATATCCGGCGAGCTAGAGCAGTTTACCGCCACTCTAGTGGGGGCATCCCCATTAACTGTGCAGAACGTCGAATCGTCTATTTGGTCAGCCAGCTCCTGCCCCCTACCATCGGCCTGTAAGCTGGAGTGCCACAGGTCGTGGTGTGCGTTAAAGTCACCAAGGATAACACGGTTCTCACCCCTGAGTAACGCACGAATGTCAGGGTGATAATCCCTGGGACAGCAGGTGACAGGAGGTATATATACGTTTATGATTTCCAAGTCGACATCGCCTGACCGGACAACCATACCTTGACGTTCTAAGGTGGTGTCCCTCGGGTCGATGTCAGGCTCAAATAGACGGTACTGCACAGTTTGATGCGTGATGAATGCAAGACCACCCCCAAGCCCTCTCGCACGATCACAACGGTGTACATTGTAACGGGTACAGGCAGGTCAGAAGAGTTGAACTTCCACCGAGCTTTGTCTCCTGAATAGCAGCGATTTTGATATTGTGTCGCTTCATGAGGTTTGTAATCTCAGCTATTTTGCCGGTTAGGCCATTGCAATTAAATTGCAGGATAGCGAAGTGCGAAGGGGGAGTAGAGTTGATGCTGGGGGTCAGGGACTGATGCGCATGCCTAGGTGGTAGTAGGCTGGGTCGCGCACTACGACGCATTCTTGAAGTCGAAGGAATCGCGTTACCAGAAGGTAGAGGCGATTCAGATGACGTTGAAGGTTGCGTAGCTCGCCAGCATGGCGCAACGTACGTATCAGTCCATAAGTTCCTGTTTGCGAGTCCAGAGCATATAAGCAGATGACACAGGCCAAGGCAGTTATTGCACTTGACCGATGCCAAAGGCGTGTATAATCTTAACCGACAAACAGTGCACGTAGTATAAGGGACCAGGAGCTGATGGTTGTGACTTATACTCGTGCTGATGCTGGAAGAAGAGGGGCTGACTGAGGGGGCGGGAGATAGCGGACGCTCGGCATTGCTCAATTCCACTTGGGAAGTGCTACGTAGGGAGTAGCTGTGAGCTGCTGTGTGAGATGTTGACGCCTGGGGGCGTGAGCGACCGCTAGGAAGGTCAACTTGCTGAGGTGCATTTGTGATGCTAGTCGTGGTGACTGAGGTGACAGAGTCAGACATATGCGGCGGAGCGATACTTGATCGACGACGGCCACGGGACGTCGTAGGACGTGAACAGCAAGGGGCCACAAAAGTTCTATAAAAACTAGCGGGCCTATGGGTAGAGGGATTTAGTCCGGAGCAACTTGTTAGGTGCAACCACCTATTGCAATTGGAGCATTGTACTGAGTGTGAGCGTTTCACATAAATTTTCTTCCAGCATATACAGCAGATCCATTCTCTTGGTCCCGGGTTGGATTCAATACCAGCCCGGATCAGGAGAGTCTTGAGCAGTCCCGCTGCAAGGAGCTGCTCAGAGGATGACATTATTGGGGGGAAGATTACTGACGGTTTAGGCAGGGGGGTAGCGAAATAACAGCCCTTGGTCGGGGAAACCCCGAGTCATTCCGGTACGTAGAACCGGCTGTCGTGGGAATGTGAGCAGACGAATCGTTCGTCTGAGCTATCGTTCGCACTACATAATGAGGCTCTAAATGTCTGTAACTTTTGTGATTATCTATAGATTTGGAAATTCTAACCGGTTTTGCACAGAAAAAACTGCAATTTCTTAAATGGTGTGGATAGGTTTTGGGAGGTCTTTGGATATTTGTGTGTATTCTCCAAGTAAACACAATATTTTATATTTATTGTATTTATTAACTTTTAACAGCTTTGAGAACATATTCAATAAATCTTTTAATATCTATATAAAAAAAATTTAGTACAAGATTTGGCCAAATCAACTGGTAATTAATCAATCGAAAATCCCGAAAAAAGGGATAAATCACTCAAACTGGCAGCACAGCCTGTAGCTAGTATTTTGAAATAGAAAAGCACAATAATACGTTAGCTCAAATTCATGGTTACAACATAATGGTTATTTTCGAGATCAAATGTGTTCCCAAAAAACGGACCAAATTCCAAAACACAGCAATGTAGGTAGGAACATAAGTTGATAATATCCACTAGATATTATTTTATATGTAATAATATATTATACAGAAAAAAGGGAATTTAATGCAAGTTAAACCAAGTAAAACACATTTTATTACATGTAGGAAAATTGTCTCTTCGTATACTCATACGAACATAATCGTTGTTGTTGAAAAATTGTCAATATTGATAAATGCAGTATGTAAGAAATGTATGTACCTATACACCTAAGCGCTATTTCGGTTCTTTCTTTCGGTTTTTTTGAGTTCCTTTTCGAAGCTTTATGTACCTACCTACAAAAATTCCCTGAGGAGTATCCATCTCCCATACTAAATTTTTAAGGCATTTTCCATAATATTTCGAATTGCAAAACTTCGGCTCAATCAATAGTTATCTGAGGTAAAAGTTTAGGTTTTGATAAAATTGGTTCTCGCTTGCAGTAGTAAGAAATACAACTTTTATCGAAGTCATTTCCACTTTCAAGGCATAACGGTTTTTTTTTAATTTCGTTCGTAGTTAGCGCTTTTGTATGGAAAAAAGCAGCAACGACCTTTTCAAAGGATTCTCACGCTGCTGCCTCAACTGATGAGAGTAGTCCTTTGAATTGATTATTCTTGATCAACTTTTATTTGTGGTCCAACAAAAATACCTGCCCTTATCTTGACTTGAGAAATATTTATTTGGAAAAATTGTTTTCAAATAGTGGAATGCTTCGCCTTCCTTGTCCAAAGCCTTAACAAAGATTTGAATGAGACCGAGCTTGATGTGTAAGGGTGAAAGTATGATTTTCTCTTTTTTGAAAAGAGGGGTGTATTTGATGTTATCCACACCAACGGTAAACTCGACTCTTTCCGGCCAATCCTTTCTGATGCAATGGTCCTTATGAACTCGGCTATCCTACTTCCAGCAATGCTTGGTGTAGCCACATTGTAGAGCGCATAGCATTGCAACGACTTTGAGATCAGAACATATTTTCCAATCATGCTCTTCATATTTGATAAATTGGAGTAGTTTTTGCATTTCCTCGTAGGCTTCCTTTGTATTTACTGCATGTGCGATCGGGATAGAAGGTTTTTGTTACCAATATGCAATAATACAGCCTTCAAACTCAGTTTATTGCTGTCTATGAACAATCGCCACCCTTTTGAATCATATATCTGAAGAAACTCTTTGAATAAACCAGGAATGTCGTTGCAGTAGAATACACTGTCTTTCTTGATATAGTGCTTGGAAAATGGTTCGTGACGAGTTCTACAATATATACCCTTAACATCGGATGACAAAAATTTAAATTGTTGCATACGAGAAGTGTGTATCCCGGCCGTTTCCTTGGATAGTCCAAATCTCTTATCCAATCACTAAGTTGTGCTCGTGACAGAACGTTTCTCTCGTTTCCCATGAGAAATTCAGTACAACTTGATTCAGATTTTACTGTTGATATTGGAGCTGGATCCGCAACTTCCGTTGAATGTAGTACTGGGTAATGTCGCTGTAGGTACGCTGGCATAGGTTACTCTTCTTGATCTTCCAACGCCAAGTACTTTTGTTTGACAAATATCTCCATATCATTGGTGTATCAAATTTTATTTGTTGTCCTGATTCCGACTGAATCAATTCTACTCGACACAATGTACACAAAATGTTCGGTGTCCATAGTTTTTCAGCATTTTTAGGCTCAATGCCAAAATACTTGGAGTATAAAGATTTGAAATGATCTGAGAACACTCTTTGTCGCCTTATGATAGTGTATTGGCCACACATGAAACAGAACATAACGGGATCTTTATTACACTCAAATTCTCGCGTCCTTTTACTGATTTTTTTTTTTTTTTGATAAATCACAGTTTTAAAATTTGACTTATGAACTGAACTATCACCGGCGAGCCTTGCTGAATGTATGAAGTTTCAATGCGCTTTAACGCATATTTATACTCGGAACAAGAATAAAATTGAAAGAATCAAAACTTACCTAAACAGGAGGTTCCTTTTTATACGAAGCCGGGAAAAGAAAATACTACCTGCTTTAGATGTAGGCTTTAAAAATTGTCTGTGTCTTATAATTTTGAAAATCTACCTGCATACTTACCCATAAGTGACGGAAATACATGTTTATAAGTACATGCCTATAGGAGGTTTCGAATCCAACCACTCTTCCTTTCGATGCAACCACTCTACCTACTATAAAACATTTCGAGTATTAAAAGTACTATTTGATTTAATTAAAGAAAAATTACTATCATTGTAATGGAGTTATTCGTTTATCCGGATAATATCCCATTTGCACTTTATACCTTTAATATATGTATATACATACATAGGCATACATACATATTTTGAAGTTGCGCAACCTGGGTATTTTTATTTGATCGTTTATAACTTACGTAGTTTTGCATCGATTTTCTTCTATAATAGCTTATCTTTTTTCTAATTAAACAGAGCTGTACGTAAGGAAAAAATATCAGAAAAAAGAGTTGTGGTTATTAGTGAACTATTATTGTCAGTGAAAAATTGATAATTAGAGAAAAAATTGGAAAGTTAATCATAGCGATGGATAGGATTACATATTTCAAAGCGTCCAAGCTTATCATCAGATCCCTTTTCCTGACAAAAATAATTCACTAATAATTATTGTTAACTAGTCTTAAGCTCTTAATACAGTTTCCCTGGTCTATTTTTTTCAATAGTAAAAAATCAAAGAGCACACAAAAACAGATAATCGTGGCTGATATTGCCAACATATACAACAAACATGTGTAACCACCAAGCTAATCTAGTTAAACACTTTTAATTTTTATTACAGAGCTAGTGACCGATCGCCATTTGAGGGATCGTGCTGTGGTGCTGGTTATGCCAATGTTGATTCTGTGCCAACTACGCCAAATGATTCGGATAATTCCGACACGCCCCCACCACCACGGTTAGTGTATACTACTTATATTACTAATTATATTTATGTACATACATATATACCCACATTCATGTACAGTTGCAAAAATTCCCCAAAAATTTGACTTTTATGTTCAAAGGATTCCGGAGAAACTCCTTTTTTTGATTAGAAAACAGCCCTAATGGTTTTTATTATTACTTGGTTTTTTTGTATCCGATTTTAAAAATTACAACAGTTTGATTTTGTTGTTATTATTTTTGCGACAAAAATACTCCCCGCAGATTTTTGAGCGTGCTGTCGAAAGTGGCAGTACTCTGCCGGATATGAATCCGGTACGCGGAGTCTCGCCGGCGGTATTCGATATGACCAATAAAACTTTCTCGGTAATCCACACTTACCTCGGGCGTATTCTAACACACTTATCCACAGGAGGTGTAAAAGTTTATTCTTAAGAAGTGGCAACAACGCAATACTACCACGGATTTTTATTTTTATTTTTTCAATCTTCAGTATAGCGCTTTAAATGTTAAAGTTTTAGTGAATTTAGATATGGGATTTTGTCCATAAAATCAGTAATTCTTGAGCATTTATAATTATAGAACTTAGTACGGTGAATACAATGATGATACTATCTAATTTTCCAGAGTGTGAGCCTGACCACGTTCAGGCGTGGTGGTGTAAACGCTGGTATTTTGCATTTTCTGGTTAAAAGGACCATTTCGATTTTAGAGCGATTTACGCTAAGGCCACGGGGTTCAAGTCTGAAGCAGTTCACTAAGGGTCTAAAGTTGCTAGCCAGTGGTCGTAAGAGCTATTTCGGCCGTGTAGAAGTCGGGTATTAACTGTTACAAGGCTAATAACACAGTGCAACAGCCATTTTAAACTTTTGAAGCGACCTAGCGGAGATTGTTCATCTGGTCGAGTTACACACGAAACGCCCTTTAAAAAGTTTGTAACACCCCAAAAATCTGGTTTTAAGGCCAAAACCCGTTTTTTCAGTTTCTTCGTAAAACAATTCAGTAAAAATCCAATTTTCCACCGATTTCAAAATTCTCAACGGTTAGAGTAGAGAATTGTTGACACTTTCGAAATATATATAGTGTTTTATTCATTTGAAAAAAGTATGATATGTATTTTAAGCATTGTGAATACATACAAGTGAAAAATCTTCGCCAATTCCTTCATTCTCTTATCCCCCTGTCAAAAAATGTGACAGGGGAACTATCAGTCAGACGAGAAGAGTTGCATTAAAAGGGCGGGGGCGAATGACATAAGAATGGGGGAATCGTACCACGCAATCAATGCGCGGGTTGCCGATGTCCTAAGAGTAGATGGATTACATTTTTCACTTCTTAATGGCTCGTATTGTTTTTAATTATGCTATGAATAAATCTACAGCCAATTAATTCGAATATTGTGCATTAAATTATTTTAAAATTCTTCGTAAAAATTTAAATAGAACAATCGTAATTTGGAATTATTATATGGACAAAAAGCTTAGTTTTATAAAATCATAAGTTTGTCTATAACCACTTTCGGATTTTCTGACACAGAATGGGTTTATCTTAGCAAGAATTTTGCCTCGGAATCGACTTAATTGCCACTATGTAAGGTAAATGTCCATAATTTCGTGGTAGTACGTTATTTCGTGGTATTTCGATTTTTTCTTTCAAACAAGGAATTTGGGGAGTTTTTTTTTAAAACTGAAAATTTCATAATAAAGAATAACTTTTCGGGTGTAATAATGGATATTTTACAAATTTTTTAAAATTAAACCTATTAAATAACAAGCATTATAAAGTTGGAAGCTCATAAAATGAGCCTTTTGTAGGTAGGCCTCTTAAGGAAACTGTTAAGGAGACCAGTAGATTTTGTTAAGCCTGTAAAAATTGTATCTTTAAATTATTTTTTTTGATGATAATTTTTTTGGTTTTATTTAACATTTCTTAAACGTTTTTAGTACTGCAAAACTTATTTCAATAACTTTTCATTTACATTTTATTTAATATTTAAATACCACGAATTTAGGGACACATGTTTTTTGTGATGTACCTAATTTCGTGGTACCCACGAAATTAGGGGAATATAATACTTTATGTTTTCCTTATTTTCTTTCACATTTCATAGGATACCCTATTATTTTAAGTATTTTAATTATTAAATAGACCCCTGAGGAAGATTTTGACGTAATTTCGTGGTACACTTTTATTAACCCATTCGTCAATATTTTAATCGAAAAGCTCTGCGAAGCACAACATTTTAACGAAATAATGGCATTATAGAACTTTTGTTTATTCAATAAATTTTGATTTAATTTAAAAAAATATGTCAAGATTTATACTTTTTTGCTTTTGTTATGAATGAATAGCGATAATAAACAAAAAAATTTAAATATAAAACTCATATTACCGCTTAAAGCGATACCACGAAATTACCTACATCAATTTTATCGCATGCCCCTAATTTCGTGGTATACTGTGCATTTAGATACATTGTTAACAAGAAACCAAAAAATTAAAAAAAAGAATAAAAAACCAAGTTAAATTTAAAAAAAATAAAAATTAAAAAAATACAAATAAATTAAAAATATACCAAAAAAATTAAAAAAAAAAAAATTTTTTGAAATAATAAAAAATAATAAGCTACATCAATTATTGAAATAATTTTTTTTTATTGTTTATTTTTGTTTTAAAACTATTTTTTTTTAATTATTTATTTTGTTTAAAAATAAAAAAACTTAAAAGACCAAAAAAACACAAAAATTAAAAAAAAAACATTTTTAGTAATAATAAATAAAAGAAATTTTGAGAAAAGTAACAAATTACATTAGTTAAATAAATTTTTTTTTGATTTTTTCAATCGCAATCAATTACTAATTGCCTTTTCTCAAAAACCAATTGAAGTAATCATTAACAATTAAAAAATCCGTCTAATCAATTGATTACTAAGAACTAAACAAATTAATACTTACTTGGTCTTAAAACGCTTTCTTTTCATAAATACAATAACAATAAAAAAATTATTTAAAATTTGAAATTTTTGAACATAAATTTTAATTAATAAATTTTAGGAATTTGCGTTTAAAATAACTTTCATTTTCCATAAAATTAGAGTTTAACCAAATACCACGAAATTAGGGACACTTTACCACGAAGTTAGGTACATCAGAAAATTTTTGCCACGAAATTAGGGACATTTGAGGTACTCACACATTTTTATTTATATAAAATAAAACATTTGTTAGTTTTGTTTGAAATTAAATGGAAAGCTATCTTAATAGATCAACTCAATGGGAAAAATTTACTTTTTTAGTTTTCCTTCATCCGTTTTTACGCAAGAGAGGTAGAAAGTCAGAAAATTCCTTAGTACTACGAAATTATGGACATTTACCTTATTAGATGTTGCGTCATTGGTGTGATTTGTTTATTTTTATGATGAAATAACCTTTCAACGAAAAAAAAAAAACTATATGATTGTACGAATGCAAAACAAACTTTTTATTAATTTTAAATACGAATTAAATGAACTTTTGCTACTACCGATTGTGACTCTGCGAAGAAAGCAACTCTGCAAATCAGGTGATCGCAGCTGTTATCTATTGTGAATGCTTCTGTCACACATTCGCGACTTGTAGATATTGACAATGATTTTAAGCTAGAAGTTGAAATTTTCTTTTGGCATGTGTCATCGAGAGGCATTTACTACTTAATTATTTCAGGTTTTATTTTTTGGAAAGGACTTCAAGTTTTCAAGTTATGCAGCCTAATCCAAAAAAATTTTGGCTCTAAAATGCATCTGGTGCCAAAAAAAAGTATTGCAAAATTTCATGGAAACAAGAAATTATGAATCAAGCCATCGTCAAAAATCACTATTTGTTGTTTAAAATTAGAATTAATGTCCTAACAGTAAGCTCATTTTTTTTACTTACAAGGGGTGCCCTGGAAATGGGAGTGTTAGATTTTTGATTATGCTGCATAACGTAATTTCATTTTCAAAAAATTAAAACTGGTACATTTAAGTAGTGAATGCCTCTCGATGACACATGCCTAATAAGGTGCATTTATTGTCAATTAGTGTCAAAAAAATGGCGTCAAAACCGGATAAACCGAAAAAAAAATTTTAAAATTCAATTTCTCGCGTAAAAAACACGTGATAACATTTTCAAATGAACAAAGAACTATAAATATTTCAAAACTGTCAACAATTCTCTCCCCAAAACCGTTTAGAATCTCAAAATCGGTTAAAAGCTTGATTTTAAATGATTTTTTTTTCAACAAAATCTCTGAAAAAACGGTTTCTTTGCCTTAAAACTAGATTTTGGGGGTGTTACAAATCTTTTAAAGGGTAACTCGACCAGATGAACAATCTCTGCTAGGTCGCTTCAAAAGTGTATTCCATTTCTTTTTTTTTTTTGTGGCACTGTGTAATTTTAGTCTAAATTTTAAACCATTCATTGGTTTACACAATTTTTGAAACTTTTATGCAATAAATTTCAAACCTTTTAATTACCCACAAAAATTCTCAATTTTTTTTTGGTTTTGATTTAAAACTAAGATGGGATAAAAAAATACAACAAAAGTCATATAGACAGCGAATATCTGTACTTTTCTCACAAAATTGATTAGTGCGCCGTAGCTTAGTAGGTAGAGCATTGCGCACTGATTTGGGGCACACCGGTTCGAGTCCTAACATTTTTTAAAAACATTTTCGGTTTTTAACAACTTCCCTGTCCCGGTTTAAATAATTTTTATTACTCGCATTTCTATGACAACCGGCGTGAATTTAATTCTAAGCCAAATTTTGTTAGGTCATATATGTAGCCCCAAAAAGTTTTAAATATAGGCTAAAATTTTAGGCCGTGTAGGAAAAAAAAAAAAAAAAAAATTATGTGTTAAGTATTATAAGGCCAGTAGTATCGTAATTTTTTCTATATCCAGTGATTATAAAATTAGATATCGAATATATAGGGGATTCACAAAACTGTCATATCAAGTCATATCGTCATATTGTGATAACTGTTATAACAGTCATAAACATTTTGTTGCTTTGATCAGATGTTTTGTTTACCTTCTTATTTTATGAGTTCTTATTGTGATTCTTATTTTGTAGCTGCAAAATTTTTCAAATTATGGAAAATATGGATCAAAACGAAGTTTTCGGGCGATCAGCTGATCAAAATGAAAAATATCATTCAGATTTATGAAGGTGTGCTCACAAGTGTTATATATTTGCGCTGTATTGTTATATGACATGTGACTTTATGACACCTTGTGAATCCCCTAATAGTAAAAACTAGTATATAATCTTTTCAGTCATATTTTTTTAACATTCAAGTTTGACGACAAGAAACCCGAGTTGCCGCTGAATCATGTGTATAAAATCCATTAAATAAGTATATGTATGTTTGCTTCATTTAGTTACAGAATAGTTATGCTAGGAGGCTCCGCAGTTGGAAAAACAGCTTTGGTTAACCAATTCATGACTTCAGAGTATATGCACACCTACGATGCTAGCCTAGGTAAGTTCATACGATAAGATAGTCCATCGGTTATTGAATGTATTCTGCACTCTCCTGAAATTTGATATCCAACGTTTACTGAAGCTAATATATGCATATAGGAGCATGTTGGAGTAATTTATGATTATATTGTATGTTACCGCTCTTTGAGGGCTCTTGGATTAGACTTTTTGACACTATCACATTTCCAAAATAATATTGTTTTTGAAATTTTCAATAGCTCAATGAATACCATTGCACCGTTTCAGCGGGTGGGAAATTGTTTACGTGAAATATTAAAAAAGGAAATGTTTATAATTATGAGATAATTATTATCTATAAACTTATTTACATATATATGCACCTCCACATATAATAAAATTGTAACAGGCGCATTTCAGATATTTAAAAAAATTGATGGTAGGGATCATTATTGAGCCAGTAAAAGCGATATTAGCCGTTTATAGAATTTTTGTCTGTTTAGGTGTCTGTATGTTTGGGCGCGAATAACTGAAAAACTGGTTAATGGAATTGAATAATATCGTTGTATTGCCAGACTTTCAACCTTAAATCATGATCTATTATGGAAGTTTTGCTAGTGTTGTTGTTGTTGTTGTTTTAGCAACAAAATCACTCCCCGAAGGTTTTGGGGAGTGTTGTCGAAATAATAGTCCTTGGCCGGATATGAATCCGGTACGCTCCGCTAGTTCCTTGCGGTACTGCCCGACTGTGGTGTTAGCGATTTGGTATGACTAGTGGAACCTTCTAGGTCATGTCATCCCTCCTTCCGAAAGGAAAGAAGAGATGGGTAGTGAGAGGTGAGAGGCATCATATCCGTAGATCAACCATCGAGTTGCACATCATTACCTTTGTGCATTTTAGTCGCCTCTTACGACCGGTATGCCTACCGCGGGCATATTCTAAACCCCAACCCGCAGTTGTAAAGTTTTGCCAGCCATTGACGTTAACGACAGTTGGCGACTTCAAACTCCCTTATTGGTATTCACCGACTGTGTTGCTTGTTTCCAATAACGTCTGAAAACCGTACCAAAAACCTAAAATCTCAATACTGAAAAAATTTTAGCGAGACTGGCTTTTGTTTTGCTTTTATTCTGATAATTTGAATTTTCTGATATTGTTGAATTTGCTAAGTTTGTTGGATAATTATGAAAATTAGAACAGTTTAGTTCTTTTACAGCCTTTTATAAGCATAGCGTTAACCGGATTTTCCCAAAGCATCCCTTAATTGTTGTTCTAGTAGCGATACGTGCCCCGTCGAGTCGTCATTCTCCTTACTTATTTGTACGTTTCCCTTATGGCTCCTCGGATTTCTTCGCCCAACAAAATAGGTGACTGAAATTGCGTTAAAAGACGCTCGCGCACCTCTTGCGTTTCGAGTGAACTTTATCGGCAAAGGCGATGGATACTTTGCAGTAACGTTCAGTCGGATTGGATGAGGTATAGTTTTAGCATTAAGGTCGTTAATTTGAAGACTCGTAGGGCCTAAGCGTCGACAATATGGTGCAACGTATGCTTCCTGCTTCCAAGTTTAGAGCATATAAGCAGGTGGCTTAACCCAAGGCAAGAGTTTGAAGGGGCAAAAAAGCTTTAAAAAAACTTTCTTTTCTATGTGTATAAGGATTTAGGCCGGAGCAAATTGAACATTGGGCCGAGTGTGAACATTTCATATAACAAATAAAATTAAAACAATAAAACTACAAGTCCACATATAGCCCCCAAGATGTATCAGTGGAGTAGTGGCTTTAACATAGGACGCCATGACTAGCTTCTTTTTCGCTGCAGGCGTTCCAGAATATTACTACGTGGCATTCAGCAGATAATTTATAAGAAAAAAAACTGCATAATACAGGTCTCTCGAAAAGTGGTTGCATACCATCCTATCAAAGCATTATAATACCAAATACCATAATTATATATATATATGCATATTTGATTATGTTTATTGTATTCACTTTACCAAATCGTATTCACTTTAAAAAATTTTACTCGTTCTTTTCATTTGTCATTCAATAAAAGGCAAAAGGCAAATTACTTTCCACAGTTTAGAAAAGCATGTGTTTTTGAATATCTTGTTTCTTGAAAATACATTTGAAAACAATTATGCTAGGTAACAGTCTGATCTGTCAAATTCTGGCAAACCTGGTATAATCAAACAATCCTGATCTAAGGTAGCATTTACTCTATCAGTTTCGGAGATATCGACCGATATGTGGATCAATGTAACCCAAAATGTGTTTAGTACAATATTGGTATCAAACGAAAGGCAATACGAGTAGTGAGTGCTGCAGTAAGCGATGTAACTAAGTTCCATAGAAATACGCTCAATTCAAGTTCAAGAGTACAAAAAACAGGTTTCTGCCTATACGTTACACAGTGGACAACATTGTTTTATATTGATGTAAGTTGCATGATGTTTCAAATTTGGTGGCAAATTAAATATATTTTTATTTTAAATATGTAGGTAGTCCTAAAAAGCCACAATGCTTAATTTCTTCAAGGTCATTAAATTTTATTACAGAGTTCAATTTAAAGCGACATTTTTGGCGGTTTGCGGTTTACTATTGATTTCAGCACAGATGACCGTAAAATATATAAAAGAATAAAAAAGATTGCCTGTTAATTTTGAAAAAAAGGAAGAGTATATTTAAAAAAAAAAAACAAAAAACTACATACATAAAACACTAGCTGTTGTTTTTTAATAAAAAATTTGTGTTGGGGAGTATCGATACTAAAAGTACTAATTACTCTTTTCTTTTCTTTTCTTTTCTTTTTTTTTCTTTTCTTTTCTATTCTTTTCTTTTGTTTTCTTTTCTTTGCTTTTCTTTTCTTTTCTTTTCTTTTCTTTTCTTTTCTTTTCTTTTCTTTTCTTTTCTTTTCTTTTCTTTTCTTTTCTTTTCTTTTCTTTTCTTTTCTTTTCTTTTCTTTTCTTTTCTTTTCTACTAGTACTAGTACAAGGGTATTTCTTTTACTAGTACTAGTACAAGGGTATTATAATTTTGTCCACATAACGGTACTATGTAACGGCGCAAAATAATCGAGTTAGATATAGAGTTCCATATATGAAAGTTCTTAGGTTGGAAAGAAGAATTGATTAAGGCATGTCCGTCCGTCTGTCCGTCCGTGTACACGATAACTAGAGTAAAAATTTAGATATTTGCATGAAATTTTGCATACAGGTTACTTTCTGGTCAAGGTAGGTTGCTATTGAAAATGGGCGAAATCGCATGATAACCATGCCCCCTTTTTGGATATCGAAAATTTCGAAAATCACATAAATTGACATATCTTTCGTCACAACTGAGATATTTGCATGGAATTTGGTGTATTGGTTACTTTCTGGCCAAGCTAGGCTGCTGTTGAAAATGGACGAAATCGAATTATAACCACGCCCCCATTTTCGATATCGAAAATTTTGAAAATCACTTAAATTAACATAACTTGAGTAAAAATGTAGATCTTTGCATGAAGTTTGTTATACAGGTTACTTTTTGGCCAAGGAAAGTTGTTATTGGAAATGGACGAAATCGGATGATAAGCACGAACCCTTTTTCGATATCGAAAATCACATAGATTAACATGAGTTGAGTAAAACTTGAGATATTCGCATGAAGTTGGTGTTTAAAATGGGTGAAATCTGATGCTAACCTCGACCCCTTTTTTGATATAGAAAATTTCAAATAAGATTCTAGGGCGATTCTTTTCTTTTCTTTTCTTTTCTTTTCTTTTCTTTTCTTTTCTTTTCTTTTCTTTTCTTTTCTTTTCTTTTCTTTTCTTTTCTTTTCTTTTCTTTTCTTTTCTTTTCTTTTCTTTTCTTTTCTTTTCTTTTCTTTTCTTTTCTTTTCTTTTTTTTTCTTCTATTTTCTTTTCTTATATTTTCTTTTCCTCCATTTATCTTTTCTTTTCTCTTCTTGCTTCTTTTTTTCTTTTCTTTGTTGTTGTAGCGCTACTTAGCCCTATCTAGGCAGTCAGTATCTTTCCCAGTTGTATCATCAAACTCTTCTAACGGAAGTCCTAGAAACCTAGCGGCAGAGGGAAATTTGTGTTAGAAGAGTAGGCTCGGTAGAGCAGACAAAAAGATGACTGGGGGAACAAGCCGCAAGCCGGATAAACATTCGGGGCTCACTCTGGATAAGTAAGAGTTTAACTTATTACAGTATCCAGAGCGGAGTTGGGCCAGCATCACTCTTGTCTCCCGAACCAGTTAGCGCTCCTCTTCGGCAACGGGTGGAGTTGTTGCCTGTAGAACGGCGTTAGCTTGGAGAGAGCTGATATAGGAATTTACCGAATCGGTGTGGATGAGGGTGAGGCCCTGACGGTGCACCTTAGGATCAAACGGCGTGGAAATCAGGTACCAGATCTCATTGAAATGTTTGCGTAGATGGCTTCTTATTCTCCTGGCGGGTGGATTTTCGTTGACCAGCCGTCTGTTCGGATGCTGTGGTTTACAGCAGTTGAACAGGAATTGCCTGGTCAACATCTCACTGTGCTCTTTAACGCCGAGCATTTTCCCTTCGTTGTAGATATGATGCTCAGAAGACATAAGAAGACATCCAGTTCCGGTTCTAAGTGCAGCGTTCTGGCAGACCGGAAGCCTCGTCCAGTGGGTGTCAGCAAGCCCCGGCGGCCATATTGGCGTCGCGTAGCTCAGCACCGGCTGACCAATTGCCTTATATGTAGCTAGTAACGTTTCTTTGTCTTTAAACCAAGTGCTGCCAGCTTGAACATGTTATCAAACGTCACCCCTAAGATTTTGGGGTGTGAGACAGTTGGTGGCTTGACACTAACAACGTAGACGTCTAATTCCACGTGAATAGGATGGCCGATGACTTATTCGGTTATAATGTCAGGTTTCTCACAGCCAAAAATTCGGACACGGCTGGGAGGTATAAATTAATGTGAGAGCAGAGCTCTTCAACGGAGGGTACTGTTGCCACTATCGTCCGCGTAAGAGACGATCTAGACACCCTCTGGTGGGGGGAAGTTTCGATACATAATAGTTAAACAGAAACGGGGATAGGACACCACACTGTGGCACCCCTTGTTTAACTATTATGGGTCTTGATCTAGCGGCTCTGAATTCAATCGACGATTGACGGTCACTTAGGTAGTTTGCAGTCCAACGTTTAAGACAGGGGGGAAGAGTTGAATCTTCCAGGTCTTTCAATAGTTGCGCATGGTTGACCGTTCGGCGAGCCGCAAGTTTGCGATGAAATACGGTAGTAACACAGAACTCCAACACTTTCACTGCAGGCAAGAGAAGTGATATCGGCCGATATTACTCCCCTACGGCAGCTGGCATGCCAGGCTTTAGTAGTGGGACCACCTTTGCCTGTCTCCATCTTTCAGGAATGACAAAGGTGGACAGGAAAAGGTTGAGAATCTGTGTTAGGTATCTTATACCTTCATCGCCGAGTTGTTTCAACATCAGAATGGAAATGCCATCGGGGCCTATATATTTGGTGTTTTTGATCTCCGAATTGCCTCTTGAACCTCTGTGGTGGAGATGGCAATGGGCGCATTGCTGTTTTTGGTTTTATGCGCTTCCCTGGTGGTTCGGCGAATTTCTTTGTCCAATGGAGGATGCATTACAAATTGTCGGCAGAAGGCGCTCGCGCATCTTTTTGGCTTCGACTGAACCTTATCGCCGAAGGCGATATATATATTGTCGTTGGGTTTAGTCGGGTTGGACAGAGATTTCACCGTAGACCATAATTTGCCAACTCCAGCAGAGAGGTTGCAAGACCTTAGGTGCTCCTCTTACTTAGCACGTTTGTGTTTATCTACTAAGTGTCTGATTTCCGCATTGAGATCCTTTATTTGAGGATACGTAGGGTCCAGGCGTCTAATATGGTCACGTTCACTTGCCAGGGCCGCTGCCTCTGCGGTGAAGTATGGACGCACTTCCTTTATTCTACATGAAGAAATGTGTTGATGGAAGGTTGAAATTAGTTCCATAAGAAACGCCTCCCAGTCGGCATTGTCAAAGTTGGTGAAAGTGCGATTATCAGCGGTGACAAAGTAGGTGGAGCGATCTATAGAGAGCACTATGGGGCCTCCCCATTAACTATGAGTAACTCAGCCCTGAGTAACGCACGAATGTCGGGGTGGTAATCTCTGTGACATCAGGTGACAGGAGGTATGTAGATGTTAATGATTTCATACCTTGACGTTCTAAGGTGGTGTCCCTCGGGTCGATGTCTGGCTCAAATAGACGATACTGCACAGATTGATGCGTAATGAATGTCAGACCACCCCCAAGCCCTTTCGCACTATCGCAACGGTGTATATTGTATCCATTTGTATGAGTTTTGTCTCTTGGATCGCTGCGATTTTGATGTTGTATAGCCTCGTGCAATTTACTATTTCATTTATTTTACCGGATAAGCCGTTGAAGTTAAACTGCAGGATACCGAAATGCGAAAGGGGAGAAAAGTTGATTCGGGGGGTCAAGGACTGGTGCGTATGCCTAAGGGGTAGTAGGCTGGGTCGCGCACTACGGCGCATTCTTGAAGTCGAATCGCGTTACCTGAAGGTAAAGGCGAACCAGACGACGTCGAAGGTTGTGTAGCTCGAGAGCAAGGCGCAACGTACATATCAGTCCATAAGTTCCTGTTTACGAGTCCAGAGCATATAAGCAGGTGACGCAGGGCAAGGCAGTTATTGCACTTGACTGATGCCGCAGGCGTGTATAACCAACCAGGAGCTGATGGTTACGGCTTATACTCGTGCTGATGCTGGAAGGGAGGGGCTGACTGGGAATGTCGAGACAAACATTTTGAGTTCTTTCAATAATTTTCATTATTCAATTTTTATATTTCAAACTTTAAACAAATAAATTCCGTTAAGAAATCTTTTATTAAATATCAGCTTCACCTTGATAGAAGGAGAACAGTCAAATATCAGCAGAAACTAAGGGTAATCAATTAAAATGTTACAATTGCAATTTATATGGACATGTGGCAGCGAAATGCCCTCAGCCTCAAAAGAAACTTCGTTGTTCAAAGTGCTCAAAAGTAGGACACGACGTGAAAAAGTGTCCGACAGATTCAAAGCATATGGTCGCTAAGACTGATGGTAACGAGAAAATGCAACAACCTGTTCCACCCATCGTTGTAGAGGTTGAGTGTGAAGGAATCAAGTACCGGGCTTTGATTGATACTGGTAGTGATCATGCACTTATTAAATCATCAGCAGTTTGTATCAATGTTTGAAGGGTTTTGGAGGTTCTATTGTTGAGGTTACTCGTATTACAAATACGCAGATAAAGCTAGCAGACAAGTTAATCAGAGCCAAATTGTATGTGGTACCAGATGGCACGCTCAATTATGATATTTTATTGGGAAGGGATGTGCTTTGTGGTGATAATCGTCGGTCGATTAATGACTCAGGATCTAAGCCAACAGCACCACCAGTGAGTACTCTCGCTATTAAGTAATTACAACGAATGTGTTTCAGAAGGAATCTCAACCCTGGGTAAATCCAAGACTACTTCAATGGACATTCATGTTACTACAACTGAGAATCCTATAGTTGGTAAACGTTGTCAGGTATCATTCGTTAGACAATGTACACTTTCGGGAATATTAAAAGAACTTTTAAATAATGACACCATTCGACGTAGTACTTCACCACATGCGGCATCTGTAGTATTGGGAGCGAAGGCTAATGGAGAAAGCAGGATGTGCGTTGACTATATTGCGTTAAATGCTGTTACGGTAAGGAAGAATTTTCCTATGCCAGTAGTTGATGAACAGCTAGCCAAGTTAAGTGGTGGAAGGTATTTTACTACGTTGGATATGACCAGCGGATATTACCAGGTCCCGATTAAAGAGGAATGTAAGAAATTTACAAGGCGAATTAAGTAAGGTGGCCGCGAAGGCGAATTCAAAAATTCTACATATAATTTGTTTTTGTAAATTTGTGTGCATACTGTCAAAATAAATATTCGCCCTAAATTCGCTCGTATGCGTAGTGTCAAATTCTAACACAATGTGACATATAAACTTAAGTAAAATTCTTGCAAACGCTTTGCAATTTGTTTTGATAGTGAATAAATAAATAAAATATATACATAAAAAAAGTGTACGACATAAAAGCATAACTTTGGAAAGGCAGTGGTGTTGTAGGAAATAAAAATCCGCAGAAATACAAAGCAAAACAGCTAATGTACACAAGGTGAATTGTGAAGCTGTTGCAGAAATCCGGTTATTGTTTACAACGGCATAGAAGTACTAAAACACGTCCAAAAATCTCGGGAAAGGTTGCAAAAGACGCGTTTGGATCTCGACAATCATAACCCAAAAGCGGAAATCAAATTTTTTGTATCAGTGAAAATATATTATCAAGATACCGTGACGTCTTTCAGCAGTTGCACGCTGTTGTAAACAATTACCTTTTGATTGTTCTAACAGCTTCGCAATTCTCTTCTATTTCTGCGGATTACGAGTGCTAACGCTGCCTAGCAATTAATTCATACCAGAGCATCTGCAAATGCACAAAAACCTGCTACCAGTGTTATAACCACTATCTATCTTTGAAAAACAATTGAGGAATGTGGCGCTTCAAGAATTGCGGAATTGAAATCCAACGCTGTGTGCTACGTCTTCGAGGCGGTCACACGGTACAAATTTGTGGATGTTCTCCCAAAAGGATTCGGTACGTAAAGCTTTTGCATGTACATACAAATGATTTGTATTCATTTTTCATTTTTTGTGTAGACTATTATGCAATTAATCAATGCAAACAATCTACTGAAATTTTCCATAACATAATTGATGAATTCATGACACTGAAAGTCTTGAATAGTTCGGGTACTCCAACGTTATTTGCAGGGATGGAGCCTTCTATATATTCACAATTGGTTCATGTCTCTAATGAGTTGACAAAGCTAACTACTACTTACATTCCAATGGATCAATTATTAAAGCTTCTATTTCAACACTATCATTGTCTAAAGAATCTCACAAAACATTTTATATCATTTTTCGAAAAATGATCAGCACAAACAAAATCCTTATGACTCAATTTCATGCGGCAGTTTTCCTCCCACAATAAACGTTTGGCCTCATCACTAGGCACGCGGAAGAACGGGCCAGTTCCTCGCAAAATTTTTTTTAAACAAAGCGCGCACTTTCCCATATTTTTTCACAATTTAAAAACACAAACACTTTTTGTAAACACGAACTCGATTGTATGCAATTGTATGTAAACACAAAATGTAAACAAACAAACAAAACGTCAATTCGAAATTTTCTTCGTTTGACAGTATGCACATGAATTCAAATAAAAAAAGTTGAATTCGCCTTTCTAATGCGGCCACCTTCTTAGATTCGCCTTGGAAATTTACAGCTTTTCTTACGCATGAGGGATTGTATGAACATAATGTTATTCCCGGAGGTGATTATTCGAGTCATTTAGGGACTAAAGCACATGGACAAAGTAAATTTATCAAGATTACGAGCTGCATAAGGGAAGGTGTTATCGCAAAGTAGATGGAGGGCGGCGTTTGGTAATTCCTCAAGCTGTAAGGTGGCGGATAGTGAAGACATGTCACGATGATTCCTGGCATTTGGAGTTGAGAAAACGTTACAACGTCTTCAGAAAGATTTTTTGTTCCATCGTATGAGGCATTATGTGAAGGGTTATATAGCGGCATGTCCAGAATGTTGTATATATAAGGTGAGAGGAGGAAAACCCGAGGTACGAATGGATTTGACAGAGATAATGCCGTTACCGTTTCGATCAGTTCATTTGGATCACTTGGGGCCGTTTCCTAAAAGTAAGAAAGGTAATCAGTATATAATTGTCTTGGTATGCGCTTTTTCAAAATACACAATCTTAAAGGCGGTGCGTAACACGAAGGTGGCTCCAGTAGTTAACATGTTACGTGAGGTGATGTCGGCATATGGTCAACCAGTTCAGATCACAACAGATCGGGGAGCAGCATTCACTTCAAAGGATTTTGAGATGTTCTTACAAACACATGGAATACGTTATATAACGATTGCAGGACGAACTCCTCGAGGAAATGGACAAGCCGAACGACTCAATAAGACTATTTTGCCGGCCATACGCACTATGATGAAAGATACGAAAGAGTGGGACTCCACATTGCTCAATGTTCAATGGAGTCTTAATTCGCAGTTTAATGTAACGACAACAGTGTGTCCAAACGATATCGTGTTTAATTATGGGAAGAGATATATAAACGAGCCACGGAGCGTATTGAAGAAGAAAACGATTCAATCAACGCCATCAGTATCCGACACGATATAACGAAGGTGAATTGGTTATGATAGCCAATGTGACACCAGCCACGAGAGAACCTGATGTGCCAGTTTCCCAAAGACGTTATTTCGGAATATTGTCAACTGATCAAATGAAACGTTGGTGTCACCTTGGTCCAGATGTTGAAGAAGGGGAAAGTGATGAAAGTTCGACTGATGACGAATCGAGGTCGTTAAGTGGTAGTCAGGAAAGGCCGAACTATTAAATACTTACGTAAATAACTATTAAATATTGTATGAGAGTAATTCAAATAGGCTGGGAATGTCGAGACAAACATTTTGAGTTCTTTCAATAATTTTCATGATTCAATTTTTATATTTCAAACTTTAAACAAATAAATTCCGTTAATAAATCTTTTATTAAATAACTGATGGTTTAGGCAGGGGGGTGGCGAAATAACAGTCCTTGGTCGGGGAAGCCCTAAGTCATTCCGGTACGTCGAACCGGCTGTAGTGGGAATGTTTTTTTTTCTTTCCTTTCCTCTTCTTTTCTTTCCTCTTCCTCCTTTTCCCTTCATTCTCATTTTTTTCTTACCTTTCCTTACATTTACTTTCCTTACATTTTCTTCTTTAATGTGTTTCATTTTGCATTCCTTTGTTTTCATTTCCAAAGATGTTTACACATCAAAATAAAATGTCTAAAACTCAAAATAAAATTAGGGTTTGACGCGAAATCAAATAATAAAATTTCGTTTTGACTGCATTTTCTTTGCAGCCAGTGTACGCAAAAATATTAAAAACTTACGCACACTTATGAAAATGTTTTACTATTTGTTTGGCCGGCCGTGCTTAAAAGTATCGATACTGAGTACTTCAAAGTACTCAATCCATAAGAAGTACTAAGTACAAAATATCAGAAAAGTATTCATATTTAGTCCTCTGTACTAGTTTTCCGCCAAAATTACCAATTTCTAGGCACTGAATCGATACTAATACTGCGATTTGTTTTGACGAGTATTTCTTCTACATAGCAGACTGCTTAAATGTCATATAAAGCAGCTAAAAAACAAAAAAAACAATAATACAAATGCATACTATAATATTATTGATAAAAATATACTTTTATATCAAATCAGTTGATGTAACAAGTGGTGTTACTAAGTAATATATATCTATAAAATTAGAAATTATAACAAAAATAAATAAATATATATTTATACACACATGTTAAACATGTAAATGGAAAAATTACAAGCACATTCTCATATACATAGATGCTATTTAAACATAAACTATTACAAATTACAGCTATTTAAAAATATTATCACATTTAAGTTTTGGGCTGACAGCGATATCTTCTTTGGTTGGTTAAATGCCCTGTCTTAGAAAATATTATCTCAGAAGGCACTGATGTGGCAGGGACACACAAATATTTTTCAACTAATTGGTATAAGTTTGGAAAAGAACTTTTGTGTCTTTTCCAAAACTCCAAAGAGTTTTCCAATCTTCTGGTATAAGGTAAATTCAAATATTGTTGAATACAAAGTTTGCTGGAGGTGTTTGGATTGATTTTATGACAACTTGAAACCCGCGTGTCGAAATGAGCACATACGAGGTGTGTTCAAAAAGTATCGCGAATTTTGTGTTTTTTCAAAAATTATTTACATATTTATTCATGAATATCTATTTTGTCCCCTTCAAAGTAACCCCATGAGATATTATACACTTGTGCCAACGGTTTTTCCAATCTTCGAAGCACTTCAAAAAATCATTTTTTTGTATCTTGTCGTCTTTGTGTCTTGCCGTCTTTATCTCGTCAAGAGAAGCGTAACGTCGTCCTTTCATGGGCATCTTCAGTTTAGGGAACAAGAAAAAGTCACAGGGGGCCAGATCTGGGGAATACGGTGGCTGCGGCATAATTAGTGTGTTGTTTTTGGCCAAAAAGTCGCGCACAAGCAACGATGCGTGAGCAGGGGCGTTATCGTGGTGCAAAAGCTAATTTTTTTTCTTCCACAAATCCGGGCGGATTGCATCGCGCAAATTGCGCATAACTTGCAGGTAATATTCCTTATTGACCGTTCTTCCCTGTGACAAGAACTCATGATGCACATGCACTGAACATTCAAAATGGCCGAGCTTGTCGGCATAAGTGAGAGACATGAAACCAGCGAAAATTCAAAATTAGCGATACTTTTTGAACACACGTCGTGTATCAGTTTTTTCAGTATGTTTATCTCTGGAATCATTTAAAAACGTTGACTCTAAACCAGCACTGTCCCTTGCTAAACGGTAAACTCTTTGCTAATGCTCTTTGTACTGTTTCAAGAATATATTCATCATCAAAGCCAATTTTTTTGAATCAAGGATTCAAAAATCTAGCTTTGCCGACAATATCATTTGCAAACAACTGAGACAAACGCCTCTGAAAGTCCTTTCTTTAACGATCGTCCACATTCCGTTGCAGGATTAATTCCACCCAAAGCATGTTGTAAACTAGTTATCAATGGGATGACTTCGGACAATGCCGGATAGTTTTTTTTTTTCTTTATTGAGAGCGTATTTGTTTTCACCTGGAAGAATGCCATTGAAAGGTTATGTCAAGAACTATAAGAATTTTTTATTTTTACTAATGATGTAGTCAAAGATTCAAATAATTTTTTAGAACTGGAATTGTATTCAATACCATCCATTCCGCACCATCTATGAAATCTGGCGCCGTCGGCATGCTAGAAATAGCAATTGATAAAGAGCTTTGAATTTGCATTCCCACGACAGCCGTTTCTATTTACGTACCGGAATGACTCGGGGTTTCCCCGACCAAGGGCTGTTATTTCGCTACCCCCTTCCTAAACCGTCAGTTATCCTCCCCCCAATAATGCCATCCTCTGAGCAGCTCCTTGCAGCAGGACTGCTCAAGACTCTCTTGCTCCGGGCTGGTATTGAATCCAACCCGGGACCAAGAGAATGGATCTGCTGTATATGCTGGAAGAAAATTTATGTGAAACGCTCACATTCAGTACAATGCTCCAATTGCAATAGATGGTTGCACCTAACAAGTTGCTCCGGACTTAATCCCTCTACACATAGGCCCGCTAGTTTTTATAGAACTTTTGTGGCCCCTTGCTGTTCACGTCCTACGACGTCCCGTGGCCGTCGTCGATCAAGTATCGCTCCGCCACATATGTCTGACTCTGTCACCTCAGTCTCCACGACTAGCATTACAAATGCACCTCAGCAAGTAGACTTTCCTAGCGGTCGCTCACCCCCCAGGCGTCAACATCTCACACAGCTACTCCCTACGTAGCACTTCCCAAGTGGATTTGAGCAATGCTGAGCGTCCGCTATCTCCCGCCCCCTCAGTCAGCCCCTCTTCTTCCAGCATTAGCACGAGTATAAGTCACAACCATCAGCTCCTGGTCCCTTATACTACGTGCACTGTTTGTCGGTTAAGATTATACACGCCTTTGGCATCGGTCAAGTGCAATAACTGCCTTGGCCTGTGTCATCTGCTTATATGCTCTAGACTCGCAAACAGGAACTTATGGACTGATACGTACGTTGCGCCATTCTGTCGAGCCACGCAACCTTCAACGTCATCTGATTCGCCTCTACCTTCTGGTAACGCGATTCCTTCGACTTCAAGAATGCGTCGTAGTGCGTGACCCAGCCTACTACCACCTAGGCATGCGCATCAGTCCCTGACCCCCAGCATCAACTCTGCTCCCCCCTCGCATTTCGGTATCCTGCAATTTAATTGCAACGGCCTAACCGGTAAAATTGTTGCAGTGATACACTTAATGAAGCGACACAACTTCAAGATAGCGGCGATTCAAGAGGCAAAGCTCGGTGGAAGGTCGTCTCTTCAGACCTGCAACGGGTACAATGTACACCGTTGTGATCGTGAGAGAGGGCTTGGGGGTGGTATTACATTCATCACGCATCAAACCGTACAGTATCGTCTATTTGAGCCTGACATCGACCCAAGGGACACCACCTTAGAACGTCAAGGTATGGTTGTCCGGTCAGGCGCTGTCGACTTGGAAATCATAAACGTATATATACCTCCTGTCACCTGCTGTCCCAGGGATTATCACCCCGACATTCGTGCGTTACTCAGGGGCGAGAACCGCGTTATCCTCGGTGACTTCAACGCACACCACGACCTGTGGCACTCCAGCTTACAGGCCGATGGTAGGGGGCAGGAGCTGGGTGATCAAATAGACGATTCGACGTTCTGCACGGTTAATGGGGATGCCCTCACTAGAGTGGCGGTAAACTGCTCTAGCTCGCCGAAAATCACCATAGTCAGCGCAGGTCTTATAAAATGCGTTGACTGGCGACCGATGCTGACGCTTGCTTCGGACCACCTACCCATTGTGCTCTCTATCGATCGCCCCACCGACTTTGTCACTTCTGACAATCGCACCTTTGTTAACTTTAACAAAGCCGACTGGGAGAGTTTCTTAACATCTACAGAGAGCACCTTCGCTGCTCTCCCCACCCCGTCTGACGTACGAGAAGGGAAAAAGGCGTTTCGTATGGCCCTAGTTTCAGCCTCCCGTCAACACATTCCGTCAGGTAGAATAAAGGAAGTACGTCCATTCTTCCCCGCAGAGGCAGCGGCCCTGGCAAATGAACGTGACCATATTAGACGCCTCGACCCTACGGATCCTCAAATAAAGGATCTTAATGCGGAAATCAGACGCTTAGTAGATAAACACAAACGCGCTAAGTGGGAAGAGCACCTAAGGTCTTGTAACCTCTCGGCTGGGGTTGGCAAATTATGGTCGACGGTGAAATCTTTGTCCAACCCGACTAAACCCAACGACAAAATATCCATCGCCTTCGTCGATAAGGTTCAGTCGAAACCTAAACGATGCGCGAGCACTTTCTGCCGACAGTTTGTAATGCATCCTCCGTTGGACAAAGAGATTCGCCGAGCCACCAGGGAAGCGCATAAACACAAAAACAGCGATGCGCCCATTGTCATCTCCACAACCGAAGTACATGAGACAATTCGGAGATCTAAGAACACCAAGTATATAGGCCCCGATGGCATCTCCATGCTGATGCTAAAACACCTCGGCGACGAAGGCATAAGATATCTAACACACACTTTCAACCTTTCCCTTTCCACCTTTGTTATTCCTGAAAGATGGAGACAGGCAAAGGTGGTCCCACTACTAAAGCCTGGCAAGCCAGCTGCCGTAGCGGAGTCATATCGCCCGATATCACTTCTCTCGCCAGTAGTGAAAGTGTTGGAATCTATCTTATTACCATATTTCACCGCTAACTTGCGACTCGCCGAACATCAGCATGGTTTCCGCAG
This sequence comes from Sphenella marginata, assembly GCA_951509765.1. Classification (NCBI taxonomy): domain Eukaryota; kingdom Metazoa; phylum Arthropoda; class Insecta; order Diptera; family Tephritidae; genus Sphenella; species Sphenella marginata. The sequence continues at coordinate 43,330,859 of OX608083.1, forward strand.
AAACCACAGCACCACTACCGCGCTGAATGTCATTACCACTCAGATAGGGGACGGACTAAACCAAAAGCGTCCAAACCACAGGACAGTGCTAGTTGCGCTTGATTTGGCCAAAGCCTTTGACACGGTCAACCATGCGCGACTATTGAAAGACCTGGAAGATTTGTCCCTTCCCCCTGTCTTAAACGTTGGACTGCCAACTATTTGAGTGACCGTCAATCGTCGGTTGAATTCAGAGGCGCCCGATCAAAACCCAGAATAGTTAAACAAGGGGTGCCACAGGGTGGTGTCCTATCCCCGTTTCTGTTTAACTATCATATATCGAAACTTCCCCCCCACCAGAGGGTGTCTCGATCGTCTCATACGCCGATGATTGTACGATACTAGCAACAGGCCCCTCCGTTGAAGAACTCTGCTCTCGCATAAACTCTTACCTCCCAGCCGTGTCGGAATTTTTCGCTGGTAGAAACCTGGCATTGTCACTGAATAAGTCCTCAGCTACCTTATTGACGAGTGGACAACGCAAGTGAACATGGAATTAGACGTCTACGTTGATAGTGTCAAGCTACCAACTGTCTCACACCCCAAAATCTTAGGGGTGACGTTTGATAACATGTTCAAATACGGCGCTCATGTTACCGCAATTGTCAATAAAGTCCAAAGCCGTAACAAAATCCTCAAGTCGCTAGCTGGCAGCCCTTGGGGAAAGACAAAGAAACGTTACTAGCTACATACAAAGCAATGGGTCAGCCGGTACTGAGCTACGCGAAGCCTATATGGTCGTCGGGGCTAGCTGACACACACTGGACGAGGCTTCAGGTCTTCCAGAATACCGCCCTTCGAACCGCCACTGGGTGTCTTCTTATGTCTCCTGAGCACCACCTTCACAATGAAGCGAAAATGCTCGTCGTTAAAGAGCATAGCGAGATGTTGACCAGGCAATTCCTGTTCAACTGTTGCAAGCCGCAGCACCCGAACGGACGCCTGGTCAACGAAAATCTGCCCCCCAGGAGAATAAGAAGCCACCTACGCAAACACTTCGATGAGATCCGGCACCTGATTTCCACGCCGTTTGATCCTAAGGTGCACCGGCAGACCCTCACCCTTATCCACACCGATTCGGTAAATTCCTATGTCAGCTCTATCCCAGCGAACGCCGTTCTTCAGGCAATAACTCCACCCGTTACCGAAGAGGAGCGCGGGCTGCCTAGGGAGACTGGAGTGATGCTGGCCCAACTCCGGTCTGGATATTGTAATAGGTTAAACTGTTACCTATCCAGACTGAACCCCGACTTGCCTAATGTTTGTCCGGCATGTGGCTTGTCCCCCCATACCACTAACCACCTTTTCGTCTGCTCAGCTGAGCCTACTCTTCTAACATCCATATCCATCTGGTCCGCCCCTGTCGAAGCCGCTAGGTTTCTAGGACTTCCGTTAGAAGAGTTTGATAATACTACTGGGTAAGATACTGACTCCCTAGGTAGGGCTAAGTAGCGCTACAATAACAACAGCTTTGAATTTGCACCAATCTTTCCATCATTGTCAAAGAGCTATTCCAGCGTGCACTATGTTTAAAGTGACCAATCAAAGCTTTACATTTTTTTTAAATTGTTTGGAGAGCTTCACACGATTTTAGGGCATCATTGACAATTATGTTTGCAGTATGTGGTACACATTCCATATGTTCTTTTTGAAGATAAGTTGTAATAGCACTTTTAATATCTGTACCATTGTCGGTAGTAATAGTCCACACCTTTTCGTATATATTCCATTACTTCATAATATCCGTAAGTATGTTGGCAATATTTAAGCCAGAGTAAATGAAATGGTAAGTTGCTGTGATATAAGACGTAGACGAATTCGGTATGCACATATCGGTTGTTTTGGCAACGTTTTTAACATTCTACAGATGTTTTCTCGAGGGGATTGTATAAAATGCATTTAAAGCTTTCATCTGTCCTTTCTATAGGACCTTTTATTAAATTAACACTAGAGTATACGCGCCTTTTTTTTACACCAACGCACGCGAATTTTGTACTTTGTAGTACAAACCAACTTTTTTAAAAAAATGAAAACGAACTTTCGCTCACAATGATCACAACAAGACTGCCTTTATTTAGTATTATTAATTAATATGAAAGTTTACAATTTGTTGACCAACTTATTGTATTTGCTGATTTATGCTGTATTTTAATTGACCTATTTATTTTAGCTTGCTGGCTTTTGCAATATTGCGTTATTTCGCAATTGGACAGGAAGTCGTTTTTTGGCTTCCTGTTTTTGTTATTGAACTCATGAATTTATCTATGTCATCGCTAAATGAGACATATGAACTAGGGAGTTCATTGACTTTATATGTAACTACTCCCCCTTTTAGAATAGAATTCTCCTGAATTCTGCTATTTAATTTAATTTTAATGTATTTGTGCTTTGATATCAGAATTGCAAAAACCAACAAAATCATAATTGCAAGAAAAACATTTAGTCCATATGTTATTTGACTGTGCCATTTCAAATTAAAAATGCTTTTTTTATACAATTTTTTCGCTGATCTATTTCTTCAAATGTAATTTTGTGTGTAAACTTATTTATATTTTCATGTTTCATGCTTACAATATTTTCTTCTACAATTTCAACAATATTGGAAAAATAATAATCGTTTATTTTTAATGTTTTTTCCATTAAGAACATCGTAATCTCTTTTGCATGTGTTATTTATAATCAAATCAATTGCATTTTTTTACAACTACTGTTTTTTCATCAAGAGATATAACTTCTAAATTTTTATTTGTCACAAGTTTACAATTATTTTTTATTACACAATGGGTGCTAGGTTTTAGTTGTTTAAGTGTTTATTTTCCTGGTATTGTACCGATATATTTTCATAAGAAAAATTTCCTTTATTTTCGATTATATTTCTTTTTGCTCTTTATTAGGAATAGGAATGATTTTTCTTATTTTTACTTGTATAAATGATTTTGGTATTTTAATTCCTAATATAAGAAAAGTGTTATTTAAAGTTGCTGTCCCTAACTGCAAACATTTGAGTTTATTAAAGTCTATATCGTATTGTTTTATTTCATGGTTTGTTAAAAGGTTTGGGTGAATTATTCCATATTTGGCGGGTACCACATTATCTTGTATTTGTTCAATTTTATTTTTTAAAAGCTGAATTTTTCTAGTGTCTAAAAGTTCTGTTTGTAATATGTTTTTATTTTTAATTTTCATTAGGCTAAAATTTTCAGTCATATCTGTTATTATAAATAAAAACCGAAATCCTTTCATTACGTAAGTGTCTACGTGAATAATTTGATTTTTATCTAATGGAGTTTCAGTATAATTGAATTTAGGTTTGATTGGATTCCTGTCATACTTTCCTTTTTTGCATATGTCGCATTGATTAATTACTATTTGAAACAATGCCATAATTTTTGGGTAGTATATTTTCTCCTGTATACCCGAATGCATACTTTCTTTTACGGGGTAGAGGGATATTTGTTTAATAGCTTCAAGTTCTGTCTCTAGATCTTGTGCTCTATAAGTGCATTTAATAAATTTAAGCTGGTTATCATTTGAATACATAGAAATTAGTTTTTCCTGTACTATATTTTATTTTTGTGATCGCTAAGCTCAGAAAATATTCCTATATTTCCTTTCTTTATATATCTTCTCATATTTTCAAAATCATTTAGAGCTATAAATATTTGCTTTTTTCCGTGAATTATTGTCAAGTCTTCAGTCTTATTATTAGTTAGAATTATTTGCATTTTATATTTATTTACAATTTCTTCGTTGATAGGAAAATAGTCACCTAAATTTTCTTCTACGGAATGAATAGTAGCAATTGTTGCATCATCCTCTATGTTATCGATTATATTCAGACCGGAACAATCGCCTTCGAAAGCTTCAACGTATGTAGGAACTTTGGTGTTAATCCTTACACCCTTTTTTAAATATTTAGTAATTGGTTATGCAACTTTAGCATGATCTTTAATAAATTTTCTATAGTATCCTGTGACTCCTAGAAAACTTTTAATTTGTCTCTCTGTTCGTGGCAACTCTAATCCTTCTATAATTTTTATTTTATTGGGATTGGGTTTCATTCCTTCATCAGTTAGAATGTGTGCTAAAAACTCTGTCTCTTTTTTTCAAGAAATTACACTTATCTATTTGAATTTTTAGCTTGTTTTTCTCTAGTTCAAAAAAGATTTCTGAGACTGCTTTGACATGTTCTTGTAAATAGTACTAAATACACTGGTTTACAGTCAAAATGCACCAGAGACGCCATAGTGAAATTCCTATGTAAAATCACCTCCTAATTCCGAAAATCAAGGTTATTTTTACTTGAATGGTACCGTTTTTGAGATATTTACGATTTACCGTTATTTCAAAAAACAAAAAAGATGGCTCCACTTAATCGTGTATATCTCAAGAACAAATTGAGCTATTCGAAAACGGTTTGAAAAATTTGAAAGCTTATAAAACATACAACACTTTTTGCTAGGTCCTGCAGATTCAAACATAGTGAACAATCATTACGGATTTTTAAATTTTTTTTTGTAAAACTATAAAAAAATTTGTACTTTGCGAGGAAGCATCTCGAAAACGTTTTGTTTTTTTGCTGATATTTTTTCCCCCCTCTAAGCTCTGTTTTATTACAAAAAAAAGCAAGCTATCAGTGAACAAAATCGATGAACTAATACAAAAGTTATAAGCATTCAAGTAAATATATCCATTTAATACTTAAGTACCCTACAAAAAATAGCATATGTACATATGGTTCTGTCTTAACTCTATGATCTTATTTTATAATTGAAAAAGTTATGTGTCTTGTTTTGACGCTTATTTAGATTAGGATCGTGTTCTCTTATGAGAAACCAACAGTAGTCGCCCATCATAGCGACATCCCAGAATCCTTGATACCGACTTTCAATCACTTTCATTTGCTGGTGAAACCTTTCGCCATGCTCGTCACTTTCGTCGCCAAGATTTTGCGGGAAAAAATTTAAGTGGGAGTGTAAGAAATGAATTTTTAAAGACATATTTACTCCTGAAAGAAAATAAAAAAGTAAATTAGATAAATACATAAGTGACACATTAGTATATAATTTTTTTAGGCTGGATTTATCTTTCAATTCAGAACAAATTTTTTGTTTATATTTTTCCCGTTCTTGTTTGTTCGGAACTGGACGATGAATTCATATTTATGGCTATATATGTATTCTCATGTAAATTTATGTAATATATAATTTATTATAATATGTTTTTTTATTTACCCATTTCCGCATAGTTTTTGATTAAGTCGTTCACTATCATCTCGTAGTTAGGACTTTTGTGTTTGCCTAAAAAAGAAGTAACGACCTTTTCAAAAGAATCCCACGCTGCTGCCTCCACTGGTGACAATAGTTCTTTGAAATGGTTATTGGTCATCATTTTCCTTATTTGCGGTCCCACAAAAATCCCTTCCTACCCCAACTTGAAACTCGATTCGTTCTGGCCAATCCTTTATGATGTAGTGGTCTTGACGAGCTCGGCTATCCCATTTGCATAGAAAGCAACAGTATTTTGTGTATCCACTTTGTAGACCACATAGCATTGCAACGACTTTAAGACCGGCACATATTTTCCAATCATGTTCTTCGTATTTAATTAACTTGAGAAATTTTTGCATTATCTCATATGTTTCCTTCGTATTTACTGCATGCGCGATCGGGATAGATGGCTTTTGGTTGCCAATATGCAATAATACGGCCTTTAAACTTAATTTATTGCCGTGTATGAACAATCGCCACTTTTTTGAATCATATGGTTGAATAGACCAGCAATGTCTTTGCAGTAACAAACACTGTCCTCCTTCGTATAGTACTTGGAAAATTCTTCGTGACGAGTTCTATAATATGTTACCTTAACATCGGATGAAACAAATTTAAATTGTTGCATTCGAGAGGCGTGTAGTTCGGCCTTTTCCTTTGACAAATCCAAGTCCCTTATCCAATCATTGAGTTGTGTTTGTGACAAAGAATTTCTTTCGTTTTCCGTTTGAAATTCAGTACAACATGATGCTGCGTAAATTTGATTCTGGCAATGTCGCTTCTGTTGAAATTAGTTCTGGTAATGACACTGTAGATACGCTCGCATAGGTTACTTTTCTGGACTTTCCAACCCCAAGTACTTTTGTAGTACAAATATAGCAGTCCGTTGAATGGCAAGTTGGTTCCCTCCACTTCACTGGTGTAATAAATTCCACACGTCGCCTAAATAGATAGTTTCAGAAATTAGTCAGCTATGCATTAAAAGGGAACAAATTCCTAATTTTTACAACGTACCTTTTTGTTCCGGTTTCCGAAGAAATCAATTCGACTCGGCATGTTGTGCACACAGTGTTCGGTGTCCCTGGTTTTTCATTGTTTTTAGGCTCAATTCCAAAACACTTATAGTATGTAACTTTCAAAGGATTTGAAAACACACTTCTCATACTTTTAACAATAAATTGACCGCAGATGAAACAGAACATATCTGGATCATTTGTACACTCAAACTCTCGCGCCCTTTTATTCATTTATTTTTAAGTAAATGACGGGTTATAAACTGCAATTATAAACTAAACAGTATCCGGCGAGCCTTGCAGATATTATGAAGGAACAAGGCGCATGTACTCTTATTTATACTTAGATCCAGTAAAAATTCAAGCCTACCTAAACAAGAAGGTTCCCTAGTTCTATCTACAAAGAAAACACTACCTGCCTCAAAAATATGCTCTTGTTTAAAATGTACCTAGGTTTGAGAAAACGACACTAACAGCTTTTTGTATCTAATAACTTTTTGAAAATCTACCTGCTAACTAACTGATATACGAATAGTAACACATATGTACCAGTAGGGTATTTAAGCATTAAATGGATATATTTACTTGAATGCTTATAACTTTTGTATTAGTTCATCGATTTTGTTCACTGATAGCTTATTTTTTTTGTAATAAAGCAGAGCTTAGAGGGGGGGGAAATATCTGCAAAAAAACAAAAAGTTTTCGAGATGCTTCCTCGCAAAGTACAAATTTTTTTATATTTTTACAAAAAAAAATTTAAAAATCCGTAATGATTGTTCACTATGTTTGAATCTGCAGGACCTAGCAAAAAGTGTTGTATGTACTAGTGGTAACCAGAATGAAAACGGCAAACGACAAGCGGCATCTGTCAAATTATTTTTACACGTGTTCTTATGGGGAGGAATTTTTTGAACACGACGCTACAAAGCGGCAATCAATCACAGATGCCGCTGTCGCCAGATTAAATCTAATTCTATTTTGACAAGCGGCAGATGGTGGCGTTTGGTTTTTTTGACAATAAAAACGAAAGGAAGAGTAAATAACTTGTAAAATAAGTTCCAATTATTACAGAATATGTCTCTTTCACACGTTTTACAACATTTTTTGCTACTTTTCAAGATGATTCGCACCTGTCGCCCCCGCTCTCATTATAATCATGTCGCCAATGCTTGACGGCAAATATCGTCAAGCTTCAGTTTTTCGTCGTTGTCGTTCGCCGCCGTCGTCTTCATTGTGGACGGGCCTACTGATTATAGTTCATAAGCTTTCAAATTTTTCAAACCGTTTTGGAAGAGCTCAGTTTGTTCTTGAGATATACACGATTAAGTGGAGCCATCTTTTTTGTTTACGGTACCATTCAAGTAAAAATAACCTTGATTTTCGGAATTAGGAGGTGATTTTACATAGGAATTTCACTATGGCGTCTCTGGTGCAGAAAAAAAGTTGGAATTTGTGATCCAGTGTTATTTGTATTGTTTTATCGCTTAGTATTTTCAGTTCACCTCAATTATTTTTTATACCGCAACTATTTTCGATCATTTTTAGTTTTCGATTAATTTAATTCTTGCAGCCGAAAGAAAAAAATTTAAATTTAAATTGCCGGCGTGAGAACACCTCACTTCTGATGAATTGTAGTCCTTTAATAAAACGCACCGCTCGTATTCGATCGCAATTAAGAACTGCTTTATTCATCTCAGCTTTTCCAAGCCTACACCGAAATACATACATTGCACAATAGCTTAAATGTACACACACATATTTAATAAAGAGACATGATATGGATTAACATATTAGTTAAAGCGAATAGCTTAGCATACCGGCATGATTATCTAAAAAGAGTAAGGCCGACTTGCTAAACGCAAGTTGCAATGCATATTTACAATGCATACACTTCGTAAACGCATATTTCAACTTTCTGGCAACGTCTAATGTTCCTAATCGTTTGGCAACTCATTTTTATGAGCATCAGCTGTCAAAATCGCGCATCATTTTTATTTCGTATGCAAAAATTTAAGTTGCAATGGCTGAGTAAGTTTCTGTTTGTTTTTTTTTTAAATAATTTTCTTTATAATTGATAGATTTCATTTAAATAATTAAACATTTTTTATTGCAGAGACAAAAAGTGGACCCGTGAACGCAAAAAATTATTAATTATCACAAGACTTCGACATGAACCATACGGAAATGTGAATAAAAAGTGTCATCATCCATTAGTTCAATGCATTTCTCAAAATGTTTATTTTTGATCACTTTTCTTCTCGGAATTTTTATTGTCCTTAATAAATGCTGTTTCTTCTTTTTTTCATGTTAATAAGTTTCTTTAGCAAATCTATATTTCTGGAGGATTGAGCCTGAGATAATTCCTCAACACTTGCCAACAAGATGGATAAATAATTTGTGTTACCTCCATTTTTCCACAAAATTGTATTTCATTTAATGTCATATGTTTTTGACGTGCATATGTTTTATGTATGAGTTGCATAGCGACGTTCCTAAATGCCAATAAAATGCAAAAAATTTCTTTGCAACGCAAGGTTGCACCTAAGACATACTTAGCATTGCATACCCATTTTTTTAAATTATGCATTGCAACTTGCGTTTAGGAAGTCGGCCTAATATACATACATACATGAACTAACGGCTAGTATTTACATACATTACTTTATGGTACATATTGATATAGGTCAGGGTGCGGAAATATGATACCTATATAGATTGGCTTGCTACAGCGTTTATTTTGAAGTGCTCAATATGAGCATTTCCGGTTTCCATTTGGGATTTTTTAAGGTTTTTTCGTCAACAATTTAGATATAGTACATATATACAAGTACATTTTATATTGACTTTTAAATCATTTCAATAATTTTTTGTGATATATATGTATGTATATATGGTATGACCTCAACTTATATATATAGCTATATGTATTTATTAAAGCTGTGCATATAACTTTACCCTTAGTCCTATATCAATTAAGAAAAAGCAAATACCTTAAAAAATGCATAAAACTACATATATAAGAATGTACTGTATGTGTTATTGTAAATTTTCGTAATATCCCTACAAAAAAAAATAGGCAATATGAAAAAGGAAAAAAAAAGTTTATGTCCGAAGCTGTGCTCGAACCATGGAACGCACGCGTCCTACCCGTCCTACCATTAGACATGCTCTATTCGTACACATAAATATAACATGTCAAATGCTATACCTAAGCGCTAAAGGTTCAGCAAATATTTCCACCGCTAAGAATATACATACATATGGATTGAAACGAATAAACGTTCATTTTGATATCCCGCTAACTTCTAAAAATTAGCCGGTTTGCAAATTGTGTTTTTTTTTTTGGGTATACAGCAAAGTATATTAAACAAAGTAGTAGCGAACTTGACAGTTCTCTCTTTTCTGTAGGAGTTTTAACGTCAAATGAAAAAAAATGTTAACCCGTTTTATTTTAAAATTTCTAGTTTTTATCAGTTTGTTATTTTTATTGAAGAAATAACAAATCGTGGTATCTGTTTACGACTGCAACCGAGTCAGCACTCGTCCAAAAGTTGGCGGTAGATGTATCAAGAAACGCGCCCAGTACCCATATATAATAATCCGATTGCGAGATCAATTTTTTTGAGTAGTTTGCAAGGTAATTGCAAACGAATGAAACAATTTGTGTACCAAGAAGACGGGATCGCGTTATTTTTTTAAATCGTGGACAATAGTCAACAACTCAAGATGTAGGCCACACAAAAACTATAGACAACGGCTCCGATTAGTACTTCTGATTTTTGCAAATATCTTTCAAAATGATAACACTATTTATTCCCGGAGGCCGATTTTCATTTGAACCGAAAGGTGTCTTTGGTACTCCTCCCAACATTTTTTAGAATTTGATGATAGTCGTAAACAGTGACCCAAATCATTGCTATATTAATATATATGTACATATGCAAGCTTGTTCTTTGCGGTCAAGGTTTTTAAAGAGGTAGACTACAAAGAACCACTTGGTGGCAAAAGTGAGCTTATTAGATAGTTTACAAATTACTATGTATATTAATAATTTTTTGACTTTTGCAAATGCGGTTTAACTTTTTAATAAGAAAATTGTACGGGGCCCAAATATTGAACGTGGGCCAGTAAGGGTAAATACGTCATTTTATACTTTTTTGAAGTAAGAACTCCTACAAAAACAAAATATTTCCTTTGTCAATCCTACCTTGTTTAATTTGCCTTGGTATACAGACAGTTTTCTCAATTTTTCCTTTAGTTGTGGATTTTTTGAAGTCCGTATAGGGGGAGATATTACAACTTCAACATGTGATAGTTTTCTGGTTGTTTTCGTCAACTTCAACTCAGAAATATTGAAAACACATATCTTAACTGGCCCAATTTAGCCTAAATATGTAAATTACAAATTAAAATTTTTCGGAAGAAAATAGTTGATGTCTTTAGGAAAATTAACACGATTTCTAAATATTTCGTAAATATAAAATTGAAGAAGCTACAAACTGTGTTTTTACTTTTTGTATATTTTTGTATTCTTAAAAAATATAAATTGATAAATATTAATAAATTGGAATAATTTTTTTTTAGCTTTTTTTAAAAAAGTTTGATTTTTTCACTCCAAGATAGAGGTCATAAACAGAAAAATTTTGAAATATTGGATACAAATATAAGGATTCCGGTTATATGTCGACTCTTTTACAAATGAAAATTTTTAGGAAGAAAATAGTTGATGTCTTTAGGAAAATTAACGCGATTTCTACCTACATATTTCGTAAATATAAAATTGGAGAAGCTAAAAACTCTGTTTTCACTTTTTATATATTAAATATGATATATTTCTTGAAAAAAATAAAAAGAGAAATCTTGATAAATTGGAATAATTTTTTAGCTTTTTTTCAAAAAACTCAATTTTTTCACTCCAAGATAGAGGTCGTAAATAGAAAAATATTGAAATATTGGGATACAAATATGATAAATGTAAAAAATATATTATGAATAAAAGTTTTCATATGTTTCAAGGCAAATTCAATTTAGTAAAAACAAAAAAAACTTAACCTGCCCTGAACCCGTGCTTGAACCTGCGAACGCACGGATCGTAGCTGGAACGCTTACCTCCTGCGCCACTGCAGTATGTACAGTAAAACAGTCAGATACTGCAGTTAAGTGCAGGTGTACTACTAGGGACGGCTCGCGCCAACTACCACCAATATCCGGTTTCCGCAACGGTCTCAATCGAGCCCTCTCCCGGGTGGGCCCTACGTTGCGCCCCATGACCACCCTTGCGCCAAGTGTGCTAGTGAAGCTGGAAGCCTGGGGTGAATTGCTACGCATCCGTGCGCTCATTGATGTGTGCTTCCCCGCACAGTCATCGACCGTTCTTCGGCGGAAGAGTTGGGTCTGCGCATGACCCACTCGGGCGGAGAGTGCGGTTGCTTCCTCCGCATCCGCGGAAACCGCCAGAGGATAACGGCGCGTTGTCCCTAATTTCCAGCGGATCAGCCCAGACATGGTACAAAAAACAGTGGGGTGGTCGTATACCATTGTACCATCCGGGATGTTATGTGGTACATATGTGTACCAGTCGACCTCCAAAGCTGCTATTTATGACCACCTTCCACAGAAAAAATACGGAACTGAGCATATCGGGAATAAAAAACTGTTCTTCGTGTTCGTGTTTATTGTGAAATTGACAACGGACGAATTGGTACGTTTCTAAACGCGATTACATGTAAATTAAAGTTTTTAGGGATGTTTAATGTTTGGTGGTACATATATGTATGTACCATCCGGGTCGAAAGAGTTAACTGCTTCATCAAGACTTTATCAGAGGTGGGCCCAAAATCCGTTTACTCAATGTCTGATTATCGACGACGCGCTGATAAAAGTTATCAACAGGGTTCGAATTTGCACGCACGTGTGCAGCACATTTGTATATTTTTCGTTCTTACACATGTGCTATGTGCTACTAGAAAAATTTTGTAGAATACAGCTTACGTGCGTGCTGGTTCAAATTAAGCTCTGTGTAGAAAAGCTTTCAGTTGTACACGCACGTTTCTATTTCAAAAACAAAACACACATTTTTTTCTGCCATACAAAAAATCAAGAGAAAAATTTGAGAGCAAATAAAAATATGAAACACACGGATGAGTATGTGCTTTGTTTCAAACTGCACACACGCGTGCTGCATGCTTAATATTTTTTTTTAAAGCACAGCTCATGTGCATGAGCTATACATTTTGTGAGCATTTTTTTGCTCGCGTGTGTGTGCCGTGTGCGTGCGTGCACATTTGAAGCCTGGTTATCAAAGGATGAACCGCTGATTATGTGTTGATCAAAACAAAAAGTGACAGATGAAAGTAGATATCGGATTTTGTGTTAAATGGTTCTTTTTACAAATTATGCGTGTAATAAAGTTTAATAATGTAATTATATCCACAAAAAAAATATCAAAATCAAGCTCTTTACACCAAAGTGCCACTTTTTGTGAGTTCATAATGCAACTTTTGTGAATTTTTTCGCACAAACGTTCAAAATGACCAATTAATAATGACAACATAATCAGACTTTTGTGTAAACAAATGTGTTATTTCTAGCCAAGCCATGATTTGGTTATCATATGATAAAGTTTATCATAACCAGACATTGAGTAAAGGGGCCTAAGAATTGTATCTATATGCATTCGTCATTGGGTTAAGTGTTTAGTGTGCAGGAGCAGACTGCATGTAGGATCCATCCAGTTCACATAAAATAAACGATTTATTAACTTAATTTGTATACATACATATTTAAATATACACAAAAATTAGAAATTTTTAAAATTAGCAAAGTAAGATGTTAATTTTTGGGCATTTTGGGCATCTTTCAGAAATAATGGTTGTTCATTTTCGTTAAAATATATTTGTTTCATTGCTGACGATGAAGATGGATGAACATATCTAACGTCTGATGTGTTAGTATTTTGTTCTCCACTTGAATTTTGGGAGGTATGAGTATACATATTTTGTTTATTTGCAAGTAAAGTCTTCGAATACACAAAGTTCTTACAGACTATCTAATGTACAATAGTAAATAGTTAGGAAAAATAAGATTTAAGATGATTGATTAAAGTAGCATATGGCCAAGTAAAATCAGCACCTGACGAATTGAAAAATAAATTTAAAACTGAACATGTCCTGAGAATAGGAGCATTTGCTCCATAATTGGTTTTGGAGAGAACAATCCTTAGGGGTTCAAACTGCCTAAGTCTCCTGTAGGGAACGTTAAATTGAATTTGCTAAGAAGAGGAGAACAATTTATAGCCCCGGAAATAATACCAATAACAAATGAGCAAGATAAAATTAACCTCCTGCATTCGAGAGATTTTAAATCAATAAGTAGGCAACGCGATCGGTATGATGGTAACGGTTCAGAAAACATTAAAGATCTTAAGGCAAATCGAAGAAAAACTTTCTGAACTCTTTCAAGCCTATTACAGACACCTAGCTGATATGGATTCCAGATGATGGCTGCATATTCCAGCCTTGATCTAACAAAAGCGCAATATAATGTTTTAAGAGTGTATGGGTTAGTAAACGCGGAACAGTTGCGACTAATAAATGCTAGCATTGAATATGACCGAGTTATCACATAATTGAAGTGATTGGTAAAATTTAACTTAGAATCGAAGATAATGCCTAAGTCTTTAATTTCCACAACCGAGTTCAAACGAGATCCAGCAATGTAGTATGAAGTTTTCAGGGTAGTACACGTTTTTGCAAAGTTACGTGAAAGCATTTACTTATGTTCAGCGACAGACGATTTAAACAACACCAGTTGTTAACATTATCTATATCAGATTGTAATTTTTCAGAATCATGGGTATTATTGATTACCGCGAAAATTTTAAGGTCATCAGCATATAACAAATATTCTGCAAACGAAAAGCATGAGCCAATATCATTAATAAAAAGGGTAAAAAAGAGAGGACCCAGAATGCTCCCCTGTGGAACACCAGAGGATGCAACAAAAGTGCGAGAGGTGGCGTTGTCGATCGACACAACACATCGTCTACAGGATAAGTATGACTTAATCCACAACAGGAATGTAGAATAAAAACCCAGAGACTCAAGTTTAGTTAAAAGTATTCGGTGGGAGACTTTGTCAAATGCCTTGGAGAAGTCTGTGTAGATTGTGTCAACTTGGGACTTGTTTAGAAACGCGGAAATGCAGTAATCCGAGAAAATGGACAAATTGGTAACAGTTGATCTGCCAGGAACGAAACCATGCTGATTGGTTGAAATGAGGCTTTTCACCGCAAAATATATCCTTTCGTTCACGACTATCTCAAAAAGTTTAGAGACCGAAGAGAGTTTTGAAATCGGCCTATAATTACGTACATCGTTTTTGTTACCACTCTTATATATGGGGGTGATGGATGTCAATTTCCAGTCATCCACAAAAACACCCGATTGCAATGACTTGTTAAAAATTATTGAAAGATTTTCAGCAAGGCGTAGACAATTTTTCAATAAAACAGACGAAAATCCATCCGAATCAGTTTTAGATGTTGGCTTAAGCTTCAATATACCATTGATGACATCGGTAACCGATAGGCATAATGATCCAAAATTTACAGCAGTATCAATTCTACGATGAGGATGAGAATCCATCTCACAATCTTGCTCAAAGTTAGAGCAAAAGAAATCTGCAAATAAATTTGCAGAGTCAACAGCAGAATTTGCATATTTACCTTCGTAGAATACGTTATTCGGTACCGTCGAACAAGATCCTGGATGAAGTTAGCAAGGGACGGACATATTTCATGTTTGATAAATTGCTGTTTGGTTGGCCATGTGAAGTTTAAAGGGGCACGGGAACTTATAAAATTGGATGAATTAGTGGTTAGATAAGGTGATTCTAAATTAGACGAGTTTTTATTTGAATCAAACATTATCTTTCGCAACATATGCATTCATTCCAACTTTGCCCAGCTGGCTATAAAAAATTACTTCTCCGATCAGCTTCTCAGCAATCGTTGCCTGAGCGGGTTCCACTTTTGTAATTTTAAAGCCCAAAACTCACTGCCCTTAAGGAACGCGTTGGGCCTCTCATTTAGGCGTTGCGATGCAAGACCAATCAAACATCTATTCCGCTTCGGTTGCTTTTAAAAGTTTTCCTTTTAGGATCGTCTTCGCCTTCTGCTTCCTGGTAAGAAAAGGTGTTCCGGAACCCCCCCGAAATGTACAAGTTAGTACAATTTATTTTGTAAGTCTGCAAATTAAAAAAAGTCATTTTCAGCTCATGAAATTATATTAAGTTTTTCGAACGGGTACAGGGTACAAGAGGGGGGGTTAAGCAAAAACCCAGTACATGTCTGGTTTAATACTTTAAATTAATTTTTATTTTGGCATTTAAATTAGTGGACAAAAGCATTTTTTCGCCTTTTTAAGGTTGGTCAACTTTGGCGTTATCCCTATGCACTATGTTATAACAAGCCTATACGAATCTTAGATGTTATTCAACAGAAAATCTATGGAGTGAACGAAAATGGCGGATAAAGCGATGGCTAGGCGATATTGTAAGCAGACGAATCGTTCGCCATACATAATGAGGCCGTAAATGCCTGTAACTTTTGTAATTATCAACAGATTTGGAAATTTCTTAAATGTCGTAAACACAACATTCGATATCATGAACCAATAAATCGTTATATGACTCTTAATCAAAACCTCAAAATCTTTTATCAAAATATGTCTGGTATGCGAACAAAAGCCAATTCGATTTATGCTGCTACATCTCAATGTGATTATGACGTCATATTGTTGGTAGAGACATGGCTTAATACTGATTTCTACAGTGAGGAGTTCTTTAATAGGAGCTTTTATACTGTTTTTCGAAGGGACAGAGATGGTGTGGCAACGAATACTACGCGTGGGGGAGGTGTTTTGATAGCAGTAAAGTCACTGATTCCTGCATTGAACAATTATGTGTGTCAATTTCGAGTGGTGATGATTTGCTTTTCATTTGTGTTTCTTACATATATTCCTCCTAATTGCTCTGATAGTTTGTATTTTGAACATATCGATAATATTTTAAATTTAAGTCTCCCGAATGGTAGTGCGCAACTTTGTGTTTTGGGTGATTTTAATTTGAATAAAATTGCGTGGTCTACTATTGCTGATGAAGATATGCTTATTCCAAGTAGTGTGAATAGTTGTAGTGAAATTTGCGTAATTGATGTGTTATTTGGTATACAATTAATGCAAATTAATAGCTTTTTGAATGAGCTGAGCAGAATTTTGGATCTTATTTTCATTAGTCCTTATTTAAAATTTCATTTGTATAAGTCCATGGTTCCTTTATCTGTAGCTGATAAACACCACATTCCACTTATCTTGGAACTTGAGTTTTATAAATATCCAAATCTTTGCGCTGACTCGATGCATAAATTCGATTACTCGCAGTGTAATTTTGATATTGTTAATGATCTAATATTAAGTGAGAATTGGCTAACCTTATTTGCAGATTGGTCTCTTACTGAGTGTTTTGATATTTTTAAGTGTAAAATAAGTAGTATATCTTTCGGAAATATTCCAAGTTTATCGCCAAGGGTCCATAAACTACCCTGGCATAATCGGAGCCTAAAAAAATTAACGAATCTTCGTAACAAAGTTATGTGTGAGAAATATTTGACTGAGTTCAACTGTCTAAATAAATTTCTTTACAAAAATAATTTACTCGGGTTTGAAATGAATATAAAATCCAATCCCAAGGCTTTTTGGAGTTTTGTAAATTCAAAACGTTCTTCGTCAGTTATTCCGTCCATAGTGTCTTACAATGGGATGAGTGCGAGCACTGCTAATGAAAGGGCAAATCTGTTTGCATAGTTTTTTTATACCCAGCGTACTAGTACTAGTACAAGGGTATTATAACTTTGTTGGGATAACGGTTGGTTGTACAGGTATAAAGGAATCGAGATAGATATAGACTTCCATATATCAATATCATCAGGGTCGAAAAAAAATTTGATTGAGCCATGTCCGTCCGTCCGTCCGTCCGTCCGTCCGTCTGTCCGTCCGTCTGTCCGTTAACACGATAACTTGAGCAAATAATGAGATATCTTCACCAAACTCGGCATGCGTACTTATTTGGGTTCAGAATAGATTGCTATTGAAAATGGGTAAAATCGGACCATAATCACGCCCCTTTTTCGATATCGAAAATTTCGAAAAACGTATAAAACGTGTTAATTCAATATCAGAAGCAGCTACAATGATAAAATTTGCAATATGTATTGATTTAGGTGTTCTAAGGCCGATTTTATCAAATTTTTTTAAAAGGGGCGTGGCACCGCCCACATATATTTGAAGAAATTTTCAAATTTTGACTCTCAATAACTTCAGCACAGTTTATGCTAGTACAACGAAATTTTGTAGAGGGCATACTATTGTTGTGTTAAATTCAGATATAGAAAATAAACGAAATCGCTTAGCGACCACGCCTTCTTTTTCATAAAAGTTATATTGAAAGGAGGTGGAAATATTGAAAAGTCCATATCTAATTAACTGATACAGCTATAATAATATAATTTGGTACATACATCAATTTTCATATTCTTTACATTATTTTTGCAAAATTTTGGAAAGTGGGCGTGCCACCGCCCACTTATGAGTCACGCAATTTTCAAATTCGACTGCTAATAACTTCAGAACGGTGTGAGATAGATTTACGAAACTAGGTACCAGGCATCTTATGTTTATGTAGAGTACTACCATAGAAAATAAGAAAAATCGGTGAACGACCACGCCCACTTTTGGACTAAAGTTCTCTAAACGAGAGTTAGGAAACCGGAATATGCAATATCTGTTTAACTGATAAAGATATAATGCTAAAATTTAGTACACTCATTCACTTGATGATGTTATTAGTGTTGTTTAAAGGTTTTTTGGTAATGTTTTGGAAAATGGGCGTGGCACCGCCTACAAGTGAATAAACAAAATATCAACATTTCACTATTAACAAGCCACTGTGAAAATATCATAAAGATCTGCAATGAAAACTGATCTTCAAATAGGGACAAACAACATAATAAAATCCGTGGGCGTGCCACCACCCACTGTTTTAAAATTATGTACATATTGATTAATGGACACATATATCCGTATATCAAAAATTTCACAAAATACGTTAAAAGTTATGGGCATGGCACGCCTTCTTTTCCAAAGTTATATATAGGACATGGTATCACCATTGAAAAGATTGATTGAGTACTTTTGGCTCATGTAAGCGGTTAATGCTTTATAAGCAAGGGCCGTGGCCGCGCCCACCAAATTCGCTATTGTTTAGGCTGGGAATAGATTGGTTTTTAAAATGGGCGAAATCGGATGAAAACCCCGCCCCCTTTTTCTGGAAACTAACGCTGGGTATTAAATGTTCGGTTCACCCGAACTTAGACTTCCTTACTTGTTAAATCTAATTTTGTTAATAATGGTGATCAGAGTGATACTTCTAGTGTTGGGCAATTGGCTTCTTCGCTTGATTTTGGCTCCCTAGTTTTAACTGGGGAAGACATTTTCGCAGCTATAAGAGACTTAAAATGCTCCAAGCAATTAGATGTTCATAATCTCTCTGCTTTTTTTCTAAAACAATGCACGTCATCTATAGTATATCCGCTACTTCTGTTGTTTAACTTGTCTCTTAGGTCAGGTTATTTTTTAGATGAATGGAAAGTGACTTCTGTTACTCCAGTTTTCAAGAGTGGGAGTAAAAATCTGGTTTCAAACTATCGTCCCATTTCTAAAATTACTAATATTGCTAAATTATTTGAAAAAATCAGTAGCTCTAAAATATCATTTGCTATCAAGCCCTACATTTCGAATACTCAACATGGTTTTATACCGGGCAGATCTACTGTCACTAATCTAACTGTTTTCTCAAATTTTTGTATTTCAGCCTTTGTGGAAAGCATTTGATAGAGTGTCTCACGAGTTATTAATTAAAAAACTTAAAAAATTTTGGTTTTCATTCTACACTCAGAAAAAAGCATTTCCTTGAAACAAAGAACCAGTTTCCTTACTTTGATTTACTCAATATAAGGAAAAATATCCTTAATTTAAAGATTTTTTTCCTCAATTAAAGTTAATGTTGTCTTTAACCCTAAGAACTCAATTTCCTTAATGCAAGTAATAATTTTCTCAATACAAGTGAAAATTTCCTTAATACAAGTAATTATTTTCCTTAATACAATTAATAATTTCCTTAATAGAAGTAATAATTTCCTTAAAATATCGACGCGTTGCTTGCATCGCTACCCAACGGGACACTGAGCTTCAGGTGACGCCTAACGTGCTGATCGTCGCTGACATATGTTTTCGGTCGCACCTCCATCATCTTTCAACGGGCCTCGTGAAAAAGGTGATGCTTTGTTTTGTGTGATCTTGTATCACTTTCTCTCTAATGTACTTTATTTATTTATTGATTTATTCATTAATCAACAAACAACAAGTTTACAGACTGTGTATCTGCCAAATTATAATAGGCATAACATAATCTATATACAATAATTAGAACTGAAACTATGTTAAGTGCCTTATGAGCAAGCTCTTAAAAGAATACTTGGTATAACAAAAGTCAAATCCCAAGGAAGAAGAGAAAATATTTAACTCAGCAATTGTCCGTCTAATAGGAGCATTCATCGCATAAACAGTTCTAGCAAAACCCACGAAAAACATCTTTGGCTATATATTCAAAATAGATGCACCTGTTAGCACAGTCACGATATCGTACTTTATCAGTAATGACTCATATGAAAATTGTTTACATCAGCTTTTATTCAAAATATGTCCTATCGCCAATGTTTATCAAACCTCGCAATGTTTAGCCTCAACATCATCGCTGTATAAAAATTGAATCAAGAGTGACATTTTCGCTGATAATATCTGTGCCATTTTAACATAACAACTTAAGTCGACTGAAAAAGTTAGACCAATCAAAACTTTTCCTGGCGATTTTGAATAATAAAATCGTGCAAGTTTCCAAGACTTTTATCGGTCTTATATTATTTTGTACGAGTATATAAACGATTGAATCTAACTGGCGCGGCTAAGTTGTGAAGCATTTTGGTTATTTGAGAACGACAGAAAAAGTTTTGACTGGTCTAATTTCTTAAGTCGACTTAAGTTGTTATAATAAAACGACACAGATATATTGGCTCAACGATGACATCAGTGCTGATTAACGTCTGTGCCATGAATGACCATCATAACTGGCAACAATAAAACTAAGCAGTGACATCAGCGCTTACGATAGACTCCTAACTGCTGATGTACAAAGTCCATACAAATGATAAAATTAAACTGTGTACCGTTTCTGTATCGATAAGCATTCTAACGCAGAGTGCAACCCTGATCTGTAGTTATTTCTATAAGAGTGGTAAAAATGTATTTTCGTTATGACTTCGATAAAATCAACCATGCCTTTAATGGTAGTGATAACAAGTATAAAACTCAAAATAATTGCATTATTTGCAATGTTAAATTTTATTAACACCTTATTAAAAATAAAAATCATACTTCACTTTCTTGCAACAGTAGCTCGTATTTTCCCTTTAAACAAAAAATTCATTTTTGTACTGGTAACCATCACTCATATCTCGTAGGGCATTTCCCGCAGGGTATCTTATAAAGCAACCATCGTGCAAACTAAGCGTGTTAAAATGGAAAAAGATTTCGATTTGCTACAGAGGTTGCAGCTACTAAAAAGTGAAGCATTTTATTATATTTTTAAAGGTAAGTAGTAACTTATTAAAATGGTGCCTTTTATAAGACGGTTCATGGAATTAAATAAACAATTGTGGGATTTGCGTTATTGTTGTTAGCAGTGCTTCGCGCTGCTAAGAGTACATGCGTCTTTTGACACCAATTTCGACAATATTCAATAAAAATTAGGCATTTGACCGTCTTGTAAACTGGTACCATTAAAATAACTTAATATGTATTACCATAACCTAATAGTTGTCCTGCAGCAATTACAGATTGCGGATTTACAGCCGAAAGTTTGATGTATGTAAAACCGGAACACCTAAAAGAAGTTGTACCCAGTTCATTATACGGGGCAAGAATAGTTTTTGAGCACAACTTAGCGCAGTGGCAAAAGGAACAGGTGAGTGTGCAAAAAGTAGTGCTGGTATTTGTTTTGAATGGTTTGTTTTATGTTTTGCATCAGGGTGTCGTTTTGGATACTTCTGCATCTTCTACATCTGCGCTGGCGGCTACATCAAGCGATAATAACGTACTGGATAGTTCCCAATCTGAAGAGAACGTTTTAGATGCTTCCCTTCCGGCTACATCGATATTTACCGAGGGCGGTAATTCAGTAGAAACATCAAACAACTTTGCCCTTGCGGCTACATCGAGCTGTACAGATAACGTAGTACTGGACAGTTCCTTTTGCGACGTTCTGGATAGTTCCGTTGGGGCTACATCAACATTTACATCATCGGGCAATTCTACCATTGTGGCTTCTGTGGCTAAATTGGTGTGTATTGGAAGCTTTGCAAAAAATTTACATTTCAGTAATTGCTTACATCTGCGTAGTTCTCACTTTCAGATATATTGGATACGTCTGGTATTGGCAAAATAATTGTTCAGTACTATAACAACAATAGGCGATTGGTATCAAAATATAGAAGTGCGCTGGCGAAGTGTGTAACGAACTATCTTTTAAAATACGAAATTAAGCCGAACCCGTCTACATTTGATGCAATTGCAGATCAGATTATTGAAAAGTTCCCCAACGAAGAAAAGGTGAGTTTTATACTTTGCTGACTCCACGATATATTTTTATTATATTATGTTATATTTTAGAGTATTTACTACATTCGCCGTGAGAAAAAGAAACCGGGTGGATGTCTCTATTCGAAGTACCATAATACTATTTATAATCTTAGGCGAGATGGTGTCATAAATAAAGCTAAAAATATTTCAAGCGACGGTGCTTCCAACTTAAAAATACGCCCAGGTTTGTATAGGTTAAAATGGTTGGACATTAGATTGCTGAAACTAAACTTGAGAATTAATTTTTCAAACGTTTGAAAATGTATTTTTCCGTACTTATTGGGAAGCACAATGAAACAAAATTAATTAGTACTAGATAAATATACCCAACCCTGAATACATAAACCGAACCATCATATTAGCGCATGTGAGTTACATTTTTATATCTGAATTATAGCTCTTCGCTTTTAGCGGTTTATTACTCTTTTCCAACAGCACCTACATTACTTAAACATAAACTCAAAAACATATTCGTTGCAGCTCTATTTAACTCAAACGATGTGAAACGATTTGGTAATAACAGGTGCTTTTTTAAGTTAATAGATATTTTAAATGACTTGGAAACAAATGGACTAAATGTCAAATGTGAAGATGGTGATGAACAAATTTTTTTTTCCGTCGGCCTGATTACAGGAGATAACTTGGCACTAAATAGTATTTTAGGATTTTCACGATCATTCTCAGCCGCTTATTTTTGTAGGTTCTGTAAAGCTAACAAAATACAAACTAGACATATTTATGCAGAGGATTTAAGCAAACTTAGAAATAAAGAAAATTACATACAAGATGTAGATTTAAATGATATAAGTCTCACAGGTATAAGGGAGAACTCAATTTTCAATAACATAAATAGTTTTCATGTCATAGAAAACTTTGCTGTTGATCTCCTTCATGATGTTTTTGAAGGGGTATTAAAATACGATTTTTGCAATATTATTCTTTTATATATTTCGAATAAAGTTTTTGACCTAGACTTTTTAAATCAACGGAAACAAAGTTTCAACTATGGTGAAAGTGAAATTGGAAATATGTCACCACCTTTTGATATAAGTCGCCTCAAAACTTTTTGCTTGAAATTGACTGGCAGAGAAATGCTAACGTTTGCGCATTTCTTCCCCCTCCTAATTGGTGACGTTATTGACGAAAATGACAATTTATGGAAATTTGTATTAAATTTACTCGAACTAGTAGACTTATTACTTCTATCAGAATATACTGTCTTAGATATTATAAATGTAAGAGATCATATTCATTACCATAATGAAGAATATACAAAAATTTTTGGTGACACTTTGAAACCCAAACACCATTTTTTAACTCATTACTGCAGAGTTATAGAAAATTCGGGACCATTGAAATATCTTTGGACCTTACCGTTCGAGTCGAAACACAGAGAGCTCAAAGCATACGTTAAAAACATAAGTTCTAGAAAAAACTTGCCTCTATCTTTAGCAATAAAATGGTCGATAACTTTCGCAGAAATAGTTATTAATAGCGAAAATACTGAATACAAGTTGACAAGCAAAGAATCTAAAATTCAATCTTCTCTATATTATCCTATAATTAAAACAAAAATTGATGCTCAAATAATCGATCAGTGTAAATGTTACGAAAGTATTGATTACTATGGAACTTTGTATAAGTCTGAATTTGTGATTTATTTTTATAAACCATTATTTAAAGCTTTTATTATTAAAGAACTAGTTGTAGCAAACAATCAAATTTATATTTTGTGTGAAAAACTGGAAACTGTAATGTATAAAAAGCATTTTTTATCATATCACATGGAAAAACAAAATTCAGAAATTGAATTTTTTAACATAAAAGATATCACCTATCCCCCCCGTTCATATGCATATTGTTAACAATATGATATTAATTAAACCTAAACAATTTTTTTGAAAAATATATACATACATATCGTTACCTTAATTCACAAAGGCCCCATCTGGCATTAAAAAGTTGTACAGGATAAACAAAAAACCAATTTTTTTACATTGAACGCATGCTTTTTAGTTTTATATGCGTTATTATTGCTAGTAATACCTTAAAGTATGTGCAAAATGCATTTTCGGAAAATGTGTCAGACAGGGCCTTTGTAAATTAAGACAGCGATATGAACCTACCTCTTCATCAATTTATTTATAATAATAACTATTTATTAGTTAATAGTAACGAAAATGCTGAATACAAATTGACTAAAAAAGAATTAAAAATTCAATTTTCTTTATATTATTAAATGCACGATTTTACATGGAAATACCCACCTGTTATTTTAAAAATTACATTACATTAATATACAAGTAAAGTACAAATAAAATACATACGAACTAATAAAAATTATAACTAAATATTGAAATTTTTGCGTTTTATTTGACTCCTAAGGCCAAGGAAATTTCCTCAGTATAAGTAAAACTGAGATATGGATTTCCTCAATATAAGTAATATATTTCCTTCTGGCAAGTGAAAATTTTCCTAAAAGCAAAGAAATAATTGTTTAATACAAGTAAAAGATTTCCTGCTTACAAGTAAAATTTTCCTTAAGACAAGTAAAAGATTTCCTGCTTACAAGTAAAATTTTCCTTAAGACAAGTAAAAGATTTCCTGCTTACAAGTAAAATTTTCCTTAAGCCAAGTAAAAGATTTCCTGCTTACAAGTAAAATTTTCCTTAAGACAAGTAAAAGATTTCCTGCTTACAAGTAAAATTTTCCTTAAGACAAGTAAAAGATTTCCTGCTTACAAAGAAAAAAGTACTTAAAGTAAGGAAAAACGGTTTCCTTAAACTGGGTTAAATGTTTTACTTATTTTAAGGAAGCCATATCTTTGGAGCCAAATAAGGGAAATTTTTCCTTGAAATAAGGCATTTTTTCCTTGCGGTAAGGAAACTTTTTTTTGAGTGTACTTTCTTGTCATGGGTTAAATCATACCTTATAGATAGAATTAACTATGTTGTTGTTGATAGCGTAAAATCATTTTCATATAGAGCTACCTCTGGGGTTCCTCAAGGTAGTATCCTTGGTCCTCTATTTTTATACCCAGCGTACTAGTACTAGTACAAGGGTATTATAACTTTGTTGGGATAACGGTTGGTTGTACAGGTATAAAGGAATCGAGATAGATATAGACTTCCATATATCAATATCATCAGGGTCGAAAAAAAATTTGATTGAGCCATGTCCGTCCGTCCGTCCGTCCGTCCGTCCGTCTGTCCGTCCGTCTGTCCGTTAACACGATAACTTGAGCAAATAATGAGATATCTTCACCAAACTCGGCATGCGTACTTATTTGGGTTCAGAATAGATTGCTATTGAAAATGGGTAAAATCGGACCATAATCACGCCCCTTTTTCGATATCGAAAATTTCGAAAAACGTATAAAACGTGTTAATTCAATATCAGAAGCAGCTACAATGATAAAATTTGCAATATGTATTGATTTAGGTGTTCTAAGGCCGATTTTATCAAATTTTTTTAAAAGGGGCGTGGCACCGCCCACATATATTTGAAGAAATTTTCAAATTTTGACTCTCAATAACTTCAGCACAGTTTATGCTAGTACAACGAAATTTTGTAGAGGGCATACTATTGTTGTGTTAAATTCAGATATAGAAAATAAACGAAATCGCTTAGCGACCACGCCTTCTTTTTCATAAAAGTTATATTGAAAGGAGGTGGAAATATTGAAAAGTCCATATCTAATTAACTGATACAGCTATAATAATATAATTTGGTACATACATCAATTTTCATATTCTTTACATTATTTTTGCAAAATTTTGGAAAGTGGGCGTGCCACCGCCCACTTATGAGTCACGCAATTTTCAAATTCGACTGCTAATAACTTCAGAACGGTGTGAGATAGATTTACGAAACTAGGTACCAGGCATCTTATGTTTATGTAGAGTACTACCATAGAAAATAAGAAAAATCGGTGAACGACCACGCCCACTTTTGGACTAAAGTTCTCTAAACGAGAGTTAGGAAACCGGAATATGCAATATCTGTTTAACTGATAAAGATATAATGCTAAAATTTAGTACACTCATTCACTTGATGATGTTATTAGTGTTGTTTAAAGGTTTTTTGGTAATGTTTTGGAAAATGGGCGTGGCACCGCCTACAAGTGAATAAACAAAATATCAACATTTCACTATTAACAAGCCACTGTGAAAATATCATAAAGATCTGCAATGAAAACTGATCTTCAAATAGGGACAAACAACATAATAAAATCCGTGGGCGTGCCACCACCCACTGTTTTAAAATTATGTACATATTGATTAATGGACACATATATCCGTATATCAAAAATTTCACAAAATACGTTAAAAGTTATGGGCATGGCACGCCTTCTTTTCCAAAGTTATATATAGGACATGGTATCACCATTGAAAAGATTGATTGAGTACTTTTGGCTCATGTAAGCGGTTAATGCTTTATAAGCAAGGGCCGTGGCCGCGCCCACCAAATTCGCTATTGTTTAGGCTGGGAATAGATTGGTTTTTAAAATGGGCGAAATCGGATGAAAACCCCGCCCCCTTTTTCTGGAAACTAACGCTGGGTATTAAATGTTCGGTTCACCCGAACTTAGACTTCCTTACTTGTTTTTGTTATTTTCATCATTGTTTACCTCGAATAGTTTGGCATCTTTTTTACGAATCGGAGTGTAAGGCAGTGGCTGATGGTACTCCGAACAAGTGGAATGAAAGAAATCGCGCTCAGAGTTGTTTCGCAGCAAAAACTGCAATTAGAAACTTTCATTTATAATGAAATGTACAGTTAATAGCATCTGATAAGTTGTTAAAACTGCTTAATATCTAATAATTTGGGAGTTTTTTGTCTTCACGCTTAATATTGCAGCATTAAAATCCGATTGCTTTATTATTGCATACATCGTACTCTGTGTGGTTTGCGTGTGTGT
This sequence comes from Sphenella marginata, assembly GCA_951509765.1. Taxonomy (NCBI): domain Eukaryota; kingdom Metazoa; phylum Arthropoda; class Insecta; order Diptera; family Tephritidae; genus Sphenella; species Sphenella marginata. Next base: position 43,357,911 of record OX608083.1, read on the forward strand.
GCTGATTCGGAGTAAGTCAGCTGTTAGTTGCGCTACTAGTAGAAATATACTATGATTTTCACAATGATTGCTCAGAATGTTTTTCCTTGTGTGAAAATCTATTTTATGCTGATGATTTAAAAATTTTCAAAAAAATAACAAGCTGCTCTGATATTCAAAATTATGCAGAATGAGGTTAATAAATTCCAGGAATGGTGTGATCGAAATATGCTAATGATCAATATCGAAAAGTGCTGCTCGGTCACCTTCAACAAAATCAGATTGCCACTCATGTCTTCGTACTCTATTTCTGGTTCTGTCCTTAGTTCTAGTTATAAATTCAAAGAACTTGGGGTTGTATTTGATTCGAATTACACGTTTATTGATCACCTGAATTACCTCTCTAGCTTTCATTAGACGAAATAGTTCAGAATTTAATGATCCTTATACTAAAAAATTACTGTTTAGTACATTTGTAAGGTGCAAATTGGAATATGCTTCTATAATATGGAATCCGATTTATGAAGTGCATTCCAATAGACTTGAACGTATACAAAAAAAGTTTCTAAAATTTGCTTTATCCAGTATTAGGTTTAATATGCCCATTCCGCCTTATGTTCCGCGGTGCCGACTGATCAGTCTGCATACTCTTGCCAGTAGGCGATTGATCTCTGGCTTAGTTTTTATTCGAGATGTTCTTAATGGGACTATTGATTGTCCGTTCTTATTGAATTGTATTAAACTCAATGTTCCAGTTAGAAACTTGCGACATCATGATTTATTTGCTATTGACCTCTGCAAAACCAGGTATGCTCAAAATGAACCAATTATCAGACTACTAGCGGAATTTAATTTGTTATGTAGAGAAATAGTAAATCGCAATGTACTCAAAGAAAAACTTTCTATGTACTATTTTTTAATATAATTAAAACCTATGTACGTTTTAGTCTGTAAGGTTTGTAAACCATAGACTTAATAAAATAAAATAAAAATAATACAGGTCGTGTCGATAGGCAAGCTGATTTTTATTTTTTTCTCGAATTTTGACAATCAAAATATTTTTCAGTACGATTTTGACCATGGCAGAAATATTTGAAGGTAGTTCCACTTCTTCTTCTTCTCCGTTTGATTAGCCATCTGACAGAAATCGTGTTCCGTACTTTTCGTGCTACTACTTCTTAAAAAAAAAAAAAATCCACCATTTTTCCTACAGTTAAATGAAAAGCAATAGAATCATTTTCTTTGGTACTTGTTTCCTTTAGGAGACAACTGCTAAAACACGACCAAGAATCCCGGGAAAGGTATCAAAAGACGCGTTTTGACCTCAGTAACTATAATCCGTAAGCAGATTTTTGAATTTTTGTTTTTGTGCAGAGATATTTGCAATTAAAGTTCGTAATTTTCTGTAATTTTCTTGTGGACCTCTACAATTACAATTACGAACTAGGTATAAAAATAATTGGGATCGCGTATCTGGTGTTGGACCGGCTGAGGGTTATTACTTTTATCAAGTAAGCATAGCGCTGAGCTCTCTCTGCCACACATACAAGCATAATTGCGCATGTGGTCGTTTGGCCACCACTGCTCTAAACCAGACATGGGCGATTTGACTCAAACGAGCAGTTACTCTCAGCACACGTATTCTTACGCTCTTATTTCAGTCGCTATTGAGAGCGAAAAAACCAGTTTGGCACTGAGGGATAAGGAATTGATTTTCCTGCCAGTTGCGCTGCAGACTAGGGATGGCCAAAGTTGAAAAAAAACCGGTTTGTGATTAATCGCGGTTTTTTATTCCGGTTTAAAACCGCTTTTAAAAAACTTCTTTATTCCCTTTTTCATCAAAATATTGCCAAAGTGGGCTTTTTTTAGATGCGGGGCCATCACTTATCGCGAAAAATAATTTAATATTTACAATTCAATGGAATAGAAGTCGATAGTTCGGTTTTCGGTTTTTTTGAAAAAAGATCGATTAAAGACAGTTGCGATAAAAAGATCAAAAAAACCGAAACCGCGAATAGAAAAAACCGGTTTTTTTAAACACCGATCTTTTTTGGCCATCCCTACTGCAGACAGCAACGAGGTAACATAGGTAGTCGGTATGTTGATGTTTTTTTATGTCCTAGTATATTTTTGCCCCATTTGAAATGTATAACATAAATAAAATGTTATAATTTCAGATACCTTTGGTGGGGTAAATTCGGAGTTGACTACAAGCTAGTTAGCGGAAATTTAAGGAGTTCGTACAAACTTCAAAAAACATATTATCTCTCTCAATACCCTCATATTTCTCAAAGTCTTTATGAAAGGTATTATAGTGCCTCCTAAAATTATATGCCCGGGGCCCCTTTACACACATATTACACAATAGACATTGCATATTACCAAAAGCATCGAAAATCATAAAGCAATATTTGTCATTCATTTTGAACAAACACATATAGGTACGCGCATAAATAGTATCATAAAACAATCAAGCGGCGCACGATGTAGCTTCGCTGTTGTTTGTTAATCAACTGACTGCAAATGTTCTTTGTCCCATGGTAGCCACTTTACGCTCGCGGCTACCAATACATGCTTACATTTCATTTGCCCACCTTTGCTCTAAACCAGGGCCGGCCAAACACATACTAAAACATTTGCATAAGTGTGCGTAAGTTTTGAGTGATTTTGCGTACAGTGGCTGCAAAGAAATGCAGACTGTTAAACTATAAAATAAAAACGAAACTTTATTATTTGATTTCGCGTCAAACTATAATTTCATTTTCATTTTTAGACATTTTTAATTGATGTGTAAACAGCTTGGAAAAGGAAAACAAAGGAAAATGAAACACAGTAAGGAAGAAAATGTAAGGAGAGGTAAGAAAAGAATGAGAATGAAAGGAAAAGGAAGGAGAGGAAAGAAAAGAAAAGAAAATAAAAAAAAGAAAATATAAGAAAAGAAAACAAAACAAAACGTACATTGGACGTAAAAGTTCGGTCGCATAGCACGCTTTGCAACATATTATTTCATTGTATGCGCAAAAATAAGTTTGTGCATTTCCATTTGTCATGACTGTTGCTTGTTGATAGTCAAGCGACATAGTCTTGCTTCATTGATAGTTGAACAGCGACTGACAAGCGAAAGCTAAATTTCGTGCTCACACATCGTTAACGTCGGTGTGAAAATACGAACTCAAAGTGCACAATGTGCAGCTCTTGGCCGGTCCTGCTCTAAACCATGTGGGCAAATGAAATGTAGGCATATATTGGTAACCGCGAGCGTAAAGTGGATACCATGGGACAAAGAACATTTTCAGTCAGTTGATTTACAAAAACAGCGCAGCATCATCGTGCGCCGCTTGATTGTTTTATGATACTATTTATGCGCGTACCTATGTATGTGTTTGTTAAAAATGAATGACAAATATTGCTTTATGATTTCCGATGCCTTTGGTAATATGCAATGTCTATTGTGTAATATGTGTGTAAAGGGGACCCGGGAATATAATTTTAGGAGGCACTATAATACCGTCCATAAAGACTTTGAGGAATATAAGGGTATTGAGAGAGATAATATGTTTTTCGAAAAAACAAAAAACCCTTTTGCAGGATTGGGTTTTCCAAGTTGAAAACGATGGTCAAAAAAATTATACAGCTACGGAAACCACACTAAAAAAAGATATCTCGAGCATAATTAGTTCAAGCATTGCTATGCATGGAAGACCTTTTTCAGACGGTACATTTATCAAAGAAGTGGTTGTAAAAGTTTTACAAATACTCAGCAGCCCATTAGCAGCTTTTTTTGAAAAAGTTCCTCTATCGCGTAGAACTATAACACGAAATACGGACGAAAAAGGGACGATTGTGGAAATGGGGCAAAAATATACTAGGACATAAAAAAACATCAACACACCGACTACCTATGTTACCTCGTTGCTGTCTGCAGCGCGACTGGCAGGAAAATCAATTCCTTATCCCACAGTGCCAAACTGGTTTTTTCGCTCTCAATAGCGACTGAAATAAGAGCGTAAGAATACGTGTGCTGAGAGTAGTGGTAACCATAATGAAAACGGCAAACGGCAAGCGGCATCTGTCAAATTATTTTTACACTTGTTCTTATGGGGAGGAATTTTTTGAACACGACGCGCAAAGCGGCAATCAATCACAGATGCCGCTGTCGCCAGATTAAATCTAATTCTATTTTGACAAGCGGCAGATGGTGGCGTTTGGTTTTTTTGACACTAAAAACGAAAGGAAGAGTAAATAACTTGTAAAATAAGTTCCAATTATTACAGAATATGTCTCTTTCACACTTTTTACAACATTTTTTGCTACTTTTCAAGATGATTCGCACCTGTCGCCCCTGCTCTCATTATAATCATGTCGCCAATGCTTGACGGCAAATATCGTCAAGCTTCAGTTTTTCGCCGTTGTCGTTCGCCGCCGTCGTGTTCATTGTGGACGGGCCTAGTAACTGCTCGTTTGAGTCAAATCGCCCATGTCTGCTCTAAAGCAAGCATCGGCAGATTTGTAAATGCATGCGGATTAGTGAGAGCGCTTTCATCGCTCAAACCAATTGATTTTCGCGTCATTCGCTTGTTACCCAGCAAACATTAAGGTTAGAGGACGGTTAGAAAACGACTCGAATTCTAATGTTATTCTCTAAGGTAGATGGTTAGAGAACGATTTGTGAAACTGTCGCGAATTATAGCATTCTCGACAAAAAGGGGACTTAGTTCTCGATATCGAGAAAAAGGTTAGTTATCGATTCGAATTCTAACGTGAAATTCTAATGAGAAATTTGTAACTGAAATGAAATCCAATTGTTCTTGTTTAATTCTTGTTCGATAAATTGATTGCTTTAAATATGTTTGACATGTTTTAAGCTTAAATATCTAATGGGAATAAAATTCAAAGTTTTTATACCTTAGTTTATAGATACAATACTTGACAATACACGCATCTTCGCTATTCGAGTGTTTCTCTAATCGTTCTCTAATCGTCCTCAAGCCTAGTTCTCTAACGTGATTTTCGATTAGAGATACATTAGAGAACTAAATTAGAATTCTAATGTAAAACTACAGTATTTCTCTAACGTTAGAGGTTGTGTTTCCCAAAAATTTCTTAATTTTTAAACATTTTTTTTAATTCAATTTTTTTATACTTGTTTGTGCAATAATAGCCCCGCTAATTTACATAAAAATACCTAAATATTCATAGTTTTTTTTTAACATATTATACCAAAAAAATTTTATTTTACTGCTTTATTAAGTTTTTTTATTTACATACTACCCCTATAATTTTTACTACTCCCGCCAATTATACGTACGTACATACATATTTTTCACATTCGCTGCGCAAACAGAGCTGGGTAGTAATGATTACTTTAGGAATTAAATTACCCTCAATTCCCCATTACATGTAATTGGGAAAAGTAATCAATTACTTTGCTCCACAGAAAGGGAATTGATTACATTTCAATTACTCAAAAAAAATTACCGAAAGTAATGGTCTTTTTTTGAGGCTCAATTACAAGGAATTGATTACAAGGAATTGAAAAAAATTACTTTGAGGAATTGTAATTTCAAATGTAATGGGCTTTGAAAGGAATTGAAAATGTAATTGAAAAATTTTCAATTACATTACAGGGAATCGAAAAAAAAAATTACAAATTACCCATTCCTCAAAGGAATTGAAAAAAGTAATTGAAAATGTAAGGTAAGTAAGGTTCAGGCACGTATAAAATTTGTTTGCGACTAAAAGAGTGGCTATGTGTGGCCAAGTTTAGGATAGGTTTTGAGAGAGCGTACATGTGATGTCCCATATTTCCACTCGCAGACAGTTATGCTATGAATGTGTGATATTGCTTCTGGTTCACACACCTCATGGTTTCCGGAAAACGTGTCCTAATGCCTTCTGGAAAGCCTCCTAGCACCAATCTACAGCCGGGGCCGTCGAGAGGGAAAGGGTGGTGGGGAAGGGGGCTATCTCCCGGGCCCATATTTGTACATGCTTGTTTTACTATTGGAATGTACAAAATAGAAATCGTGGTTACAAACTTTTGCACAAATTGCATCCAAAAATAACATATTTATCAAGCACTACCCCGAAATATTGCAAATCATCAAAATAATTTACCTGTATACGCAGGGATAACGGACTATTGACATATTTCCAATGTTTTGGAGAATATGGGAATGTACAGAGCTAGGACATCACGCACGGCGTTGCCATGGCTGACCACATTCCTTAGAATTTATACCAGTTTTCAGATTGCTACAACTAGTTGGTTTGACTGCTATTATCAGGCGGAGGATGACCATATATACCATATATAGCTAAAAGCAATGCCTGATGAGATTATGGCCCCGAAAAGTCCACCCACTTTGATCGTAATACGTTTTATATACAAATTTCCCCTTTAGTATTTCAATTACTTTGGCGATTCCTTTGAGGAATTGTAATTGGAAAGTCTAAATTACATTTTCCATTCCTTGTAATGTAATTGAAAATTTTTCAATTACATTTTCAATTCCTTTCAAAGCCCATTACTTTTGAAATTACAATTCCTCAAAGTAATTTTTTTAAATTCCTTGTAATCAATTCCTTGTAATTGAGCCTCAAAAAAAGACCATTACTTTCGGTAATTTTTTTTGAGGAATTGAAATGTAATCAATTCCTTTTCTGTGGAGCAAAGTAATTGATTACATTTTTCAATTACTGAGGAATGTAATTGTAATTGTAATGTAATTGATTTTACCCAGCTCTGTGCGCAAATATGCGACAACCATGCGCGATGTTGTTTTGCCACTTGTTCAGCCACGACTAAATGGTTTGGTAGGCAAAGAGCGCAACTTGTCTGTGTGAAGAGCGTAACATGTTTGTCTGATCTTAAGATCTATGAAGCGCCGATGCTTGCTCTAAAGCCACAAATTACAAAAACAAAATACATGGAAAATTTTTGTGTGTTTGTATGTTTGTCGAGCTGCTACGACCTGTTATGGTTGGATCATGTTCGATATTTTTTGTGTGCAATGAACATGCTAAGCTACATACACTCTAAATCTTTTGCTGAAATTTATGATCTTTTTAAGTGTAATTTTTTGTTGAAAATATGCACCTTGTCTAAAATTATAATCATTTTCGCTCTAATCGAAATAAATAAACTCAATCTGTGTAATTTTCTTCTAAAAATACAAATTTACCACATAAAGTTTTTTTATTAGGCTTGTAATGCTGAATTTTAAACATAATTTGCGAAATGTTCCGTAATTGTTCAAATTTGAACCAATAGTATTTGTATTTGGATAAATCATGCTGAATTTTTAACATCCCTGCCTAAAAACGTCCAAAACAGCTGACGAAGCCGCCATATTTACCTTCGCAGAATTTCTTTGCACAAGTGCGCGTCAAATTGAAACAAATATATCTTCTATCGAAAGTGAATTTTTGCAGTATATATCATCATCATTTATCAAGCAGATTCATCCAGTACTGGTTGCGGTATTATATGTATTATAATATACATATATGTATATAAATATATAAGTTCATAGTTAGTAGTGTTTGATAAAAATGTTTTGTTGTGAAATTTGCGATCAAAAATTTATAAAGTTAAGAAATTATCATTTACATTTGTACGGCCACCGAGGTGAAAAAAGCAATTTGTTCAAGTGTTTGTATTTAAAATGTGGGAAAATGTTTTCAAATTATAATTCCTATGAGGTGCATTTCACGCGAAGTCACCGCATTAAAAAGGGAGTCCCAAAAAAAAAAGTGTTTTCTAATGTGACATTTTTTTTAGATTTTACCCCGCACAAATGAGAGTCAAAAAACAACACATAAGTAATTTAAGAAAAATCAATACACTTATAAAAAAACTAGACCAATGTATGTAAAAAATTCTTGTAAACTAAAGGTCATAGTTCGTAAATTATTTGCCAAAGGCGATACAAATTTAATTTCTGTTTTGTTATTTAGCACAAAATATCTTGCTCCATATGTGAATATATTTATAAATATAATATATATGTATGAACAAATATCACAAATTCTTTTTATTGAACATATTCTGTTCAAAAGGTAACTTAAAATTGAACATATTCTGTTCAAAAGGTAAGTTAAAGTAAAACATATTATGTTCCAAATTAAGCATATTCTGTTGAAAAGATAGGCGGGTATTAGACATAATTTGTGTAAAAGTTTACACTTAATTTGGTTGAAAACCAACAAAAATGTCTAGAAAATTTGTTGTCTAATTTTAGGTCGATAATATTTGGTAATCTGTTGCCGACTATTTTCGACCTAATTTTCAGCAAAAGTGATTTAGAGTGTACCCACTTTCCCTGCAGTGAAACTACAAACTAGTCAGACAACATACTAGTATACAACTACAATTTTCTGGTTGAAATCATACTAGTCAGAAAAAGTTTATTCATTACTAGTATTCAACTACCATTTTCATGTTCAAATTGTTCTAGTTTGAAAAAGTTCAAACTCTTATTGCCTTATATCTATGCATTCTTTAAACTATGAAGTTATTAAAACAAAGTTTGCTTTTAGTTTTATTTATTTTTATAGCTATTATATGCATTTTTCAGTTGCATTGACCTTTTTCAATTAAAATTTTAAAATATCCTTCCAATTCTGCTTTAACCTCGTAACGACACTGTATGACAATATTCCTTCTAATGTGGAAATGCATCGGGAATCTTGAATTGGGAATCAGTATGCAAAACTGAACTATTTAAGTGGTTTTTTAAGATACGAGGTTACAGCAGAAATGAGACGAAATTTATTTTTTTAGACACTCGGAATATCTACTACTATGAAACTGGTATATTTCAACTACATATATGCAAACTAGTATGTATATACAAGTAGATGACTGGTATGTTCTGGTCGAAATCTGACAATTGAAATTTCGTAGGACATCAACATTGTAAAAATACCAGTTGCTTATATGAAAATGTGACAGTTGGCTGACTAGTTGGGCTTAGTGCACATTAAGGTGGATCGACAAAAAAAAATTTTTTTTTTTTTTTGCCACCCCCCCCCCCATGGGCTATTTACTTTTTTTGACACTACGTCGCCATTTTAAGTCTGAATTTAATGATCCGTACACCGTTGTTCATGGCTTGGAAGCCGCCACAATTCCTACCTTAATCATTTTTTATTCCGAGTTCAAATTCTAGTAGTGACTGTCGGTATCTCGTTTCACATCATACCTAAATTCCATTTTTTTTTAGTCCGTCGAAAAGGCCTTTAAATTCTGTGAAACTTTTTCTTTAACAGTTACTACTTTTGTTCATAACTAAAAAAGTTATAAAGGTTTCAAAAATCCATATGTAATATAAATGTTTGTGAGCTACTGAGAATTTAGGATTTTGTGAAAAATTGTCATAGATGTCATATACGGTTCTACCTTATAAGTATTTGTATCATCTCTATGACAAATTCTTGCTTTTTCCTCTATTTATTTAAAAATTATAGTTCCGTGCGTTTGAATACATTTTTTTAAAGCTTTGATCTGCAATCAATCAATCGGTTTTGAGCTTTCGCAAAGTAAACAACGTAGAAACAAAAGTGAAGTGAAGTAAAATCAAATACAAAAATAAGTTAAAAAAAAATCACAAAATGCCGTTTGAAGCGTGTGATATAGAAAAAAATAAATTACCAACAAGTGATGCAATATTTTTTACATATAATTAAAAAAAAATTAGTGAGGAGAGAGAAAAAAAATAAAAAACTGAAATATTATCATAGAGAAAATTGACATTTAACTAAAAGTAATAGTAACCAGTGTTGCCAATTGTAGCATAATTGCCAAATTTAACACAGGGTTATATTTGGATTTTTGAAACCTTTATAACTTTTTTAGTTATGAACAAAAGTAGTAACTGATAAAGAAAAAGTTTCACAGAATTTAAAGGCCTTTTCGACAGACTAAAAAAAAATGGAATTTAGGTATGATGTGAAACGAGATACCGACAGTCACACTAGAATTTGAACTCGGAATAAAAAATGATTAAGGTAGGAATTGTGGCGGCTTCCAAGCCATGAACAACGGTGTACGGCTCATTAAAATCAGACTTAAAATGGGGACGTAGTGTCAAAAAAAGTAAATAGCCCATCGAGGGGGCGTGGCAAAAAAAATAAAAAATTTTTTTGGGATCGCCTTCAAAATATCTTTAATCCTAGGGGTGGACTGGAAACACTTTTTTTTTTGTATGGGGACCAATCCGCACTAGTGCACATACTAGTTGTAAAGTAGTTTTCAACTAGTTGGTTTGTGTGCAGGGTTCTTACACATAAATATGATAAGGTGCATTAGCCTATCTACACACTAACACTTATAGATGCGATCGTTCAACTAAGTCTTATTCTTCAAATAAGATAAGAACACGTCATACAACCATATATATAATACTTCTATATTGCGCCTATCCTATGTTCACAATGTGCAAAAGTTCATACCAACATTATTTGTATGAAACTGTTCAAATGCAAGTTCTGCGCATGCGCCAGCTCAGTGAACTGCAGCAGCGCGTTGAAAACATGTTATCAAGGGGAATCACGGGGGTCGTTATTCCCTTTGCACAAATTGTGCATACAAGTTATAAAATCACAGTTTAGTGGATTAAACAATGAAAAGGGCAACCAATAGAATAAAAATCTTGATGTATTTAATATTTCTACTGGCTAACTTGTACATATCACATAAATTCACATAAGCACTACCCGACACAGTATTCATTGCACGCGACAAAGTATATATTAACGAAATATTATAAATTGTATAATTTTCCTGGAAAAGGAATGATAAATAAATGCATTTGTTAGGAAATTGTTGAAATATCCACATCCATTCATGACCCCCTCTTTACAAAAGTTTGACGACAACTTTGATATTTTGTCTCGTTTTCTCGTGTATACCTGTACTGTAATGTTGGGTCAACTGAATAGTTCAATAGGCGCAATATAGAAGTATTATATATATGCATACAACACGTCATACAACACCCACACACATACATATGTAAAATAATTTTAAATCAATAGTTTGCTACATTTATTGACACAGATTGTAAATATCTTATCTCCAAAATAGAAATACAAATGAAAAGCAAATGGGACCAATTGAAGATAAGAGGTCCCTTCTCACAAACATATGCATTTAGCATAGGAACATAGATTTAAGATTTTGTATATAAACTAGCTGACCCGGCAAACTTCGTTCTGCCCAAAATAGATTTTTTTATTAATTTTTCACTACATACCTACTTCATTGTGCATACAACTTCAAAAATATATAATTTTATGTCACCGACAGAACACGAGGTAGTTGGTATTCGGGCGCGCAAGTGAACGCACGTATTCTTATCGTTTGAACATTTTAATATAAAATACATATCATACACATTCATATCTTGTACAAACATAAATTTCTTTATATTCACTATTTAATTGTTTCAATAAATTAACTTCGATTAATAAATCAATCGTAACAGTTCAGAAGAAGGATTCATTCCGCCTAAAAAAAAAAGGAAAAAACGCATAGTACATACATAAACGCAACAGAAAATTCAAATTTCAACCCTTATTTATTCTACGAAGTGGCAAGCAGATACATAAACGTATCTATGTAATACGCGCAACACGAAGGCGAATATATAAGTAAAGCGAACAAAAGAAACGAAATCGCGAGAAGTATATACATATATGCTGCAGTGGCGAGGCAACGTTAGAGTTGTCAACACGGTAGCAACGAACAGATTCGTGTAGAAAATACATACATAACGATTAGTGAAGCGGTTGTTAGAACAATAAATATATACATTGAAGTAAATAGAAACGGAATTGGCGTCGCTTTCGAGAAAAATCGGGAGTTGCAAGTTGAAACGTGAAAATAAAGTAAAGTACAGATCATTCTTGACAATCAAAGCGTGCGGATATCACTACAATGGTGATGATCAAATTAAATTCGTTAAAAATAAATCAACTTAACAAGTTGCTCCACAGCAACAATATTGTTATGGCTGGAAATAAAGCGGCCAAAGTAAATAAACTTTGGAAGAAGAGACCGACAACGGCGATACAACGCAACAACAAATGGATGAGCTACGTCAAGCGCTCATGGAGTTAACAAAAACGGTAGGTGATCTAGCTGCCGTACGTAATGCAAGCGGACAAGGTAATACGCAGAGTAATAATGATCAGCAACAAGCCTCGACACAAGGGCAGGTAGACGAAGTGCGTGAACCGTCAGGTAACGTCAGCACTGCAACGACAAGCCAGTGTATACGAAATCAGTTTACTTTTACCAACGTTTGATCCGCTGACGGGCAGCATTGGATCTGGTGTGTTTGTCGAGAAGATAGAGCAACTACAAAATATATACGGTTGGTCGGACAAGGAAATCCTTGTAGCAGCGCAGTTGAATCTAAAAGGTGTGGCGAAGACCTGGTTAGATACACAACAAGTTTTCAAGTCATGGGTAGAATTCGTGCAAGTTTTAACGAACGATTTTCCAAAGAAAGTTATGTCAGCGCAAGTGCATCGTGAGATGGCACAACGTAAGCATCAGGCAAGAGAAACTTTCGAAGAATACTACTACGCAATGCTGTCTTTGGGTAGACTAGGCAACATAGACGAAGAATCCATAAATTCACACATCATATCCGGGTTAAACGGTGCTAACTTGTCACGCACACTTTTTGCAATGAGGTTGGAGACATGCAATTCTCTTTTGCGCTCATTAGAAGCTATGGCCATCATGCCGACGCAAAGCACGACTAAAGCAAACGTATCGTCTGAACCACCAGCAACGAAAACTGAGTTGGACAAAAAGCCGATAAAATGTTATAACTGCAACGAGTTAGGCCACATCTCATCGAAGTGCACGCAGCCACAGCGTTGCAGTAAATGCAACAAGGTTGGCCATGAAGCCAAGTCATGTAAAAACGATAAATCAACAGTAGCTAAAGTGCAAAGTATAGCTGAGGGTGAACCAAATCCAGCAGTCAAAATGGTCGACTGGAATGGCAAAAGTTACAACGCCTGCATCGACACCGGTAGCGACGTGTCACTAGTTGCGGCATCCAAGGTTCCACCGGAAGAGGAAAGAACAATGTCAACGAAGCGGCTCACGGGGTTTGGAGGTGCGGTCATCAGCAGTGAAGAGGCAATCAACGTGAATATTAACATCGATGGAACCACGATCTTGGCCGCCTGCCAGATCGTTCCAGATAAGTTCATGTTATATGATATGCTGATTGGTAGAGATGTACTTTGCCAAAATTAGTTCAGGTTAACCATCGATGCTGGCGTGATGCAGGTCGAAATCTGAAAACGTATACAACATAAATAACGAATTACCGGCAGAGGCGGTAACAACAGTGAACGATTTACTCATCAAATACTACGATTGCTTTGCTGAGGATTTAGCGAAATTTGGTAGATGCAAATCTACGGAGATGGACATTGTCATCTCAACGGAGCAACCAGCAGTGGGCAAACGTTACCAAGTACCACTATCTCAATGTCCTACATTGTCAAAGATCATCGACAACTTATTGAAGCACGGCATCATACGATACAGTTCATCGCCACACGCGGCACCAGTTATTATTGTCCAAAAGTCAAACGGCGAAGACCGCATGTGCGTCGACTACAGGGCGCTCAACGCAGTCACGGTCAAAAAGCACTTCCCGATGCCAGAGGTAGAAGAGCAGCTATCGAAGCTGGTCGGCAACACGTTCTTCACGTCTCTCGATATGACCTCTGGGTATTATCAAATACCACTGAAGGAGGATAGTAAACCATATACTGCTTTTCTTACTCCTGAGGGGTTATTAGAGCACAATGTTATGCCGATGCCAATGGGTTGCGAAACGCTCCGATGGTGTTCCAAGAGATGATCATCAAGCTAGTACGAAACTTGAAGCACCGCAACCAAATCATCAGCTACGTGGATGAGGTGGTAATCGCTACTAAAACCGTTAACGAAAGTATTGAGGTATTGACCGAATTATTGGAAGCGGTCAGGGTAACAGGGCTTACGTTGAGGCCGTCAAAGTGTTCATTCTTAGCAACCACAATAAAGTTTCGTGACCACGAGATGTCGTTCCAGGAGCTGAAAGAGTCACTTACCACGCAACCAGTACTAGTTATGTTTGATGCAACCAAAAACCACGAGGTGCATACGGATGCCAGCGCAATCGGTGTAGCGGGTGTAATGTTGCAGCAGGAAGAAAGCGACTGGAAGGCAGTCCAGTATTACAGCCGGCAGAGCAGCTCTGTCGAAGCGCAATATCCGAGTCATGAGTTGGAGGTACTCGCTATTGTCGAAACTCTCGAGAGGTTCCGTGTATTTCTTCTGGGTACTCACTTTGTAGTCCGAACGGACTGTAATGCTGTAGCGACAACGAAAGCTAATTCATCACTACGCCCACGCGTATCAAGGTGGTGGCTCCGCTTGCAGGAATTCGATTTTGATTGTGTGCATCGAGCAGGTAGCAAAATGCAACATGTTCACAGCTTAAGCAGGGCACCAGTAGAACCACCATCTCAACCGGATACGGTCGCAGAACGTATATTACAAGTAAGCCGAGTGATGAACCGCGACGTCTGGGTATACGCCATGCAGACACAAGACACAAAACTCCGTGAAATATGTGAAGTTCTAAGAGGTACCGTTAAAGTGGATGAACCAATAGCCAAGCAAATAAGAGAAGACTGCGACGAAACGACCGTCTATTCAGCAAGGTAGGAAAAGAATACAAACTAGTTGTACCACGAGCAGTTAGGTGGCGCATAACGAAAGCTAGTCATGACGATACTGGACACTTCGCACTCGAGAAGACACTCAACCGCATTTCCAAGCACTTTTGGTTTGAACGCATGAGGCGATAGTGAAGTCTTACATATCGTCGTGTGAGGAGTGCTGCCTGAACAAAGTCAAGGGAGGGCGTAAAGAAAGCCAAATGCATGTAATGGATGTATTGCCGATTCCATTTAGGCACATCTATATAGATCACGTGGGACCCTTTCCCAAAAGCAAGTCTGGGTTCGTGTACCTGCTTGTCATCGTATGTGGATTCAGTAATTACGTCGTATTTAAACCAGTCAGAAACACCAAGACTGAACCGGTTATTAAGGCTCTAGACGAAATGATCACTATCTTCGGCCAACCGCTGAAAATAACATCCGACCGAGGAACGGCATTCACGTGGGCGAAATTCCAAGAGTTTATCGAGAAGCGGGGCATTCAGCATATCAAGACTGCAGTAAGAACACCCAGGGCCAACGGTCAGGCCGAGCGATGTAACAAAACTTTGATCCAAGCACTAAAATGTCTCGTCGCCGAAAGTTAGAGCTGGGATGCATCTTTAACTACAGTTCAGTGGAGCTTGAATTCGCAGAAAAACGAGGTCACCGGATATACCCCAAATGAATTGGTGTTTTTTTACAACCCGAGAGATGTCACGTATAATCGTTTGGTGCAAGCGATTCATGATGAAGTCGCCGATATGTCAACCATCGATCTAAAACGTAGGGATGCAGCCAGCAGAATTATGACCGAACGGGAAAGGTGGAAGATAAGGTACGATAAGAAACACCAGGCTCCACCCAAATACGAAGTAGAAGACCTAGTCGCTGTCGACCATGTTCCTACGGCAACAGGTGAATCGCACAAGCTGGACCCAGCATACAAAGGTCCGTATATGATAACAAAGGCACTAGAACACGACCGGTATATTGTCGAGG
Source organism: Sphenella marginata (assembly GCA_951509765.1). Classification (NCBI taxonomy): domain Eukaryota; kingdom Metazoa; phylum Arthropoda; class Insecta; order Diptera; family Tephritidae; genus Sphenella; species Sphenella marginata. Next base: position 43,373,637 of record OX608083.1, read on the forward strand.
ACTTGCCGGATGCCACAGTTACACAGCGGCGATACTCTAACGTCATGTCAGCAGACCATCTGAAGCCATGGTGCATATCGAAACCAGAACTAGAAATTGATGACGGAAGTGACGAATCGTCCAACGAGGACGAAGGGTCAGGAAAGGCCGAGCTGTCGCCGACAGAACACGAGGTAGTTGGTATTCGGCCGCGCAAGTGAACGCACGTATTCTTATCGTTTGAACATTTTAATATAAAATACATGTCATACACATTCATACCTTGTACAAACATAAATTTCTTTATATTCACTATTTAATTGTTTCAATAAATTAACTTCGATTAATAAATCAATCGTAATATTTAGTATTCAGTTTAAGGCTGCACGATACACAAAATTTTTAGTTTTCTGTCCCGGAGCGTAAATAAATAGCGAAAAATGTTTTCCTACACGGGAATACGCCACATAGAGCTATTAATATCATTAATCTCCTGATCAATTTTCAGGTCCTAAAAAAATTAAGATTATATGGCAGGTGCCACGCTCCCTTTTCCGATAACCCCCACTTTTATGCGCAAAAATGATTTTGATATCACGCCCCTATTTCCGTTATCCCCAATTTTTTGGTAGGGATCGAACTCGTACAACCCCTCATTTTCAGTGGTGTAACCTGAATACTTCCAGAGATACGGAAAAAGGAAAATTCCATTTGTATGGGAGGTGCCACGCCCACTTTTTCGTTATACCCAGTTTTTTGGAGGTTGTAGGGATCGATCCCATATAACCCCTTACCGAGTTTCAATGGTCTAACATATATACTTCCAGAGATACGGACAATGCAATATTCCATTTGTATGGGAGGTGCCACGCCCCCTATATATATCAAAATATTTTTTAGCCTGTGACCAGTGGGTGTGTAAAATTTGGTTACGATCGGTTTATTCGTTTAGGAGCCAAGTGTGCCCATATATAGATAGATACATAATTTGAATTTTTTATACATATGTAAATAAGTGACATAATTGCTCTTCTTGTACCGAGAGCTTGAAGGTTTGACTCGCTACCTTAGTCGTTAGTCACTATTCTATCAATAAAGTTATATTAAATTAAAGCAAAGAAAAAAATGCTTTTGGCGCAGTCAAATATATAAGAACCTACACACCACGTTAACCAAGAAATAATTTAAAAAAAAAAAAAAAAAAAAAAAAAAAAAGGAAATTGTGTAAAAAGCAAAGTACTATTTAAAATTTCTAGTGCCTCACAGACAAGCAAACAAAAGCATTAATTTGCTCTACTTGGCTGAGTATTCGCCATTAGTGTATTTAATTTGATATTTTCATAAAAGAACTATAGCAAAAAAAAAAAAAGAAACTTTAATTTCTTAACACATTGTATGTAAGTCCTTAATAACAATTTGAATTAAAAGAAGACTAAATCATAAATTCATCAACCTTTGCGAATCAATAAAATTTTCACAAAATTTGTGTATACCACCAAAATCATTCACCTTCGGTGACCTCTAAATAAAGATAATTCAGCTTCCATGTGTCTTTGGGAAATTTGTGCAATTCCAAAAAGTGAACGAAAAACGTATGTACAATAACGAAGTTAATGAGCTTTGTCAGCAATTATTGTGTTTTATAGGGAAGGCGATACACTAACATTTACAAATAAAATAAAACATAAAATAAAGACCATACATGAAGAGCCTATATATGTAAGATCCTACAGATATCCCCAAGTACACAATTTAGAAGTGGACAAACAAATAAAAGAAATGTTGCAACAGGGTATAATTTGTCATAGCAAGTCACCATATTCTGCACCAATTTGGATTGTTCCGAACAAATTGGGTGCGTCTAAGGTAAAAAAATGGCGAATTGTAGTTGACTATCGAAAGTTGAACGATATCACTGTGAGTGACAAGTATCCCATTCCGATTATGGACGAAGTACTTGACTAACTTGGAAAATGTATGTATTTTAGCACTATAGACCTCACAAAAGGATTCCATCAAATTGAAATGGATCCAGTTGATAGAATGAAAACAGCTTTTTCCACGCAACACGGACATTTCGAATTTATACGTATGCCTTTCGGGCTTAAAAATGCACCGTCCACATTCCAAAGACTGATGAATACAGTCTTGGATGGCTTGATCGGAAAAATCTGTATGGTTTACCTTGACGATATTATTGTATTTAGTACCTCGCTTCAAGAGCACATCGAAGCTCTCGAAAAAGTATTCCATAGGCTTGGAGAGGCAAATTTAAAAGTACATATCGACAAGACAGAATTTCTCAAGAAAGAAACAGAATTCCTCGGGCATATCGTAACCCCAGAGGGAATCACGCCTAACCCAAATAAAATAAAATCAATTTTGGAGTATCCATTGCCAAAAAATGAAAAAGAGATTAAGCAGTTCTTGGGACTGGTTGTAAATTTATTAGAGATTTCTCTAATATTGCAAAACCATTAACTAGGTGTTTAAAGAAAGGTAACAAAATAATCATAAACAATGAATATAAGAAAGCAGTAGATACGCTAAAACTTTTAATTACAAAAGAGCCAATTTTGGCATACCCGGACTACGAAAAAAAGTTCACGCTTACTACTGACGCATCGAATGTAGCTCTTGGAGCTGTTTTAAGCCAACAGGGGCACCCTGTATGTTTTGCTAGTCGCACGCTCAACGAGCATGAATTAAATTATTCCACTACAGAGAAGGAGTTGCTGGGTATAGTTTGGGCAACTAAGTATTTTCGCCCATATTTATATGGTAGGCACTTCGTCATAAATAGCGACCATCGACCATTTCAATGGCTTCACAACTTAAAAGAACCAAACGCTAAATTACAAAGGTGGAAATGGAAATTAAACGAGTTCGACTTTGATATCAAATAAATACCAGGAAACGAAAACCATGTCGCTGATGCGTTATCACGTATTGAGCTTAAAGAATGCTTTTATGGTGACACATCGTCTAATATAACTACTATACATTCAGCAACAGAAAATTCTGAATCTCATATTCCAATCTCACCTCTTGGTTAAACGTTTAAAGCGGCAGCTTAAACTAATAAAAAGCAACGAAGATAATATACATACAGAAGAAATACATAAAAACAGTGTTACAACAATAAAGTATATTGACTTGAGCACTGATCAAATAAAAGACATAATAAATACGTTTTTATTAGGTAAAAGCGTGACTATTTTCATGCCTATTGATGACGAATTTGTGAAATTTGTATGAAAATGTATTTACAACCCTTATTAATAAAAGGCGCCATAAAACTTTACGCGCAACTAAAACTTAAAACTAAAGTCCTAGAAATCCATTTGGAAGGTCTTCACCAGGGCATTGAAAAAATCGCTTATCATTTTAAAAGTAAATTTTACTATCCAAACTACTTAAAAGAAATCACTAAAATTGTTAACGAATGTGAGCTTTGTAATAGGTGCAAATATGATCACATTAGTCACAAACTTCCATTTAAAATAACACCACCGGTTTACGAAACTAGGGAAAAATTTATAATAGATTTTTGGGAATGGGAGAAAAAACACTACCTTACTTGCATCGATTTATATTCAACATTTGCAACTGCTGAGAAAGTAGAAACTCTAAATTGGTTAGAAACCAAAAGAGCACTTACAAAAATCTTTAATACAATGGGACCTCCAAAGGTATTAAAAATCGATCAGGACCAAGGTATAAACAACGTTAGTATTAAACATTGGTGTGATCAGCTAAATATTAAGGTCGAAGTAACCACGGAAAAACGGGTATTGCAGATATTGAACGTTTCCACAAAACAATTAATGAAAAACTTAGAATTATTAATAGCTCGGACGATAAAGAGCTGAAATATATGCAACTAGAACAAACACTTTTTACTTACAATCATAGTATAATACATTCTACTACTGGTGAAACGCCATACAACATTTTTTATAATCGCTTATCTCCTAAATTTAATGCGCAATTAATAAAAGAAAAGAGAATAAATAATGCGAACAAAACACGTAAAGAAAACATCATAGATACTTCATTAATAAATGCAGAAAATTCAAGAAAACGCCTAGACAAAACAAAAAATCCATTCCGAAAAGTAGCATTAGTTAAAGCAGAAAATGACAACGAACATTTTATTGTTAAATTTAAGAACCGTAATGTAATAAAATACAAAAATCAATTTAAAAGAAAGAAGCAATTTCAAGAAGTTTAAAAATAACTCTACAGTATGTTAAAACTATGTCAATTTTAATATTTCTATTTCTTAATTGAATTTAATATGAATTTAATCTAACACATCTTTCCTTATATTTGTTTTTCGAGACATAAACGAAATTTTAAGCCGCAAAGTTAATGTAAGAATCCAAGCTTGTAGCTTAAGTCTTTAGTTGTACCTTTTTTTATTGTAACTCATAGCCAATTAATCTAAAATGTTAACTGAAATTAATGATCTTATATCAATAAGGATACTGCTCTTTCTTGTAAAGGGAGGAGTGACATAATTGCTCTTCCTCTACCGAGAGCTGGAAGGTTTGACTCGCTACCTTGAGCTTCGGTCAAGTTAGTCGTTAGTCACTATTCTATCAATAAAGTTATATTAAATTAAAGCAAAGAAAAAAATGCTTTTTGTATATATGTATTTAGAAGTATTTTTTTTCCTGATATTTTCACTTCAAAGCTGGGTAACCCGAATCCTTGAACAGACTTTTGAAGGCAACCGTATATCATTGAGTTCGCAACGCAATACTCTTTACACTGATAAAAAGTTTGTTCATAAACGCCGTGGGTGACGAAACCATAAAAAAATGCACTTTTCAAAACTTATTTAAAAATATCCTTGAACGGATTTTTCCAGTCAACCCACATACCACGGCCGTAGCCAGGGGGACGCTTGGGTGAGCTGAACTCACCCAAAAGTTGGTCAAGCTCACCCTAAAATTTTATTAAATATTTCCAAATTTCCGACTAGAATCGATTTGAAAAAAATTATTACAGTTCGAGTTGATTTAGAGACGAGGCAATCTGAATTATTGAATCATGATGCAATGTATACTAGATTAGAGCTGCAAAACTATCGATGGTACTATCGATAGTATTTTTGCTACTATCCAAGGCGAATTCACAAGGTGGCCGCAGGAATTTTACTTATATGCTGGTGCGGCCACCTTGTAATGAATTCGCCTAACTATCCAAAATATCGAATGGCTCCACTATCGATAGTTTTGCAGCTCTAAACTAGATATTTTGAACTGAGGTATTTTATACATAAAAGTGGACAGAAATAACACAATAAACTTGTAAGTTATGAGCAAGCTCGAGACCAGTTAACAATAATTCTAAGCGAATTAATATTGTCAGTTTTTGGGAAAAATTGATAATTGGAGAAAAATTACAAAGGAAAAAATCAACAGCGATGGATAGGATTACATGTTTCAGAGTTTCCAGGCTCATCATCAGATCCCTTTTCGGACACTGGGATGCGAACCAGTGTCTGCACCAAAGCCGCTGTTAGAACATTCTAACACTAAGCTATGATGCCCTGTGACGTCACAATGCACTTATCTCCACTTCAATTAATTCCCTTTTGTTTGTTTGTTCTTGCCAACAGTATACACAAAATTTCTTAAGAGATGCGTCTGTATGTTATGATGTGTGTTGGTCTTGTTGTTTGTACATATTTACATATGTACGTAAACCCGTGCTATGGTTTCAATGTATTTTGTTGTTGGATTTGCGGTCTATTTTGTTTACAAATTTGTAAGTTATGAGCAAGCTCGAGACCAGTTAACAATAATTCTAAGCGAATTAATATTGTCAGTTTTTGGGAAAAATTGATAATTGGAGAAAAATTACAAAGGAAAAAATCAACAGCGATGGATAGGATTACATGTTTCAGAGTTTCCAGGCTCATCATCAGATCCCTTTCCGGACACTGGGATGCGAACCAGTGTCTGCACCAAAGCCGCTGTTAGAACATTCTAACACTAAGCTATGATGCCCTGTGACGTCACAATGCACTTATCTCCACTTCAATTAATTCCCTTTTGTTTGTTTGTTCTTGCCAAAAACTGACAATATTAATTCGCTTAGAATTATTGTTAACTGGTCTCGAGCTTGCTCATAACTTACAAATTTGTAAACAAAATAGACCGCAAATCCAACAACATAACACAATAAACTTTACAAATATGAGTAAGCGTAATAAAAATCAATTGAATGAGCTAACAAAGCAACCAAAATTGGATTACTTTCTTGGTAAGAATAGTATTGATGGAAATTAACATACGAATGCATTTCGATTTCTTAAAATGAAAGTGGTATTGGCATTTGATTTGAAGATTGCTCATGATCCGATGGATTTGCTTTTTCCAGGACCACGTAGCTCAAATTCTTCTAATGCAAACCCAGCGAATCAAGGTTCAGATGTGGAATTAATAGTGCGAGCAACTGGAAATCAAAATATAAATAGAGATCGAAACGACTCAAGTCACAGCAACAATAACATCATCGTCGTCTACGTCAACAACGGCCAACATTTCATTATCTTTGAACCGTGAGTGGCTTTCACGTAATCGATAAAGCTTAAAGATCATTCGGCAGATGTAATGTGTATGTTTTTTTATTTAAGAAATGGCAACATCATCTGGAACTACTGTCATTCCCTCCGATATTTCACCAAAGGGATCAACAAAGCATGAGCATCGCTTAGAAGGATACAAATTTCCAAAACAATCGGATGGCAGATCGTTCCAATTCAAATGGTTGAATGCATATCAATGGCTTGAGTATTCCAAGCAAAAAGATGCTGCATACTGTTTCCCGTGTCGTCAGTTTGCCATTGCAAATTCAAGTGATGTTTTTTGTACTTACGGATATAAACTTTGGTCGAAAGCACTCGCCAAAGGACAAGGTTTCAAAAAGCATGAGGCGAGCAACACACATCTTGATGCTATGCTTGCTTGGAAGCTGCATTCGCAAAGAATTGCAAAATATCAAGAAATATCAAGCCTTCTTAATGATACTGTGCTTGAAAAGAGACTGTACTATTTCAAGGAAATTGTTTCAACTGTTTTATTTTTGGCAAAGAACGAGCTGCCTTACCGTGGTAATTGGAACAACGACGAGAATGAAGAATTGGGACTATACAAAAGTTTCTTCCAACACATGCTCGAAAAAGATGATCATTTGCGAAAGTGTCAGGAATCTATGCCCAAAAATGCCATCTATACATCGCCTCAGATACAAAATGAAATTATCAACATTATTGCAAATTGTCTTCGTGAATTGATTGTCATAGAGCTGAATGGATCTTATATGGATTTAGATACATTGTTGATGGAAAACCGACCGAAACACTACTTTCTTTCGAAAAAGCTGATGATATCACAGCCAAAGGATTCTGCCAACTGATCATCGATCGCTTGCAAGAGCTTGCAGTGGATTGCAAAAAGATTTTGAGCCAGTGTTTTGATGGAGCAGCGGTAATGAGCTGTCGTTTTGGGGGTTTACAAGCTTTGATGCAGACATATTTTGATCGCAAAATACCATATGTACATTGCATTAATCATCGCCTTCATCTCGTCGTTGTAGAAATCGTGAAAAATAATTCTGAATCCCGGCTTTTCTTTGATCAAGTCAAACAACTTCACAATTTTTTCAGTCGCTTCAAAGTTCGGAAATTGTATGAAGGAGCAAAAATTCCTCTGCTTATTGAGCAACGTTGGTCAGGACATTATAAAGCAATACTTGCAATCAAAAATAACTTCGATAAGCTACTCAATTCATTGATAAAAATAAAGGATGGAGCAAGGCACGATCTTGGTGCAGACGATATGCTTTTAGCTGTTGGATTGCTTGATTCCATAGTGAAGGAGAAATTTATATTTTTGCTTGAATTTCTTAGCAAATTGTTAGGAATAATGGAACCAGCAAATCAAATTTTGCAAACACGTGATGTTGGCTACCGCAAAGCAATGCCTGTAATTAAGGCGGTGAAGGAAAAAATAAGCGCTTAACGAACTGATTAATCTTTTTCCGAATTTCTAGGATCAGCTAAAAAAAAACTTGATGACGTTGATTGACTCGATTATTTTGGAAATCAATGACCTATTCGAAAAAAATAATGATATCCTGAATGCAGTCGAAGCTGCAAACAACTTTTTGGATGAAAATTTTGACTACAGCGCTTTGAAATCATTGGCTGAACTTCAAATAATATTGCCGTCGCGAGAAGAGTTTTCTGTTGTGAAAACTTTTCTCATTAATGAGAAAAATAAACCTGAATCGAATGACAAAAGTATTCTTCAAATATTGTTTCCCGTCAAAAGTGCATTTCCAACAACGTACTGCCTTTTTGAGGCCATCGAGACATTTGGCGGAAGTACATCAATCAACGAATCATCATTTTCTGCGCTTTCAAGAATAGATGTGATTCGGCGTTCAACAATGACCAATAAACGGCTACGAGATCTTTCATTTCTTGCTTTTGAAAAAAAGAGATTGAATTCATTAAAAAATGGATGATATTTTGCGTAAATTTGCTGACAAAAATAGGAAAATACAACTTTATTAACGTTTAATATGCATTTTTAAAATAAGTTGATATGTATTTATTCGATTTACGACTTCATCAATAAAAAAAAGGTGCCTTCTAATATCAACTGTTACGATTTTTACTAGAAAAAATTTCAGCTCACTCGAAATTGGTCAAGCTCACCCAAATGTTCACTGCTGGCTACGGCCGTGCCACATACAAAATGTTTCATAACATACGAAATTTCATATAAGGGGCATTTCATTCATATACGCAACGGGTCGCCCCTTTGATGTATCTTAAACTATAATAAAAAATACGAAATTAGATTTTTCTCTAATTTTGAGAACTTTTATAAATTTTATAGAAATCTGTAAGCTTTGAGTAACAACTAACTTTCATAGAAATCACCTATTTTTCTAATGGTCATTTTCATGTCTACTTTTCTCAAGTTTAACTGCCCAATATTGGTGACTTAACCTCTTGTTAGAAATAAAATGTTGCCCATCGTACATTGGAAAGTGAATATTTAGTTAAATTACTAAAATTGAATCAAAAATTCATAGTTAACTGCGGAATGTAAGTTTAACTCCCAACTGTGAAAATGTCCCTAAGGAAAATTTGGTTGTAAAATTACACTAAATAATATAAAAAATTGCACTGTAATGTTCTTACCACTCAAAAGTCAAATTATTTATTGAATGTGCACTTTTGATTAATAAAAATCACTACAAAATAAAATTTTATGAACTGCGATCGTCTTAATGTACCTACTCCCGCAACTAACATACAAATTTTAATAGCATAATTCGTGAAAAGCAGAACCAGTTCCTAAAGATGGGTGATGCGAATGACGAATATTTTACTCCTGAATTTTACGATGACTGGATGCAAAAAATTGCCTAAAAGGGCCTAAAAAGATATGACGCAGAATGCGAAACAATTATGGACACTGGCGATGGTCAGAATGTTATTCTCAAACAAGAGCTTGAAAAACAAATTATTCGCTTTGGAAAATTTGCTCTAAGAGCTAGAGAAGATATGAAGGAAGAAGTATTAGTTTTGGATACTGTAGAGGAAGAGTATAAATTACTGAAGAGGAGGTATGAAGTATATTCATCCATTAGCGAAGATATGCTATACAGAATGGATGAATGTAAGAGCGAAATGCACTTCTTACGAACGTCAGTTGAAAAACTAAAAAATAAAAAAAACATCGCAAAAGCAAAATACTCTTCATCATTTAAAGGTAGAGGATATTAAAATGACGCCATTTTATGGAGATTTGTCTCAATGGCCTACATTTAAAGACCTATTTAAAAGTCTTATACACAAAAACTCTCAATATTCAAAAGTCGAGAAATCTGAAAAATGAAGCTGGACATCTGATACAACATCTGACGGTTACGAACGATAACTATTTGGCAGCATGGGAAATTTTGAATAACAGATACGAGAATCGTGGGTTACTGTTTACATCCCAGTTAGACAAAATTTTAGATTTGCGAACTGTTAATAGTGAATCAGTAACAAGTATGAAAAGCTGTTTAGATAAAGCCAAAGAGTGTATTTTTGCACTAAGAGATTTAAGCATCAATCTCTCTGACGCTGAACCGTTTCTAGCAAGGATAATAGTGAGAAAGCGTGACAAAGATCGACTACGCTTATGTGAGCAAAGCGTAAAGAAGACAAGAGAAATTCAAACTCTTCAAGATGTCTTTAATTTTTTAGAACAGCGTTTCTCATAGTAAAATTAAAGTACAGATCCAACCAAGATTTTTAAGCGACTATTCAGTGACAGCAGAAGCTTTATTTTTACCGACGTTAACCAGTGTACAGCCAGAAAAGTCATTTAAGCAAAATATCGAAGAATGGAAGAACTATGTTTTAGCAGACCCCTCGTACAATAAGTCAGACCGAGTTGATGTAGTTATAGGCGGTGACATATTTGGTGATATTTTGGAAGAAGGCGTTGTAAAAAGTGTGGCATCCTTGGACAATCAACACAATTAGTTTGGATACTATCAGGAGCTGTAACAACAACCGAAAATTATGTCAGCAATGACCAGTTTAGAGAAGTTTTGGGAACTGGAAGAAATCCCAACCGAATCTGAATCATCCACCGAAGATGAGTTGTGTCTAAAAATTTACGAAGACACTACGAAGATGGAAGGATCACTGTTAAGATACCATTCAAAGAAGACTGCGCACTAGGAGAATCCAGGAGGCAAGCTGTGGCACATTTTCTATCATTGGAAAAAAAGATGGCACAAAATGCCAAATTGAAAGGTGAATAAGTAAAATTCATCGACGAATAGCAAAAGTTGGGCCATATGGAAAGAATATTTAATGAGAAAGATTGCAAATACTATCTTAGTCATCAGGCGGTTATTCGTGAAAGCAGTACTACGATGAAATTGAGGGCAGTATTTGGCGCATCAGCCAAATCATCTAATGGAAGAAGCCTTAACGATGTGATGTACACGGGACCAAGATTACAAAAGGATATATTAGACATAAGTTTGAAATGGAGGTTGTGGAAGTTTGTGGTAACGGCGGACGTTGAAAAGATGTACCGTCAAATTAGGGTAAACAAGGAAGATCAACAGTATCAAAATATATTGTGGCGGGATGACAGCAAAAATCCATTAGAAGTTTTCAGGCTAAATACAGTTGCTTATGGAACAGCATCAGCTCCATTTTTGGCAGTTCATTAAAAAAGTTATCGAGGAAGATTTTTATATGGATGACTTCATTACCGGAGCAGATAGTGTACAAGAGTGAAGTGAAATTAAACAAAAAACTGAGCAACAATTAATGAAGTTTGGGTTACATTTAAGAAAGTGGCTCACAAATGATTCTTCAATACTGAAAGCGCAACGGTGCAACGGTGCAGTGAAGAAAATTACATAATAAATAGCGACGAAGCTGTAAAAACGTTAGGACTTAAATGGGATCCTAAAAAGATGAATTAAGTTCGAAATTAAATTAAAAGAAAATCAGAAAATCACAAAACGACAAATATTGTATAATTTAGCCAATATATTTGATGCACTTTGATGGCTATCTCCAATAACTATTGGCTTGAAAATATTTGTACAAAAGCTTTGGGTACAGAAGTTAACTTGGGAGGTGTCTAAGCTTTAGAGTAGGCGAGTTGTTTTTTAAGTTATTATTATTTTTTATTTTCATTTTATTATTTGGCTCAGGTGCTATGTGACCGTTTTGCTCAAATTGTATGTATTCATTTGGCTCAGGTTCTGACGACCATGTTTGCCTAAAAATGTTCTTTGGAGAACGAGAGTGTATGTATGTATTATTGGTGGCGAGCACTGTTGGCTCTGAGGCATGGCGCTATTGGCTTCCTCATTTTCGCTTGGAAAAACCACCTTTTGGCTCAGGCCTAGGCGACCGTCTTGCTCAAAAGGTATTTATTAAATCATTTGGCTCAGGTTCTGATGACCGTGTTGCGCAAATGTTAAAAACATTTTGTTCTTTAGAGAACGGGAGGTGCGGGACACCTGTGACACCCTATATGTATTATTGGTGGCGAGCACTGTTGGCTCTGAGGCATGGCGCGATTGGCTTCCTCATTTCCTGTATGAAAAACCACCTTTGGCTTTCCAAACCATAAACTATATCTTCGAAATATTTTATAAGCTGATTGCGAATTACAATAGCATGCAATGCAAATAAAATAAACGAATGAAAAACCGTAGCTTATGTATGTATGTATGTCGCTTAAACAGGAGGAAGAATTAGCAGATGAACTAAAAACGGAATGGTCTAACTTTACACAAAATATAAGTGTGTTACATCAGATACAAATTCCTAGATGGATGCAAACGTTTCAAATGGAAGATATAGAGCTGCATGGTTTTGCAGACGCATCAGAAAAAGCATACGCGGCAGTTGTGTACATTAAATGTGATGGACAGCTAACAATAGCAGCAGCAAAAAGTAAAGTAAATCCGATAAAGAATAGAAAAACGTTACCTAAATTGAAGCTTTGTGCAGCTTACTTAGTATCAAAGTATCAGCTTTCGAATATTATTTATGATCAAGCAAAGAACGCCAATCTACGCATGGAGCGATTCCATGATTACCTTAAGTTGGATAGAAACAACAAAAGTAAAGATAAATTTATTCGAGCTAGAGTCGACGGTATTAAAGATTTGATTCCAACTTCAAAATGGGACCAGGTGGTTTCGAGAGGAATTCCACCCCATAAATTACAGATGCAAAAAGAGTGGTGGAATGGTTGAAAGAATCAGAAGACAGGTGGCCACCATCAAGCTACGAGAAGATGACATGTGCGGTCACTGCAGTGAGTAAAATTAATAAAGACCATCTTTTAGACTCGCTTACAGAAAAACTCTCCAGTTTCTAAAAACTGCTTAGAGTTTATGCGTATGTACTGCGTTTTAAAAATATATTGCGAAAGAATCAAAAGCGGCTGAAATAGCAATTAGCAAGCGACATCAACATAAAGAGTTCGAAAATGAAAGAAGAAAATATAAAACAACATAGTAAGTTATCGAACTTGTATCCATTTATCGATAGCGAAGGTGTGCTGCGAGTAGGCGACAGTCTAAATAATTCAAATATCTCTTATGAACAAAAACATCCTGCAATTATTAATAAATCTCATTTATCATTGTTAATTATTATGGATGCACATAACATAACATTGCATGGAGGTAAGCAATTAATGGAAGCAACAATAAGAAGAATGTACTGGGTAATAAATCTTAAAAAAGGAGTCAAAAAACGAAAAGAAACTTCTCAACAGATAATGGGAAATTTACCTGAGATGCGAGTCTCGCAGTCTGCACAATTTACACATACCGGTGTGGGCTACGCTGGACCTTTACTTTTAAAGTGCTCCAAAAATAGAGGTGTCAAAGCTTTTAAAGGATACATTGCAATATTTGTGTGTATGGCAACAAGAGCTATACATTTAGAAGTAGTGTCAGATCTGACGGCAAAAGCCTTCTTAGCAGCATTAAGAAGATTTTTTGCTAGAAGAGGAAAAAGTTCACATATTTATTCAGACATGGTAAAAATTTCATTGGAGCAAATCGAAGTATAGATTTAAAATTTAAAAACGCCCTCAAAAACAATAGTTCTTTAGCCCCGATTTCAGCAAACAACAACATCGAATGGCATTTTATTCCGCTGGCAAGTCCTCACTTCGGAGGTATTTGGGAAGCAGGTGTAAAATCTGTAAAACACCATCTAAGAAGAGTCATTTATGAAACCAAATTGACGTTTGAAGAAATGTCCACGTTATTATGCCAAATAGAAGCAGTGCTGAATTCACGGCCATTGTATACACTATGATCAGAAATAGAGTATAACAACGTTCTGACGCCTGGACATTTTCTAATTGGAAGGCCGCTATTAGATATCACATCAGACGTGGAGAAGATCGGCGCTTTAGATCGTTGGAAAATTATTCAAAAGTTAAAGAGAGACTTCTGGAATAAATTGAAGGATGAATATCTTGCTGCATTACAAAAGCGAAATAAGTGGAAGGTTGATCATTTGAACATAAAAGAAGGCCAAATAGTGTTAATAAAAAATGAAAATACAGCTCCCTCAAGATGGCAAATTAACACAAGTACATAAAGGTGCGGATGATAAAGTGCGAGTATTATGTCCTTTACATTGCATTCAAGATGTCGAAAAGGATACTCGAATTGAAGAAGTAAAAGCTAATTATACTTTTACAACATCAGCACATAGTTCTATACACGGTCTAGCAATATACTACAATTTTGAACCTTATTTCAGAGAAATCGAAAGTATACCAATTTACCTTAAACAAATATCCAAAAATGGTTTATTTTACAGAACAATGTGAAATAATAGCAAAAAATCTGTGTAAATATGAATTACTAAAATCTAATAATCAGCTCTTGTGTACACAAAAAGGGCTAAGAGAGCGCCGTTAGAAATCATAGGTTCACTTTATCATTTACTTTTCGGACTAATGGACAGTGATGATAGAGAAATAATGGAGCTGAAAAATTTATTTGAAAACCAAAATGATATCGAAGGCAAAAAACAAACATCGATAATCGACGCCACTCTTAATGTGATCAGAAAAACTTCGGCAGATGTCAATAATCAATTTAAGAAAATTGTTAGTCAAATAAATAGTATCCAAAATTTAATGATCAATTCCGTCGACGTTTTTAGATTTTCCACGTCGTTTCAGTTAATCACAATGCAATTAAAATCAATACTAAATCGAGTGTGAGTACACACAGACAGCTGCAATAAATATGCTGATTGATGTCAATCCATCCCTAATTAAACCTTCTCAGCTTGTGAAAGAAATTCAAAAAATAGAACTCAAACTTCCATCGAAATTAAAACTTTTTGGTGAAGGAGATATTGAGTTGAAAGAAGTCTTTAAGACTATGACTGCAAAAGGAAAGATCGTAGAGAATAAGTTAGTCATTAGCACAGAAATACCTTTACTACAATCACAAATGTCAGAAGTTTTCAGACTAATCGCAGTACCGCTAAATAAAAGAAATATGACAGTAGTAGCTAAACTTAAATCAGAGTTGATACGTTTCAATTTTTAATTTGATGCTGTCACAGACAGTTAGTAAATCAGTTGGTAATTAGCTACCATTGTGTATCAGTACAAGTGTGATATGTTATCTGTCAAACGTTTGACAGGCACTTCAAAATGGAGTTTTTTTCAGTTTTTTGTTTACATCTGAGGCACTCCAGCATGGCGGCGCATCCGCTGCTCCTATCTTCTAACGAATGATAGAACGAGATGCAGGATGAATCCAACATAGAATATAAAAAAACAGGTGTTAATTTTTTTAAAAATTTTGACGTCTATGCTTAAGATATCACACTTGACATGGTACACAATGTTAGCTACGAAGGGATCAACACGCGTCGCTCCGTATTCCGCAAAATCTAATCAAGTCAACATCTGTTCTGTACAATCTGTATGTACAATCATTTTATATTCTTCTCTTTTTTAATATACATATTAAAATAAACATGTTCGTTGTTACAAAATAATGCGTTTTACAGTTCAGAAGCAGGATTCATTCCGCCTACAAACGAACAAAGTAAATAGACGCATAGCGACAGTGCAAGGTATATTGCGCAGAAAATATTTTCAACCCTCGTTAAAGCAGTGGTTTGTGCGAATTACATACTACATACGTACACACGGCATACATACCGGCACATATGTGAAGCGCTCGCTAGCAAACAAAACGAAGTACAGTACTAGCTCGATAATCCGGACACCCTTAATGTTAGGGGTCGTCCGGATTATGGGGGTGCCCGGATTATAGATGATTTTTTTTTTCAACTAAAATTCGTTGTTTTATTGAAATGAACATAACGCAATTCAGATATATTTATGTACATAAATTGCTTTATTAAACACAGTACAATCATTCTTACATATGTAATAATATGTACATCTGTAGGTACATAATCAAAAATTTTTTTTTATTTTTGTACGTACTATTTCAAAAAAATTATTAACTTTGGTCTGCTGCGAGTTCGCTAGCAACATTTTATCTGCAGTTTCTTTAAATCGTCTTAAAACTAAAATATCAATATCCGAAGCGTCAACATGGCACCATATTCTTTTTCAAACCATCCTAATGATTTTCCTTTATCAAGGGTTTTATGAGCCATTTTTTTAAATTTTCCACTGCTCATAATAATAATGTTCACTCAATTCAGTTTGTCACTAAAGAATAAACACAAAGCGTGATTTATGCTGTTGCATTCCGTATACATACATATGTACATACATATGTATATTGTTGTTAAGGTACCGCTATTTTACGAAAAACTCACGAAGCAAACTAAAAATTAAAATACATATGTAGGTATGTAAATATGTATTGCGAAGCAAATTTGAAAAATGTCCGGATTATAGAGTAAAAAATTTTAAACTGTCCGAATTATAGTGTTGTCCGGATTATAGATGTGACCGGACTACCGCGTGTCCGGATTATCGAGATAGTACTGTATATGTATGGAGTGAGTGTCAACGACTTGAGCGATCGGCGTTGCAAATAAATACACAGCTGTTTATCATTGCAAATCGGCGCTAAACGATTGATTTTGCAAAGTAAAATAAAGTAAATAAGAAACTACGGGGGAAAAAAAAACTAAAATATATAGAAAACGGAACGCCATCCTAGTGGTAGACTTTTCTAGAAAACGAAGCGCGTTGAAATAGAGAAAAAGTACAGATTTGGGTAGTTGGAAAAGTGACATTGAAAGCGGACAGACGTGTAAATTAAAGCCATGGTATTGGTAAAATTAAATTCGCTAAAAATTGACCAGCTAAATAAATTGCTGCAAACTAATGGCGTAGTCATTAATGGAAACAAAGCGGCAAAAGTCAACAAATTATGGGAGATATACGGCACCGATGAAGTTGAATCCGACGAATTGGAGGAAACTGACGACGAAGACGCAACGCAGCAGCAAATGGGTGAGCTACGTCAAATGCTCATGGAACTCACGAAAACGGTAACTGAATTGGCCACCACACAAAATAGACCAGATAATACGATGGATGCACAACGAACAACGCCACCAGCTACGGAACAAATAGTGACTGCAACGCCACGTCAGGCAACGGCGGCACTACAACGACCAGCTAGTGTGCACGAAATAAGTGGAATTTTACCAACGTTCGATCCACTAAAAGGCAGCATCAATTCAGAGGCATTTGTGCAAAAGGTAGAACAACTGCAAAACATTTAAGGATGGTCGGAGAAAGAAATTATTGTGGCGGCACAGCTCAACCTGAAGGGTGTTGCGATAACATGGTTAGATTCGCAACAGGTGTTTCAGTCTTGGCAAGAATTCGAATCGAATTTCACGAAAGACTTTCCAAAGTCAATCATGTCAGCGCAAGTGCACCGTGAAATGGCACAACGCAAACGGCAACCAAAAGAAACCTTGGTAGAATTTAATACGCAATGCTGAGCATGGGTAGACGAGGTTAAATGGATGAGGAATCCATAAACTCCTATATTATATCGGGGCTTAACGATACTAACTTGTCACGCACGTTACTCGCGATGAAGTTACCAACGTGTAACGATCTGCTACGTTCTCTAGAAGCTATGGCCGTCATGCCAACACAGAGCTTTACAAGATCTAGTGCACCATACGATAAAGGTAGTGGTGATCAAATGCAAAAAACGATTACAGACAAGAAATCGATTAAATGCTACAACTGCAACGAGTTTGGACACATTTCGTCCAAATGCACACAGCCGCAGCGGAAGCCGAGGTGCACCAAATGCAACAAAAGTGGTCATGACGCAAAATCATGCAAGGTTGACAAAGCAACAGTGGCGGAGGTGCAAAGCGAAGCGAAAGGTGTACCAAACCCTGTAATCAAAACGGTCGAGTGGAACGGCAACCGATACAAGGCGTTCATCGACACTGGTAGTGATGTGTCACTAATTGCACTGTCCAAAGTCCCATCAGGGGTGCAGCGTACAACGTCAGTAAAACGGCTTACAGGTTTCGGAGGTGCGGTTATCAACAGCACAGAGGCTATCGAGGCAGATATCACCGTCGATGGAATTACGATCTTGACCACCTGTCAGATCGTTCCAGATAAGTTTATGACATTTGATATTCTTATGGGTAGAGATGTACTTTGCCAAAACGATTACAGATTGACCATTGATGCGGGGGTGATGCAAGTCCACAAGAAGACGGGAAGTTCATTTAACATAAACGAAGAATTGCCAAGCGAAATCGTCGCTAAAGTTGGGGATCTGCTAAACGAATACAGTGATTGCTTTGCCGAGGACTTGGCAAAGTTAGGCCGATGCAAAACAACCGAGATGGATATAGTGATTTCAACGGATCAGCCAGTAGTGGACAAAAAGTACCAGGTTCCCTTATCGCAACGACCAACGCTAACTAATATTGTTGACAACCTGCTCAAACACGGCATTATACGGTGCAGCTCGTCGGCACATGCAGCTCCTGTAATCCTGGTGCCAAAGTCTAACGGCGAAGTCCGAATGTGCGTCGACTACAGGGCGCTGAACGCAGTGACATTGAAAAAACATTTCCCTATGCCTGTGGTGGAGGAGCAGCTTTCAAAGCTTGCAGGTAATACTTTATTTACGTCGCTCGACATGACATCCGGGTATTATCAGATACCACTAAAAGAAGAAAGCAAACCTTACACGGCTTTCCTTACGCCTGATGGATTATTCCATTTTGGCTACGCAACGCTCCAATGGTATTTCAGGAAATGGTCATAAAACTAATCCGAAATTGAAAGAATCGTAACCATATCATCAGTTATGTGGATGAAGTAGTCATCGCCACTAAATGTGTCGACGAGAGTATCGAAGTGCTTTCGGAATTTTTGCAAGCGGTCAGAGCAGCGGGGCTCACGTTGATGCCGTCAAAATGTACATTTTTAGCAACAACAATTAAATTTTTGGGTCACGTCGTGGATGCGTCAGGCGTTAGACCAGGTGAAGAAAAAGTACAATGCATTGCTGAGTTCCCACAACCACGCACACCAACAGAAGTACGACAGTTTCTGGGACTCACCGGATTTTTCCGGAAATTTATTGAGAGCTACGGCGTAATTGCTAAACCACTAACTACACTTCTACGAATGGGCATCACGTTCGAGTGGACTTCGGATCACGAAAGGTCATTTAGTAAATTAAAAGATGCACTCACAACGCAACCGGTCTTGTCAATGTTTGACATCACGAAACCACACGAAGTGCATACGGACGCCAGTGCAATAGGCCTGTCAGGTGTTATGCTACAGCTAGAAGGCAATGGGTGGAAACCAGTGCAGTACTACAGCCGACAATGTAGTTCCGTTGAGGCACAGTATTCGAGTCACGAACTAGAGGTGCTCGCCATCGTCGAGTCTCTTGAGAGGTTTCGCATGTTCTTGCTGGGTACCCATTTTGTGGTGCGAACAGACTGCAACGCGGTAGCTACGACGAAGAGTATTACATCACTGCGTCCACGCGTACCCAGATGGTGGCTTCGATTACAAGAGTTCGACTTCGATTGCGTCCATCGCTCAGGGACGCAAATGCAACACGTCGATGCCTTAAGCAGGGCAACGGTCGAGCCTCCATCAGAACCGGATACAGTAGCCGAACGAGTTTTACAAGTCACCCATATGAAATGTGATGACTGGGTGTACGCGATGCAAACACAAGATCCAAAGTTGAAGCAAATATGTGAAGTTCTCAAAGGCGTTAAAACCGTGGATGCAACGGTGGCTAAGCAAATTGAGGTAGACTACGAGATACGCAACAATCGCCTTTTCCGTAAGGTAGGTCACGAATACAAGTTAGTGGTGCCACGAGCTGTTAGGTGGCGCGTTACAAAAGCCAGCCACGACGATGTTGGACATTTCAATCTCGAGAAAACGCTCGCACGAATATCAAAACATTTCTGGTTTGAACGAATGAGACGATACGTGAAGTCGTATATAGCTTCATGCGATGAATGCTGTTTAAATAAAGTCAAGGGTGGACGGAAGGAGGGTCAGCTCCACATTACGAATGTTTTGCCAATTCCTTTTAGGCACGTTTACGTTGATCATGTGGGCCCATTTCCAAAAAGTCGATCTGGATTCGTGTACGTGCTAGTAGTGATTTGCGGATTTAGCAAGTATGTCGTGGTTTAAGTACGACACGGTATACGAAGACAGAACCCGTAGTCAAGGCATTGGAGAGATGATCGGCATATTTGGTCAGCCTATTAAGCTAACGTCCGACCGAGGAACCGCGTTTACATCTGCTAAATTCCAAGCGTTTGTGGATAAGCGAGGCATTCAGCATATCAAGACTGCAGTTAGGACCCCAACGGTAGTGCAAGCACTTAATGCACAGTCGAGGATAACAAAAATTGGGACGCACATCTCACAACGATACAATGGAGCATAAATTCACAAAAAAACGAGGTAACTGGTTATACTCCTAACGAATTAGTATTTTATTTCAATCCTAGAGATGTTACATGCAACCGATTGATACAAGCGGTACATGATGAGGTCGATATGTCGGATATAGATATGAAGCGCGATATGGCAGTCGATAGAATCATGACCGAGCGGAATAAGTGGAAAGAGAGATATGACAACAAGCACACAACTCCAACTAAATATGAGGTAGGCGATCTGGTAGTAGTTGATCACGTCCCATCAGCAACAGGCGAGTCGCATAAATTGGACCCGGCGTACAAGGGCCCATACATGATATCAAAAGTACTCACTTACGACCGGTATATAGTTGAAGACTTACCAGATGTCACGGTTACGCAACGGCGCTACTCCAATGTTATGTCATCAGATCATATAAAACACTGGTGTGTATCAAGTCCGGAGCTAGACGTGGATGAAGACGAAGAAGAGTGGTCCTGTGAGGACGAGGGATCAGGAAAGGCCGAGCTGTCACAGACAGTTAGTAAATGAGTTGGTAATTAGCAAGGGTGGCATCAGCTTAGCACCTGCTAAGTGACCATATACGTATACGAAAAGCGAGCGCACAGCGACTTCTTCGTCAAAATCAACGACAACCACATTTAGTTTGATTTCAACACTCGTACGGTGAGGGTGTGTCGCACGGCGAAGCACTCAGTTTTAGTACAGAGGATGATCGAACAGTACGTACATATGAATGTTAAGTTTTTTAGATTGCGTTGGAAGTTGAGTTGAAGACTTAGTATTCTCAGTATTTTAGTTAGATTATTACATATAGTATTAGATATGTGACAAATTTCAATTACAAGATAAGATCTCTCAATATTTCCAATCCTTTAAAGATGTCAAAAATGTTATGAGCAAAGATTTGAAGATTTAAATAAAACTAAACCCTTAATAAATTTTGTTAAAAATGAAGTTACCAGATGAGCTCGAAATGTTTCAGATTGACTTCACACTCCATTTCCCATTCGACCTTAAACATTTTCGTAAACATGTACGTATTTTACGAACGCCCACTGTCTGACGTTGTTGTTGTTAGTCTGATAGCAACTGCGCGTGGTACGTGTTACCTTCGCAAGTAGGGACACGAATTTCGATATGATACGATACCATATCGAGACTTTTGCCCTTCGATACCAATATTTCGTACTCGATGCATTCATGACGATACTTTTCGGCATCGAGTATATAGAGCCCGGTATCGTATCGAATTTTCGAAATAAATGTGGAACTAATAGAACAAAAATACCGCTCTGCTGGTTGTCTCCCTCTAAGTAGTGACGCGAATCGAAGGAAAGTCACAACCAAATATATGCAGTTTTTTAAATAGCCTAGTACACAAAGGCGTTAGTCTTAAGGCCGTAATACATTTTGCAATTTTTTTTGGGATTGTGCATTTTCTTTCTTACAAAACCGCTAGAAATCAGAAAAATGTATCACGGAATTTTGCGTATGTTTTAAAAATATAGTTAACATTTTTCGTATTTAATTTCGGCCTATGCATATATGTATTTGACAAAATTATGTGAAATAATTTCACGGGTCGCCTAATACAAAAAACTATAGCTGTGTTCGGTGAGTGATAATTTGTACGAATTTGTAATAATTTTCACTAAACTCCGTTCGGTGAACCAAAAGCTCAGCAAAATTAGCAACGAGAGAGCGCGATTTTGACATTTCATTTTTAGGGGAAGTTGCTAATTCCTGCTGCCCAAATTTCTGTTAGCAGAAATTAGTAAGCAAGAAAACATATGTTTTGACATCAGCTGACTGCATTTTTGGTCAACTAAACAAAAATTTAAAAATTTCAAAGACATTAAAATTAGTGATTTGTTGGTAAATGGGGTAAAAAAATGTGACTAATAAATGTATTTGGATGATTGAAACAATTTAATAATCAATTAAGGTCTCCGGCAGAAGGAAATGTGTTAGTGCCAGCGCTGTGGAATCATTGCCTCCACAACTAGCAGTCTGCATTGAGGAAACTGAACAACTGTTTTTGCAGCTTTCTTGCAAATATTTACTAATTCCTGTTCGGTGAAAACCTAGCAAGTTTCACTTTTTGAGAGAGTAACACGCTTTATTCTCTTTTTTTCCTTGCTGAACAATTCTTGCTAACTTTTTCACCGAACACACCTTATATGTGCCTAGTGTTTATAAGATTGTAAACTGAAACTTACTGTACATATTCATTTGTATAACCTTATTCATCATAAATAAAAATTAAAAGTTATGAATAAATATTTATGTACATATAAATAATTATTTTCATGGTTAGGATATCGCTAATGCGAGATAGAGCCCCAACTTCCAAGAAATCAAGATGCCAATGTTAAGGTACAACTTCTCCATTGGGTTATTGAACTGCTTGTTTGTCATGTAAATTAAGCATCGATATTTTGACTATCGAGTCTTTTTGTTTCGATACTATCGGATAACCGATACATTTACAGCGATACTTCAAATGAGTACAGAATCGATACTTTGCACTCGATATCGTGTCCCTATTCGCAAGCGCTAAAATCAAACTGAATTAATAATTCAATTTGCTTTCTTGGTCGATGCGTGATCGTGCTTACTAACACACTCGCATTTCTGCAAACGTGTCTATGTGGTCGTGCCCACCCCTGGTAATTAGCTACGAAGGGATCAACACGCGTCGCTCCGTATTCCGCAAAATCTAATCAAGTCAACATCTGTTCTCACGCACATAAGTGTTCACGTTCAATTACATATGTACAATCATTTTATATTCTTCTCTTTTTTAATATACATATTAAAATAAACATGTTCGTTGTTACAAAATAATGCGTTTTACAATGCATACGTCTTATTTAATCAAGCGCAACTAAATAAATGTCGTAAAACTAGTTACTACCATTACATTTGGTATGGGGATTAGCCCTGGACTTCAGCTACCGACAATTCGTGTGAAGTATCTGCTTTTAAACATACAAAGACCACCAATTGTAAGTTTCAACAAATTCAAAACAGTGAGTTTTGGATTGGATTGAATAAATCCAATACATGGATTTTTGAACTAGATAATACAGTGAGAGTCAGCGTAAGCTGCGGACATTTAGCTGCGAAGTGGATCAATTTAGCACATCAAAGCATTATTTCATTGACTCCGGGGTGCACCTTGAGATATAACGGAGGGTTTCTAGCATCTTCGTCAATCACGTCATCTGAAGCCTATTTCGATCCACAAACAACTTGGATAACAACTATTGATACTATAAAAAGTGAAAATATCAAGCCTTTCCACTCCTCTACAACCGACCATCCGCGAGAAATCCGCAATCTACAGCAAAGATTAAGAGGGTTGGAATTCCATCATATTATAGGTAACACATCGTTAATATTATGCAAAGTAATTATAATTATTTTATTAGGTTAGGTTAGGTTACGAGGGTTAGGCCGAAACGCCACGGAACGGCTCGACAATTAGGCCACCATTAGGCCCGTTGTGATACCCTATACGGACTAAAAAAAAGAGAATCCCTTCCTTGCCTATACATGGTGATGGAACCACTTCGTGGAGACAATGGATCTAGCTAGAGCCTTTACCTCACATCTAGAGACTTCAGAGAAGTCTACTAGAAATGGTTGCCCTAGAAAGGCTAGCCGCCGCCTGCCAAGTCCTGGACACTGGCACAGGAGGTGCTGAACAGTCTCCTCCTCCTCCATACATCTACAGCTACGACAGTAGTCGAAGGTTGTCACCCCCAATCTGATACCGTGAGTGCCAATTAGGCAGTGTCCCCTTAAAACCCTTATCAGTGATGCTACCGTAGGTTTGTAAGAGGGTAAGAAGCTCCTTAGTGCGCCCTCTATCATATGAGGGCCAGGTTAGCCTGGATGTCTCGCAAGTTGAGATTGCCGACCATTTTTTATTTGCCGATGTTATAGTGCTCGTGCTCACACGGAGCTTGAAAAAGGCCATAGGTATACCTACCGAGTCATTTCCAGGAAGGATGTGGTGGGTGGTACCTCTCCTGGCCAGCTCGTCCGCTCTGCAGTTGCCCTCAATATCCCTGTGTCCAGGTAAGGTTGATACTGAAGTGCTGAGCCATCTCGTTAAGAGATTATTGGGTACAGTAGTCAGATCGCTTACGGCTCTGTGTATTGTCAGCATTTAGGCTTGGTATACACTGCAGTGATCCGGAAAGCGGAAAGAGTCCTCTAGACCCCGATCCGGGGAGAAGATGCCCGCTCCAAACTTCGAATCAAGCTTAGAGCCATCGGTAAAAATGTTTACAGCGTCCGGGACAAGATGCTGCCTACTATCCCAGTCTTGTCGCGTTGGTATTAACACTGTATAGTTCTCAAGGAATACGTTCCTTGATGTGCAGTAGTCAGTGAGTGCTGGTATTGGGACTGGGATGGTGGCATGCCCGCAAGTTCCATTTGACGAGGTATCCACCACAAGGTCAAGGGGTGGCAGGTAAAGTATTGTGTTTAGTGCTTCGGTGGGAGTAGAACAGAGGGCCCCTGTTATACATAGCTCCGAACTTCTTTGTACTTTTTGCAGCACTTTGAGATAGGTGCTTTTGGCCAGTGCAGGCCATCAGACCAAAACGCCACATAGGAGAATCGGGCGTACAATGGCCATAGAGACTCAGTGTACCACCTTAGGGGAGAACGCCCAGGAGGCACCCATTGCCCTTTTGCAGGAGAAAAGCACCGCAGCTGCTTTCCTGGATCGATCCATTATGTTGTCATTCCAGAGAAGTTTCCTATCTAGAATAACCCCCAAGTACTTGACTTTATCGCTCAGAACTAGAGACGTACCCCCGATTCTTGGTGGTGTTATGTTTGGTATTTTGTACCTTCTCGAAAGGAGAACTAACTCGGTTTTTTCAGGGTTCCCTTCCAGGCCAGAGCTCGTGGCCTAGGATGATATTGTGGATTGTGCCCCTTCCATTAAATTGCAGAGGGTTTGCGGGAATTTTCCCCTCACAATGACGCAGATGTCATCAGCATACGCGATCAATTGATGACCTTCTAATTCCATGAGACGTAAAAGTTGGTTTACAGTAGCCAGCCACAAAAGTGGAGAGAGAACACCACCCTGCGGGGTGCCTTGGTTAGCGAGTCTGTGGACTTCGCTCCCTCCTACCTCAGTTTTTATCCTCCTATCCGTAAGCAGATTGTAGATTAGTTCCACCACGCACGCGTCCACCCGTAGGCCCGTTAGGGTCGAGGTGATTGTAGCTGGAACGACGTTGTTGACGGCGCCCGCTATGTCGAGGAAGGTCACCAGTGTGCACTCCTTGAGGTCAAGCGATTTTTCAATGGCTGACTCCAGTTAGTGTAAGGCAGTGTCGGTTGACCTGCCCTTTGTATAGGCATGCTGGGCATGCGATAGAGAGGATGGGTCAATCAGCCCCCGGATGTAGTCCTCCAGGAGTCTTTCAAATGTTTTAGGTAGGGAAGAGGACAGGCTTATTGGCCTGTAGTCCTTTGGTTTTGTGTCAGAAGCTGACTCCCGGAATACATCCTCCTCAGAGCCAGGCTACAGTCCGAGCCCGATGAGTCGTCACCACAAGGTTCCGGCGCCTTCGCCTCGTCCACCTCCATTTCATCCTCACTGGGGGGTTCACCCGCCTCCAGAGCCTCATGATTTACTACTGATTCCACATCGGTCTTGTAGATCCTAAGGCTGATGCTTTTAAAGCCGTAGCTCACTTTGTAGTCTTGCCTCGATAGTGCACCGACGCTTGCACTGTCGAGCAGCAGGCCGATCTGCATCGTGGCCTTCTATGTCTTTTCGACGTTCACCACTTTCCAGTTAGGGGTTACTACACCCGGGATGTAGACCTGGGGAATCTCCAAGTTGGCAGCTGGGTCCGTGGGCGTCACTGTAACCCACGCTCTGGCTCTCGGCCTCGAGGGAATATCCCGAGCATCAACCTCCTTGAGCCGTGCAAAAGTACACCTCCCCTATCAAACCAACTGCGGCCTTGTACAGTGCCACCGACCTGACATCATCACAGGCAGTTAGCTTGACATTTCCCTGGAACCACTCTACATCTTTGAATGATGGCAGTGGACCGGGGTTGCCTTTTATGACCTTAACGGCCACCGTAGCGAGCGCGGCCTCGATTCCATTGCTGTTTGGGATCCTGCCGTCGTACCGTTGGATTTGTTGGAAGTTCGGAAGGGTGCGCCTTGCCCTCTCAAGTTCACGCTGCGCCTTCGCCCAGTCCTCCGCAGAGACATCCCCCTCCCTTATCGGTGAGGTGGCGTTTCTGCGTAGGATCCGATCAGCCGTGCGCTTGTCCTGGTGGTTAAACCTCCTTGCCGACTTCATCCCCTGCCCCATGGCCTTAGCCCTGCCTCCCCCCAGCATCCCTGGAATCGCCACCAGACGACTTATCTGACGCTTCACGCTGAGAGGCAGCCTTAGTGGTAGAGGCTACGGGATGGGCGGTGACTGCACCAGAGGCCACCCGGTCAGTGCCTCCCTGTCGAGAGGTATTGGCCTTTGGGCTGCTCGTGCCTTGGCCCCAACTCCAGCTGCCCCCACATCCCCAGAACCTAAATCAGCATGCCCATCAGACGCTAGTCCCTGAGTCAGGCCTACCAATGCGGGTCAAGGGAAGGACGGCGGCTGCGTTTTGAGCCTCCCGATCAGCACCCCCTCCATGAGGACAAATGGGGCTGGATGTTCTCTCAGCCCTTCTTTGTCTAGCTGACACAGCGGCAGCGAATCGCTAAGCAGTTCGCTCAGCTTGTTTTTGAAGACCCGGACGAGCCGTGGCCTTGAGGAGCAAGCTCCAGTCGGCAATTTTTTCGGAGAGCCGCTCTCCTTATTATTTGTGTGTTTGTTATTATTTTCATTATTATTCATCATCTTTCAAATCCCACGAGTTGCGGAGAAAGGTCCGCCCGGGCAGAGATCCGCAGTGCCCGGGTAAGGCTAAATAGCATCGAAGGGCCAAGAGATTGCCGCCGAAGCATTACCAGGTGTCACCACGACGAGGCTCCACCCCCACATGCGGGATGGGAGGGTGCATGCGCACCTACTAATCGACGCTTTGGGGTGGCGCTGGTGAGTGCAAGGTGCAATCACCCCCATCAAAGACACCCATTATTTTATTAATATTATACATTAAATTCATTCGGAAAAAACAACCTTTCGAATCATCATTAAATAATAGTCACCTACAAGGTGTTTAACTATACACAAATTTGAACATATTTAATTAATCATTTGTTAAATTTAAATTTTCACGAAAATGATGACTATAATTATAATCAGTTAAAAAACACTATTGTCGGCCGCAAGATGTTTAATTATTATCAAACATGTTATTTTATTTTTACATATACATATAAACAATTGCCCATTTATCTATGTGTGCTTGTTGTAAGTGCCACAAACGCAGCAATAAAAAATTAATATCATAAAAAAGTGCATAAATAAATATTTTATTATAATATGTATTTTATACCATATGTTTATTATTTAGCGCAAAAATATATATATATACAGGAAAATAAGTGTACGCTAAAATGAGTTTTAGAAATATATATAAGCACTTAAATAATTTTAAGCAAATAATTATTACAGTCCACTTAATTTGAAAGAAATATTGTAAAAAATAAATACATATCTGTTTTTGCCCGTGGCAGTATGTTCAATGAACATGCTAAGCTACATACACACATTCTTACACAAAAATATGATAGGTGCATTAGCCTATCTACATACTACTGATCTGACTTTTTTATTGTTTTTATTTTGATTGTTTCTGCTCTTCCTTGTTTGGCTGGACAGCTTTTGTTATTGTTGTTGGCATGATTGTAGGTAATGCATTTTACCTCTTTGCACGTGGTGGGATCGTGAACATTTACACTACATACCTCGCATTTTTCATTTTCATGTGGCCTAATTTGAAGCAATTTTTACATTGAATAGGCTTGTACATAAGGTTCGACCTTATAGACAAGAAATCCAATTTTTATTTCCTTGGGAATATCATATTTATAAATGGAAATGATATGCAGGGAAGTGTTCACAAGTCCACCATTAATAAATTATTTTGTCTTTTGACAGTCTGTTACTGCTTGGTCTCTGAGGCCTTCAAAAATTTCTGTGTCAGCAGAAGGTGAAAATATTACACCCTTAACAATGTTTAAGGTTGGATGTAATTCCGATATTATCAGGCAGATATTAACCAAGTT
This sequence comes from Sphenella marginata, assembly GCA_951509765.1. Taxonomy (NCBI): domain Eukaryota; kingdom Metazoa; phylum Arthropoda; class Insecta; order Diptera; family Tephritidae; genus Sphenella; species Sphenella marginata. The sequence continues at coordinate 43,402,370 of OX608083.1, forward strand.
TTTTGCCTTAAGGAATTTATTTGTTTGCATCTCGTTTTTGGTTAGCACTAAATTAAAAAATAAACAAATTCCCGTCACGAGTAAAGGAGATTTGTTGCCGCGGTTCAGCACATATATTTTCAACACGATAAATATATTGTAGTTGTTGATTTACTTTTCCGGCGCATCCTGGTTCGGTACGATCTATAGACATATTAATAATTTTTTCTGCAATTTTAATTGCACGGCGTTGTAATTTTAATTGCTATGTATATATTTGGAGCACTGCGCTTTGAATTGGGGTTTACCTGTCCTAGGAGTGGGAAAGAAGTAGCACTGTTGATGTTTACTTCACTTTTCTTCCGCTTCTGGGTAGAACATTTACGGGCGTTGTCCCCTGGGTCAAGCAATGCGTAATAGTTTCCTCCCTAGGACGATGCCATCTTACACCAAAGAAAACCATACACCACTTATTTTAGAGCACCAATAACTAGAATTAATTAAGCAACCACGTGCCAAGTAAAGTATTATGAAAATACAGAAAGAAAAGAACAACTAATAATCTGGTGAAGCGAAAGCGATCGACATTCACTGTTCTCAATGAACACTGTTTATCGACTGCCCATTGCTGAATATTACGGTATGCAAGGCATTTTTAAAGGTATTTTTAGAATTTATCATCATTTAAATATTGCTTAAGTTTTATGTATTGGAAAATTACTCTGTTACAAAAATTATACTTCTATGATATGTTTAGTCTTTCCGATGCATGCCGGTTGTTCAATATATTTGTAGGTGGGGTGCAATGAAGCCATACGCAATAACGCCATATGGCTTTATTTCTCAAACCAAATGGAAATAAGGCCATATGGCGATATTTCCAATTCGGTTAAATCGCAAAGCGAAATAAAGCCATACCGAAAATTCTTTCAAATAAGTAATAAAGCCATAATATGGAATTACGGAGGTAAAACTTAAAAGGCGGTATCGCGCCTTGACCAAAAACGAATTAAAGTCAGTGCCGTTAATTCGTATAATATTTTGACTTTAGTTCGCTTTGGACATGCGAATTAATGTCATTGAGGCAATTGGGTTTGAGATTTGACGAAGTAGCGCCGCAGGCGAAAATTTGACTTAGGTCAGATCCCCAATTCGGGGCGTGATCCATGGTATTTATGTGCAGAACTCCTTCCCGCATTGGCGGACTTCGGCAGCGCTTCAAAGAATAACCCTGGGCTACGCCATTCCAACTCCGGGTGTGTTCCATAGTCGTGGCTACCGCCACGGTGATGTCCTTCCGCGTGCCACGTTTCCCACTTTTTCACTTTTTTGGCTCAGCCTAATGTGTCATTACAACAACCACATGAAAATGACAAAAAATTGTGAACTTTAACTGCAAATATCTCGCAAACTACTAAAAATATTGGTTCAGCGGAGTTATATTCATGCTCCTGGGACCAAAGCGCGTCTCCTGATACATATCTCAACATTTTTGGTTGTGTATTAGCGCTCGGTACCCCAGGTAAAGGATTACCCACGTCTACATTTAGAATCTGTAATGAGATTTTTTTCAACCGCTCAGAATTTTCTGTCATTTTCATGTGGTTGTTGTGAGAAAAGAGTGGCACGCGGAAGGACATCACCGTGGCGGTAGCCACGGCTATGGCAACCACCCAGAGTTGGAATGGCGTAGCCCAGGGTTATTTTTTAAAGCGCGGCCGAAGGCCGCCAATGCCGAAAGGAGTTCTGCACATAAATACCATGGATCACGCCCCGTATTGGGTATCGGACCGAAGTCAAAGGTGGAATGCATCACTTCGTCGCTGAAAAGAACAGGTGTACGAGAAATATACGACGATCAGTGAAAGAAGCACAAAGAAGGGGCATTGCTAGTGCAATTTGGTACAATGCGAAGACAGCTCTTAAACATTAGGCAAGAAAGTTACCCAAAAGTTTTTTAAGTTTTTCGTTCCAATTTGTTAAGTTTACGTTATATGTATGTGTATGTAAACATTATTAATGACATGCCGATACTTTATAAAATAGAGGCAAATTTATTACTAATAAATTAATGAAGTTCTGGTTTATTATTTACAGATTTTTATATTTTTCACTAGGCTGGTATTGCGCCGCCCATGTTTTGAAAATGGCAATAAGGCCATACTGGCTTTATTTCCATTAGCAATTGGAAATAGGGCCATATGGCTTTATTTCTCAAACTTATTGGAAATAAAGCCTAATGGCTTTATTGCGTATGGCTTCATTGCACCCCACCATATTTGTATACCTTTCACGAACATGAAATGGTGTTATAACTTTGGTCCGATGTTTGTAAATTTTAGAAGAAGTAGAGATAGGCCCACCGTTAAGCATACCGAAACGATAGAGGAGACGAGCTGAGCTGATTTAGCCATGTTCGTCTGTCTGCTTGAACGCAACCTAGTCCCTCAATTTTAGAGATATCTCGATTAAATTTCGTATGAACCCGCATTTTGTATCATATTAATCATTTGTTGGATCGGACCAATACAACGAATAGGCAAAATCGATTGTTTCGATAAACGGGGTTTGGCCTAAACCTCTTGCAATTAAAAAGGTAGGACCGAGGTTTAGTACATATTATATGCGAAATGTGCGCAGTGAAAATGACAAAGATCGGGCCAACATAACATATAATCGATAGTTTCGATAAATGCGTTTTGGGCTATAAATTTGGCAATTAAAGAGGGGGGAACAGTTTTTTAAATATATAACGTAACCAAGCAAGAAAAATTTTATTTTATTTTATTACAGTCAATATTTACTCTGTAAATAATACAATTGTGGAAAAAAACAAGACGATGCGGTCCTATTCTGTCAATAACATTCTCAGGTGTGACTTCAATGTCGAGATGCGTATGTAGCAGTGCCAAACCGATCAATCTTTCTTGTAGCATAGTAGTTCTGAGCCATGTTTTCAAACGGCGAAGGGTGGAAAATGAGCTTTCAGAGCTCGCGTTTGTCACAGGAAATGTGCACAATATACGAAGAAAAACGTGAATTAATGGATATATTTCGACACCGCATTGCTTTAACGTTTCCCATGCAGAGGTCGGCAACTTATTTGAGCCTAAAACGTTGAACTACGTTAATATAATTCAGAAGACCGTTGAATCTTGTAATCAAGCAGCGGGTCAGATTTTTAATTTTATTTGCCTTAAGAGTACACACTTTCTCCGGAAGCAGCAAAGATAACTGGAATCCATCCAAAACTTCTTTTGAAAAACGAGTCTTCAGATCTTCACAAGTTGACATGTTGTAATTGTCGCGTCTTGTTTGTCTGCCAGATGTTCTTGGTTTTCCCTCGTTGACATCTAGTTCTTCCGCCAATTTTTTGCATCTAAATAAATATTCGAAAAAATTATTTTATACGATAAACTATACTTATCATTACAGTGTCTTTTGTTTACAGGAATTGTTCCTCAATAATTAATTTTCACATTATAAAATCAATAACGCAATTAAAATAGCACCGCGACGACAATGACGTTTTCTGACCGTAATTACACTCTGATTTGGTTAAGCTTTCACAAAAAATAGATTTCGGTAGAGTAACGCTATAAATTCTCACAGCCTACTTTGCAACTCCAATTCCAATTTTGAATTGCATTGCTGACGCAATTGCTTAGTGGTTGTTGTTGTACACTCTTAAAAAAAAGCATGTAAATCTACACACATTAAGCTAGTAAAAAAGTTGCCTCGCTTAATTATTGCAAATTTACACACATTGTATATTTTCTATCAGAATGTGTAAAGCCTTTACTAAACCTATGCGTAAAAACTACTATTCAAAATGCGTGACATTTTACAACGATTTTAGTGAATTTGCCAACCATATGCGTAATGATTACCATTCAAAATGCGTAAAATATACAACGGTTTTAGTGAACTTACTTATCATATGCGCAATGCCACATCACCATTAGCCCCTGTAACCCATTTCCCACCTTTTTGAAAATATTTGATCGTATTTTCAGCAAATAACATGTATATGTTTAAATGCGTTTACATTTTTTTAAAAACGGGTATTATAAAACACTTATTTTGCTTAATCCTGGGTGTTTACTCATAAACATATACATTTTATTTAGTTGCAATACAAATAAGATTTTGATATTTTAATAAAATTTATTTTCAGGCAGAATTCAGTTCAGTTCATACAGGCACTTTAATTGAATTAATATATACTATATTATCTTAAATTAATACAACTTACGTATTACAATAACTTATAATAATTAAAATTATGCACTAAAATAATTAAATAATTATTCACGCTTTTCGATAAGCCGAACGCTGCCGATTGACTAAAACGAATGAAAACGACGCGTCAAGATGGCGTCGATCGGCAACGTCCACTAAGCTTTTGTTGTAAATATACACACCTTTGTGTTAGCTTACAAGCGTTGTTAGTAATTTCGCGAACTATAAGTATTTTTACAGCATAAATGTTCGCAGGATTGTGGCATTGCTGTGTAAATAAGAAAAATACACTTTAAGTGCGGGACTATGCAAAAAAATTGTAAGATTACACAAAAAAATACTAGCATTAAGCTTGCATTTTTACATACTGTTTTTAGAGTGTAGCAGCACATCCACTTAACTCGCGCTGGCTAATACCGGCTACATATGTACAAGCAAAGTTATCTGCATATTTTCGTGAATTATGCTCATATAATTGTGGATGCGTTTAAACTTCACTTGCGAATTCCATTGCGATTATTAATTATTTATTTGGTTTATTAGGTCACAGATGGAGATGAATATATTTTTGAGATTTAAAATACAACGTTTAACATTTTCAAGAGAAATTAAAATATTTTTTAATTCGAAATATGCATATCTCGTAATTTTTCACAGTCGAAAATTATGAAAATACGTGTTACAGAGCTCTAGGGGGGGGAACTTTCTCCCTGTGTTTTGAAGCAGAATTCAGAACACTTGATTCAAATATTTTTTTCTTGATATTTTATTTATTAGCGTAACCATTAAGTAGTAAAATGTGTAAGTAATAGATTTGCACTAAGCATTCTGGCAATGTTGAGTTTAGAGTATCCTTACGACAGTAAACACACCCTTAGCATAAACGATAAGTAGTTCATGTGCAATAGATTAAGCTTAGGGATAAATGTAAGAGAATAGCGAGTAAGAACCATTTTGTAAAAAATGTAAAGAGAACAAATAAAATAAACGAGAATCTAATTCGATACTTGTGCCACCCTGATTAGACATTTCACTATCTCGGATATGATTATTAATGCACTTAGGAAATGGGTTCAACATACGGACTCTTACTAAAATACATTTCTATACGACAGGCGTGTATTCAGGGGGGGGTTTTGGGGGTTCAAACCCCCCCCGAAATTTCCGAAAATTAAAAAATATACGTCTGTACTAGAATAATTACTCTATTTACCTTTAAAACCCCTGTTAAGAAATTAGCATTAATAGCAATAATGAAAATACGAAAGAATAAAATTGAATAATATTTCACACTGAGAGAAGTTATTGGTAGTCGCTAATTAATTGTCAGAGCAAGTCTGAGAGGTCACAACTAAATTCCTGCAACAGTTCACTCATTTGGCCCTTTAAGAAATTCGCGCCAAACTAACTGCTTTTCGAGCTATGAATACAGCGGGCAAAAATCGTAAAAATGAGTGTCCCTCGTTATTATAGTCACGGTTGCCAAAGGTTTAACTAAAAAAGTGAACAAGAAGTTAAAAAAAATTTCCAAAAATTACTAAGCTGTACACAACTTAGTCGTATTGAATTATCAGAGAAAGTAACAATTAAATTGTACTTATACTTGTGAGGTGATACTAAAAAGTGACGCTAATTTGGCAAAAAAAGATTGAAAACGTTTAAAAGAAAGCCCGGTATGCTGTTGAAAAGAAAATGATTAAGAAATATTTTCAAGTATTTCTTGACTATGAAATTGTCATGAATAGCCAACAAATGTTGATGTTCCGTTTTGCATGTTGAATAATTGCAATTTTCCGCTTTTTATATGAATTTCAATGTTATTTCATTTTTTGTTTTTATTTTTCCGAAGCTTCAGTTTTTCTTCAAGAAATAAAGCGACAACTATTTACTTCTTGCCAAAGCCTGAAGAAATCCTACACAAAATTTGAAAACAAACAATAAAAATAAATATTGTTTTGTACACGGCTAAAATATTTAGCCTAGATTTAAAACTTTTTGGGGCTACATATTCAAAGTGTAGTTTGGAATTTTCAGTAAGATTGACTTCCTTTGACTAATTTCATTATTTTTGTATGAAAGAATGTGCAAAAAAACAAGAAAAATACTGCAACTCAAAGTTAAGAACTTTGTGGAAAATTCATGAAAATTCAAGAAAACTCGAAACATTTTCATAAAAATTTCTAACTTTTTAGTAAAAATATTTAAATTTTTTCGAGTTTTCAGTTTTGTGGCCCGTTCAATTAAAGTGAACAAAGATAGCAATCTTAAGCCGCTAGAAGAATTACTCGATTTTTGGCAATTTGTAGCCAAGTGCATTATCTTCCATACAAATTTATAAGCGTAATATTTTTATATTGAAGAAAATGCTCTTGGTCGGCTTTTGACAATTGAACGAGCAGCAAAACTGCATACTCGAAAAAAATCAAAAAAATTTTACGAGAAAGTTAGAAATTTCGATGAAATTTTTTCGAGATTTCTTAAATTTTCATAAATTTTCCACAAACTTTTGAACTTTGATTTGCAGAAGTTTCATTATGTATTTGCACATACTTTCATTCAAAAATAATTAAATTAGTCTAAAGAAGTTAATTTTACTGGATATTCCAAAAAAACCCTTTGAACGCAGACATACTGATCTAGGTGTATGACCAAATTTGGTTTAGAATTAAATTTACGACGGTTGTCATAGAAATGCGCCTAATAAAAATTATTTAAATTTTATACCGAAAATGTTGTTAACAATTTTTTATGTTTTTTTAAAAATCGTTAGGTCTCGAACCGACGTGCCCCAAATCAGTGCGCAATGCTCTACCTACTGAGCTACGGCGCACTCATGAATTTTGTGCGAAAAGTACCGTGTTCGTTTATCCCAGTTAAGTTTTAAATCTAAACCGCAAAAAATTGAGAAAGGTTTGGAATTTATTACCAAAAAGTTTTAAAAATTGTGTAAACCAATGAATGGTTTAAAATTTAGGCTCAAATTTTTAGCCGTGTAGAAAGAGGAAAATTTCAAATAAATAAAAGTATAAATATGTAATATGTGAAAATATAAATATATGTGTATTTATAGGTAATTCTTATTTACTGACACTTTGGCCAAAACCCCCCCCGAAATTTTTTTCTGGCTACGCGCCTGCTATACGATGATATTTTTTAGAGAAGTATTGTTACTAGTTAAAGAAAAGAGCGAACTTTGAAAAAAAAAAAAATACACACTAATCACGAAATACATGCCAAACCATTTATGGTGATTTGGAAGCGAATTCGGTGTCTTACTTGAAAAAGTTCATATTTGAAGCTCATTTCGGACTGTTAAATGATGAGTGATCCGATAATGCTTCAGGAATAACTTTGATGTTTTCAGTAATTTTTCAGTAATGTTTTTTTCTTTCTATTTGAGTTGTAGATGATGAATTCGGAGAAAAGACCGTAAGCGTGCTGTTAGACGATGAAGAGTCTGAGTTAATTTTCATCGACCATCCGAGCGTGGAAATGAGTGTAAGTATAATAAAAATATATTTACTTCCACATACATAGGTATTGGTACAAAAATTTAATACTACTCTCAAATGTTGAAAACTATATACATATTCATTTCATTTACTTATTTAAAATCGACACAGCAAAGAATGGTCGACTACCAGTGAATAAAACATTTTACTAGAGTAACATATAATTAAGAAGAAAATTTTAAAACATGAGCTTAGATAAATTTTCGATACTGATAAATTGGTAATAAATATGTACATATGTATGTATTTGAGGATTTCAGTGCAGCATCAAAAACACAAAACCAGTGTTGTCAGATGCCTACATTTACACTGAACTGCATTTGAAAATTTCAAATGACTTATACGCATATTGTCACTTGCGAAGTGAATACATTTGGCGAGTCGAACAGATTGGCGAACTCACCTAAAAATTGCATTGTGAGTGGCGAATGACCTTTTTCGCCTGTCATGTTATGTTGACATTCAAACAAATTCAAAAAGTTCATCCGAATTTGACGTTTCTATAATTTTTCTGTCATTTACATATGTTTTTATTTATTTATTTGTGCGAAAGAGTGCGATGTTTTTGTAATTGTAGTGGGTAGCTAGGATGATGTGCGTCCATTGGAAATGTTAGCTCATACCGAGATCATAAAAAGTGGTGCTAATTGGGATACAGATAAGCTGGCTGTTCCGTTTTGCAACCATAATTGGCAACAGCGCAAAAGGTGCGGATTTTGTCACTGCAGCAACCGTGGTTACTTTAAGTGAGGCCGAACGAAATTTCGGTGGGGCAGAGCTAACGCAAGATGTACTCAAATACTTACACGACAATGTCTTAGGTGAAACTATACCATTGCCTGATGTCGAATATGAATTGAAACATATTAGCATGACACCAAAAGAGTGTCCAGAGCATTTAAGTACTGAGGAATATGGACGGCTATATCGTTGGCTTCAGACAATGTGTTGCATAGAGGTTGTCAACGCAATAGACGAAACATCACAACCTGCCTAGCAGCACTCCAACTGAACCAAAAAAAAAAAACACACCAGATCTTATTAAATCCATTCAACAAATGTGGAACTCTCGCTTAATTAAACAATACCATATGCATTTATTGAAATGGTCAGCATAATGGCGGTAATAGTACTGCTGTGAAATCATTGGAATTTTGGATGAATTCTTTAACTCAGTGCTTGCTGAAGCATCCGTTAGCTTTATTGGCTCTACAACTTGTACGCACCATGTATAGTTTTGATATATTTTTGGAAACAGAGGGTCTGCTCTACAATACTGTGGAGTATCATCGTGAGAAGCACGCATTTGCGAAACGTATGTGCGCTAGACCATATCGTTATATTGAGTTAATACAAAGAATTCTTTTATATACGATTTCCACTTATCTATTCTTCAAAGGATATATATACATATATATTTATATATGTATATCGTAAGACCACTAATAAATGAAATATTAGTATATATATGCAAGTTTTGCAAAGCTCGAGACCACTGAACAATAATAATTGGTTTAATTATTATATCCGATTTTGTCGAAACATTGATATTTGGAGAAAAATTACAAAGTTAATCACAGCGATGGATAGGATTACATGTTTCAAAGTGTCCCCACTTATCATCAGATCCCTTTTCGGACACTGGGATATGAACCAGTGTCTGCACCAAAGTCGCTGTTAGAAATCCAACAACTTAGCTATGATGCCCTGTGGTTGTTGTTATTATAATCTTGCCAACAGTGTGCACACACTTTTTGGCGAATTCGCCTCAGAGTCGCATGCCGCAATTTGAGACTACTAAACTCGACGAAATTTTCATTCGCTTCGCAAGTGATAATATGAGTATTATTTAAATCCCATTTGCACTTTGTTTGATCCGAAACTTGAAACGCAGAGCTTTCGAAAAAATGTCGTGTTGCGAAAAAATGTCCCGAACAAACGTGGGTTGCATGGTAAAATATTTACAACGTCAGGCCCATACTGCTGCTTTAAAATGTGTATACCTATATAAGTACTTGCATTAAAGAAAGAGGCAATGCTTTTCAGCTTTTTCCATCGCGATGTTTAGTTTATATCATATATAGGCCCTGATAACTTGTCAGAATAAACTTAAATCAGTTCTCCACTATAAATATTATTAACATTCCTTCTACAATATATGATTATGGGTTATAAACTATATAAATACCAGTGTTCAATGAACAGTTTTCAATTGCAGTTGTAAGAGGTGACAGTTAATAACTAATCAATCGCAATGCTCGCAATCAATTATTAATTACTAATTAATTGTGTTTATCTACAATTAACAATTTATTAACTTTGGTTTACATAATTACATACTAAGAGAATTGTCATAGTTTAACTTAAGTACTTATGATTTAAATTCAGTTACAGCTATTTGGCACTATTTGATGTGGGTTATCTTTCAAACTTTGACATTACTATGCCTGTTTAATTTGTTGGTTTAAAAAGAAAAGCGGACCGACGATAATCAATTTTCAAACTTTTCATTAAATTTAGTTTCACAATTAGGACAAAGAGAATGTCAAAAAAGGAACAAGGGCTCTTACAAAAGGTTGAGTTATTCGAATAGTCGGTTAACCGACTTTTCTGTGATTTCTTAAGTACTTATTATTCAAGAATGAAGAAAAAGGCAGTTAAAAAGGATTAACAAACTTGGGTTGCAATAGCAATATGTATTCTATATACTGCAGGATTGCAATCGAAGACCTTCGTACTGTCCAACACCTCCCCTCGAAGAGATACGAATGCAGTGTAATTCAAACATGCGCATCTGATACGCCCATAGCATTGATACATTATTTGATTAACTGCTTAATCAAGACTTTGTCAGAGGTAAGCCCAAAAATTTTTTACTAAATGACTGATTAACGATGATGCGAGGATTATCTTCTAATAAAAGTTATCAAAGGATGAACCTCTGATTAATTCCTGAAAAATGGCACGTCGTACATTTGTATCCTACTAATTAAAGATAATCTCCACCAAATCAATTTGAGTTACTTTGGCCCATAATCATAGTCGTTGCTTAACACCCGATTTAGTTAAAATCTTTGGTAATACTTTCCATCCAACGTCAAGTGTTAATACACGTCCAAAAATCTCTAGAGAGGTATCAAAAGACGCGTCTTGACCTCCGTAACAATAATCCGAAGGGGGAAAAGCAATATTTTGTTTCTGTGAAAAGTTATTAGTGAAAAACCGAAAATTGACCCGGGTCAGATCCCCAACTCGGGGCCCGATCCACGTTTTTTATTTGCAGAACATCTTTACGCGTAGGCGGCCTATGGGCGCGTTTCAAAAAATAACCCTGGGCTACGCCATTCCAACTCCGGGTGGTTGCCACAGCCGTGGCTACCGCCACGGTGATGTCCTTCCGCGTGCCACCCTTTTCTCACAGGGTAATGTGATTACAACAACCACATGAAAATGACAGAAAATTCTGAACTTTAACTGCAAATATCTCTCAAAATTCTAAAAATATCGGATTTCCCCCTCCAGATTATTGTTACGGAGGTGAAGACGCGTCTATTGATACCTCTACCTAGATTTTTGGACGCGTATTAACACTTGACGTTGGATGGAAAGTATTACCAAATCTTTACTTAACTTAAAGAGACATTTAAAATGTTGTTCAATCATAGTCATATTAAACAAAGATTTTAGCTAACATGAAAAGCAACAGGGTCCCCTTACGAAAAAAAATTACGTTGGTTGCTGGTATGAAGAAATTTTTTATGTATTGCATGTTCACCATATGTCAACTATTTTATTCACAAACCATAACATAGCAGTGGCAACAAGCGATAAAAGCCAAACTAAAGTTTGGAGTAAGCGTTGTAACATCGCACACCCATAGACACAAACCGTGGTTTTAAAATGATAAATTTACATTTTCATTTATAATTAAAACTTCATCTTAGACTTTATGTATTTCAAGTTCACTATGACAGACATGAAATGGTGTTTATTTTAGAATAGTATTTAAGTAGCTAAAACTCTTTCTTAATTTATTTATGATTATGGGCCTTTATTTTCAAGAAGTTTACAAGGCAGTACCTATTGTGTTATGAAAATGTTATTGAAAGAAAGAAACTCGACCTAACAAACGCAGCACCCATGGCATAGTAACATAGGTAAAATCAGCAGCACAGCCGATAAAACTTTTTTTTATTAGACTAGAAACTCAATCGTCAAACCTTGTTTATATTAGGTTTGTTTACATTGGCTTTGTTTACATTTTACCAAAACAATTGTATTTACACATATTTGTTTTGTGCGGTATCATTTTCATTTCGTTTTGTAGCTATTGATCCTTATCAGACAGCTCATGTTCCTTGCATGTTTAGCAGTTTTCTTTTTCAGTAACTCCTTGATGCCTGCCTTTTGATTATTAGCCGAAGAAAAAATATGAACCTTCAATTGAATTGTCAATATCAGTTGAATTTTACAATTTCTTTTTGACAGTAAAGTTTCTTCAAGCAACAATAAAATGTATAGCAGGGTTGCATTTCTTTCCGTGCTTCTACCTATTGGATATACCTTGCCAGCACCATAGTATATTTCTACTAGTAGCGCAACTAACAGCTGACTTACTCCGAATCAGCACACACACACAAACCACACAGGGTACGTTGTATGCAATAATAAAGCAATCGGATTTTAATGCTGAAACATTGAACGTAAAGAACAAAAACTCCCAAGTTATTTTATATAAAGCAGTTTTAACAACTTATCAGATGCTAGTAATTGTACATTTCATTATAAATGAAAGTTTCTAATTGCTATTTTTACTGTCAAGCAACTCTGAACGTTATTTCCTCCATTCCACTTTGTCGGAGTACCATCATCCACTGCCTTACACTCCGATTCGTAAAAAAGATGCCAAACTATTCGAGGTAAACAATGGCCAGCACCTACCCTGCAGTCAACTGCCAAAGTATTCACCAAACAGTTCATTGACGATACATTTTGTAGACGAATTCATTCTAGTTCATTACTAACTAGGTTTTAACCAGTTGTAAAAAGACCAATGAAACCTATAAAATTGTATTTCAAGTAATAATGGTCTAGATTTGCAAATAAAAGTGATATATTTGCAATCTCCTGGGTTTGGCTCAGTGAACAAAGTCGTATATAATTGATCCGCCACTCCAGGTTCGAAACCCGCTTGCACACCTAATAACCATAATCAAATTAAGAAAGTGTTTTATCTACTTAAATACCATTTTAAAATAAACACCATTTCATGTCTGTCATAGTGAACTTAAAATACATTTTATGTCTAAGATGATGTTTTAATTTTAAAATAACCAAAATGTTGCCACTGCTGTGTTGTGGTTTGTGAATAAAATAGTTGACACAGGGTGACCTTGCGATACATAAAAAATTTCTTGATACCAGCAACCAACTTAATTTTTTTTCGTAAGGGTACCCGTTGCTTTCCATGTTAGCTAAAATCTTTGTTTTATATGACAAGATTTTAGATCTTTGTTTAATATGACTAAGATTGAACCACATTTTTTAATGTCTCTTTGAGTTAAGTAAAGATTTTAACTAAAACGGATGTTAAGCAACGACTATGATTATGGGCTTATACATTCTAATAACGCATATCTGCAGGGGCACTGTAAGAATTTCTGTTAGGCCCCGATGTCTGTAGCGCGATTCTGTAACTTTTAACACCTCGCCGAGTGTTAAGCTTGCCGCCAAATTTTGGCGTTTGCTCTTAATGAAAGTGCGATTCTGTAACTCTCCTTATCACTAAAATACAGTCAACTGTTTTATGTATGTATATCAGTTCAAATTAAGGGGAAAACTGCACTCATCTTAAGTACAGCATTTTACAGTGCCGACGTTCATGCCGCAGTAGCCCAGGAGATAAGCGTTCGGACTACAACGTGCGCGTCGCGAGTTCGGTTTCAGGTTTTCGTAGAACTTATTTGCTATAACTTTTAACACAACGAAATTTTTTCGCGTTAACTAAATACAGTAAAAGGTGTTAGCTAACACTTTTCGTGTTGTTAAAAGATACAGAATCGCGGAAAGTGTTAAATATTATGTTAAGCGAAGTTAACGCTAACACTTGCCTTTAAAAAAGTTACAGAATCGCGCTACTGAATTCAATGAGAAGAATACTTTTGTTTGAGTAAATTTTTAAGTTAGGTATTAAATTCAAGTCTACAGCTACATGGGTGAAGGAAGTATGCTGAGGGGGAGAGAACACTTGCATGCGCACCGTCTGCTTTTGTACAATCCTGGTGTTCATACGAACTAATATGTTGAATGGTGATGCAAAAGCGGACAATCGCCGTGTTAAAAATACCAGTTGGTAATATGGAAAAATTACAGAACTCGAACTAGTTGAGCCGGTTAGGCAAACCAGTATTTGACTAATATAAAACTAGTAGAATTGACTGCAGGGTAGTTACTTTATAAGGTTATGAATAAATAAACATTACGGAAACTAATAGATTTCGTTATATTATTAGTATTTTGTCACTATAAATGTAGGTTTAGTGTTTTTGTTTTGCCTGTGAAATTTAATAATGTATTTGCTTATAAAATAGGTGGAAAATTGTTTATCGACATATGAGCCACACGGATGTGTTGTGGTTTTTTCTGTGGTGGAAAAGGCCTCATTCCGCGTTGCCGAAGAAATTTTAAAATACTTGTGGCAGGAGAACTATATTAAAGATAAATCGGTTATCCTGGTGGGAAACAAAGCAGACTTGGCCCGTGCGCGTGTCGTGGCATCACAAGGTAAAATGTTTACTTGCTTTATATTCTTAAGCTGACTATGCACATCTCAAGAAATGGCAAAACTCTTTATACAAAAATTCTCGAGAAATGGTCAGGAAATTTATTTTCTTTCAAAATTTTTTGGGCTAATACACACTTTTTATTTCATACCATTGAAAAATCTGCTCGTATATATTTCTTGAGTTAAAGTAAGAGTAGCAGATTGAAATCAAAGGTGAGTAAATATTAATATTTTATTTATTTTATTACCTCTTTTTATTTATTTTTAGGTATATTAGAAATGGAAAGTAAATTAAATTAAAAACTTTATGCTAATTTGCACAGATATGTTTTGTTTACAATTTCTTGTTCTTCGCTGCTTGTTCTTCTCAAATACAATAGGTTAGGTTAGGTTAATGTGTCCGCCTCTCCGCGCTGCCGACAGGCACATTTACGCCGACTGCAGATGCGACAGAATTCATTTCAAGGGACCCCCATGCGTTTGGCATATATTCCCCTAAGACAAGGAGCGGTCTTGAGCTTGAGTATGGACTCGGTTCGTTTATTGCAGATGCGGGACCACGTTTGCCTGGCCACCTTGCATGCCGTTTCCCTAGCCCACCTAGAATTTGAATCTTTCTCGAATTTCCGTAGTATCTAGAGCTTACTCGTGGCAATAGGCGCAGAGATGCTCCTAGCATGGTTCGCCTCTGATTGCTCTGTGGTCTTCCCTGTCAGCTTGTCGAAATGTCGTTTTGGCCTGCAACCCATGTAACTACTGTAGAGCATTTCAAAGACTGTTCATTGAGCGATTGCCTATAGTCGAGAGCTACTTTCGAGGTAGTGTTACTACTCTGCAGAGCTTTGATCGCTGCATGGCTGTCGAAGTATATAGACACAGATGTGCGGTTTTTAGAGAAGCCAGCGTGCAAATTAAGTTTTGCCCTTTGGCAAAACGATTTTCAAAAAAACAAATTAAAAATTTAATTTATTTTAGTTCGCTTTTGACAAACGAGCCTTCATTCATGCGTGATTAGTGAACGCGCTGATATAAAGTGCTGAAGCTAATTCTTAATTCAGGCTTCTTTATAAGCTTATAAAATTGTTTACTTAATTTTAGTTTCAAGAAATTGTGCAGTAGCTTAGCCCTGAAATAAAGATAAAAGCAGAACATTCCAAAGAAAACAGAAGTATGATTTTTGTTTATAATTACGGTATTGGAGCTGTGAGGCTTCCGTTAGCTTATGATTCATATGAAGAATCCACTATGCAAAAAGATGAATTTTGTTTACAATTACGGCCTCCTCAATGGCTCTAAGCTCCGCCTGGAATACACTGCAGTGGCTAGGTAGTGAAAAGCTTAAGGAAAGGCAAATACTCTCCGAGTAGACGCCGCTGACCACCTTGCCTTACAGTCTGTGAATATGGAGGTGGAATGCGGGTTTAGAATGTGCTGTCCTCCCATTCATTCCTCTTATTGATTTTGGGGGAGAATTTGGTATTTGGGTAGTGGCCGATAGGTGTGGTGTAGTCTATGACTTTCAAATTTTGGAGGTGTGGTGGCACAGCGGTGTACAGCCAGTGCATGACCCGGGAATTCAAACCCCAACTCTTCCCTACGCCTGCTTTGAATGAATATGGGGCAGTGATAGCTTTCCTACACATGCTTGGATAGTTCTTTTTGCCAGGAGTTGACGGAAGAACTTCACCAACGGAGGGTCCAGTTACATTACCCAAAGTAACTCACGGCTCGCGGAAGTACATTATTAAAGGCTCCTTCAATGTCGAGAAAGTTACGCATAATGTACTAACTGAGGGCAAGTCCTTTTTTATCTTTGTGGAAAATGCTGTTTCCACGGACTTGCCCTTGAGAGTATGCATGCTGGGTCTTCGAGAGGTTAAGTGGGGGCATATTATTCCTAATTTGCTCATCGAATGTTCCCTCCAATACCTTAAGAAGAAAGGATGTAAGGCTTATAGGCCGGAAGTCCTTTGGTATTGTGCCATGTTCTACAACAATCTTTGTAGATTCCAGACAGCACCGGTCAGTGATTGTCTCTCGCCATTTGAAGCTCGGCGGGAAAGATGTTATCGGGATTTTAAAGGGTGGAATGTTCTGATAGCGTGGAGGCTGACCGTTTTCCAGATGTATTTGCGCTTCATCAAATCTTTGCGGTAGGCCAAGTCTACCATGAGAAGTGTGTTTATGGAATGAATGTGATGGAACGTTCTTAAAAACATTCCAATCCGTTCTCTTCCTATTTCTGTAAGCTGCAAGAATGGGTGATCTCACGAGGAGACAGAAACATATGCCACTTCTCGATTTGACCCAGTACCAGGTCAGAGGCTAGCGTGTGCTAATGACTTCCTTTCTACTTGCGGTAACGAACGTTGCTTCATTTCCAGAGTCGCTTATATACAGGTTGTAAAATAAAATAAAATCGAAAAGGCCCTCACTAAGGTTGGTGTTAGTAGAACCCCATACTACGTTATGAGCATTTGCATCAGCTCGTATTATTATCGGCCGCTCCCGTCGATTTGGCTCCTTCACTGCGTTAGTTAGGCAGGTAGTGGTAGTTGCGGGGCGTCGTGCGTCATATAGGCTGCAGTCAGCCAGATTTGTCTGCCTTCTGCTCACGGTATCTGCGTCGCTGAAATTTGATAACAAATGAGAGAGTCTTCTTGGCAAAAATGCAAACAATGGTTTTCTAAACATTTACTCGGCGGTTACAAAAAATTCGAATAGTGTTTATTCAAATTTTTTATTCGTTTATTCGAATAGTATTATTCTTTTATTCGAATAGTACTATTGGAAATTTTTTTTAATAAGGGGTATTCGGAATCACGATGCAAGGGCATTGCATCGTTGCATAGCAAATTATTATTGCAAAATAATGTCAAGCCAACAACAAAATACATGCGGATGCAAATGTCAAGCAATTTGCAGAATGCAACACCAAAAATCTATTGCATAGCATATTTTGTTGCATAGCATTTCTAGAAACAGCTGTTGAATTATGACTGCTGTCACACGTTCAATATGTATCGCGATCCGTATTGATGGGTCGGCTTGAATTTAGAATAGCTCCATCTCCCAAATTAAAAAAAAGTGACTGGGATCGATAGATATTATTAAGGTAAGTACAAATATATATATTTTTTGGCGGAAACAACAACAACAAGAATTATTAAGGGTCAAAATTCATTTAAAACGTTTTTTAAAATCAAGATTTTACAAAAACTAATGAAACGGTTTTCAAAAATTTAGGTAGGTAAATGAATTACCTTTCATTTCATGTAGCCTTGCTTGGGTGCAAAACCGCGCATATGCAAAATTTAAAGCACTTTTTATATAAAAGTTTCTCATTACATTTTTGAAGCACGGGCGAAGGTCTCCAACGCGAAAAGATTTTCCGTACAGAGGTACTGCAGTACACATTTGCATCGCGGATCCGGTGTTGGATCGGATAAGGGTTATTTTTTTTGAAGCGTGGCTTTAAATTTTGCATATACGCGGTTTTGTACCCCAAGAAACGTTACATCAAATGAAAGGTAATTCAATTACCTATCCAATGCAGAAAAAATAGGGAATCGGTTCGTAAGTTTATGAGAAATTTTGATTTAAAAAAATGCGTTCAACGAACTTTGACCCTTAATAACTCTAGTTGTTGTTGTTAGCTAAAAAAAATATACATATTTGTTCTCATCTTAATGATATCTTATCGATCCCCATCCTTTGTTTATACTTGGGAGTTGCAGCTATTCTGCATAAAAGGCTTATTTACACGGGTCAATTTTTCTAGTAGATTTGTGTCGTTCCACCGTGTAAAGGTTGAACGTAAAATCGACACGTTTAAATCAGCCTTCAAGCCGATCCATCAATACGGATAACGATTTATATTGAACGTGAACTGAATCAGCTGTTCACAAATTGTTTTCACACGTTTGCAATTAGAGTTGACAAAGGGCGCTCACGATTCGGTGCATTTTTATGCAATTGCATAATTTTGTCAACTCATATGCTATTTATTATGAATTCCCTTATAGATTCTTAAACCGACATTCGCTGTTTTCTTTGCTTATACCTATGAGCGTGCATTCCCTACAAACCACATACCGGTTACCAATGTAGCTAAATAGTGGGTTTCATTAATTTCTCATATGGTCTATAAAGTGGCTATTTTTGTTCAGGCGGCGTGAAGATTTTAACCATATGTGTGACTTCGCATCTCCCTTGCACTTATTGAACTCTCCCATTAACGAAAACTATAGCTGTTCTTTTCAATACTTCCAGTCTTAATTTATAATATATTAAAAATAATATCAACTAAAAGAAATACGGTTTATTAATCCTAATTACGAGGTTTCACATATAATAAAGAAGCGATATGTCTTCAGTAGGTCGATTCTGTAACTTTTTTAACGCCAGGTATTAGCGTTAACTTCGCTTAATACCTTTTTAACGCTTTTCCCTATTCGCTAACTTTTAACCACACCAAAAGTGTTAGCTAACCCTTTTACTGTGGTTACTTATCGCGAATTAATTTCGTGGTGTTTAAAATTACTTATTATAGAAAATAAGTTATCCGAAAACCGCACGTTGTAGTCCGAACGCTTATCAAGTGCGCTATTGCGACATGAACGAATATACCACAAATAGCAGGTAGCTGTATTTTAGTGTTAAGGAAAATTACAGAATCGCACTTGCGTTAAGAGCAAATGCCGAAACTCGGCGAGTGGTTAAAAGTTACAGAATCGAGCTGCAGGTTGCAAGGATCTTTTATTAACTAAGTGTTGAATAACAACTTTTCTTAGCTTAAGGTTTAACTATAAAAAGGAAAAGGATGCAGTCCCAAAAAGCATATTTTAGGATTGCATTCTTTCCTTTTACAAAAACCGCCTGCTTATACAGGTTACGTCTTAAGGATAAAAACTTAATTGCTATATATTTTATAATTAGGGGTTTCTGCAAAATCAACTGTAAAGAGAACATAACATATTAAAGCTCGAAAAAAAGTTTCGTATAAATACATATTTACCGAAGACTCTCAACCTAATAGTTCCGCTTTCTTCCATCTATGTGACTAGGTCCAAGGGTTCCGTTAAGGAAATTGCGTGTTGGTTGGTTGGTCGGTGGAAATTACCCGTCGTGATTCGTGTTTTGTAATGAAATTAAAGTTTATGTAAATAATATTTTTACGAATTAGTTAAAAAAATATTGAAATATTAACGGTAATACTAAACGATTAAAAACAAATTCTAAAAAATCCATAGTGAAACAAGCGAAAAAATAGCTCATAAGCAAACGAAGAGAAATAAACGATTTTTTCGTACAACTTTTGATTGCAATCGAAATTTTATTTTCCGCTTTCGGACTATTGACATCGAGGTCAACGTATTTTGATATAGGAGATTGAGCTGCCTTCAACTAATGCCAGCGCAATAGCTGCATTCACTTTTAATTCATTTAATTGTACTGAAACACCGGGTTTTACACTTTTACCACCGGAGTTGCTGCAGCGTAAACTCAACTTTATGGTGGATCAGCTGAAGCAGATGCATGCACAATTACCAGGGTAATTCATTCTACAAAAGGTTCGGACTCACATTAATACCATATTTTTTAGGAACTACCAAATATGCATATCGTATGAGTTGTTAACAGAACTTGCAAATTCATTGTTAAACAACACCATTTTGAGATCGTAAAGGGGCTCATGGAAATACAAAATGTTACGGAAAAACATTTGTTAACACTACGTAAACAAGCTAAAACTGACTTTCAATTAGAAATCTAGGAATGGCAAAGTAAAATAACTGATCCAGAGGAGATGAGTCATATTAAACAGCTTATGCAATTGAAACATGCAAAGAAGATGCGGGAGGCCGATATGAAATTGATTGCTATGCTGGATCAACAACAATTGTAAAAAATGTTATGTTATGCCAAAAGATATCAATACATATACTTATATTGAAATGTATTAAATTATGCAACTGCTAAAACACACCAAAAAATAAAGAGAAAGGCGCGGATCAAAATCGCTATCTGAATCTGAATTAAGTAATAACTCTTCCATTTTTTGGCTATTCGATTTATGTATAATTTGGCTTGGTATATTATTGCGTGGCGGCACCATTGGCACAAAGGCTGACAATGAGCCCGTTGATGATTTCATTGAATGCGTCGAATTGGTATCAATCAGCAATTTATCTTCATGCACTGTAATGCAGAAATTTTGTTAATTTGTGTGTGAAAAAGATGGAATGTTGTTTAATAAACTTACTATTTGCCTTGTTGGCATTGCCATTGGTTAGGGGACCATTTTCAGTAGCGGGCAAATCCAATATATCCTTGATACCCATTTTGAAGAGCACCGAATCCAATTCGGATTTGGGTAGTTTAAGCGATAACTCTAGCAGTCTACTCTTATAAATGGTAAGCGCTTTTTCTAGTTCCGCATTTTGTTGTTGCGCTTTACCTAGATCGGTCTTCTCAACGCTGGTCATATATTTTCTGTAGAGAAATTAAAAAAAAAAATGTATTTTGTAGCGAGTAATTAGGAACAAACAAGAAGTTCTTCGTTCACCATCTCAAAGGCGTATCATATCAAACTATTATGACTATTAACCATCTTCATACCACAAAAGTTCAAATGTCAAACTTAGTTGTATGCCAAATCGAACGCTTGTCCAATGGTCAATGTGATATCCGACGCTAACTTATTTGATATAAAGACGAAGCATTCATGTGTCTCTTCTGTATTACTGCCACCGGTACTATTACTGCCATTACTCGAACTACTCACACCATTCATGCTGCCACTACCACCATTCATGCCATCATCCAATGGTTTAACGGTTTTCGCAATAAAACTGAAAAATTTCTTAACACCCTTCTCATCGGCACAATAGGAGATATTGTGCAGCGGGAACTGATGTAGAATTTTTTGTGTACGTGGCTGTTGTACGGCAACACCACGGATGGGTCGGTTTTATTGAAAAAATCAGTGCAGTAAAAAGGACCTGTCCGAAAAAAATGCATATTTCACTGCAATAAACACATTATGCATATGCATTACGTAAAGCAATTCCGAAGGTTTTGAATTGCTCTGTGCTAAGGGCCTGCCTGTGCATCTTTAGATGCCTAGTCAACATCTCATTGGGTTTTGTAGTTCCGAGCATATTTGCCTCACTAGCCAGGTGGTGTTCAGGTGACATACATCCCGTAGCCGTTTTGAGTGTGGTATTTTGGCAGGCCTGTAACCTCCAGTGTATGCATGGTAGGTGTTGTCGAAAGGGGGTAGTGACGACGTTGGGGATTGCACGTAGCTGTGCAGTGTTAGTACCGCTAGTCACTTTCACAAATTTAGGGATACATAGTCGTAGGGACACATAAGGGGAGATTAATATAATATACATATTTTCATGGTAAATGAATAACTTACCTGAATCTTTGTTGCCAATTGCTTTTGTTGATTTATATTTAGTATACATATTTAGTTTGAGTTAGTTCGCGAAGAACTAAATTCTTATTGTAATAACATTTACGTACTTTTAAGTTTTATTCGCGATTTTTTAATTTTTTTCTTTTGAATTTTGAGAAAAAATTATTGAATATTTTTTTGACAATAGCGCTGAAGTTTTGATTTTGGGATATTTTTGAAAAGCTCTTGCTGTTTCATTCGCACTCATAACATAATGAGTGTTACAAAATCAGCAAGGTTTTCTCTTTTTCACAGTTCTTGTGTACATTAACCCTAGCATAGATGTTTGTTACTTATGGGCACATCTTTTTATAAAACTTAGAGCAATTTTTTTTTGGTCACCTAAGGTTAACAAAATCATTCCAAAATTTTGGAAATATGGGAATCTAAAAATGCATATGTGTTGGTATTTTTGGAAAATGTGGTTAGCGGCGGTTTGTAGGGGGGAATCTAAAAATGCATATGTGTTGGTATTTTTGGAAAATGTGGTTAGCGGCGGTTTGTAGGGGTGGTTAGCGGCGGTTTGTAGGGAAGCTATTACCGTTTTTGTGAATGTTTTGTGTATGTGTAAATTTATAAACTACAAAATTTTAGAAATTGTCAAAGCAATCCAGTAGCGGATTTCATTAATAAGGGCCGCAATGTATTTAATCAAAATTTAAGAAATTTTTGAATAAGAATATATATGCTGCCATAAGTATAATAGTTTTTAATTAATAATAAAAATAAGGTAATACTTTACGGCTTACGTCAAGTGTTAATACACGTCCAAAAATCTTGAGAGAGGTATCAAAAGACGCGTCTTGACCTCCGTAACAATAATCCGAAGGGGGAAATCCGATATTTTTAGAATTTTGCGAGATATTTGCAGTTAAAGTTCACAATTTTTCTGTAATTTTCATGTGGTTGTTGTAATCACATTACCCTGTGAGAAAAAAGTGGCACGCGGAAGGACATCACCGTGGCGGTAGCCACGGCTATGGCACACACCCGGAGTTGGAATGGCGAAGCCCAGGGTTATTTTTTGAAGCGCGGCCGAAGGCCGCCTGCGCGGAAAGGTGTTCTGCACATAAAAACGTGGATCGGACCCCGAATTTGGGAGCTAACCCGGGTCAATTTTCGGTTTTTCACTAATAACTTTTCACAGAAACAAAATATTGCTTTTCCCAATTTCGGATTATTGTTACGGCGGTCAAGACGCGTCTTTTGATACCTCTCTCAAGATTTTTGGACGTGTATTAACACTTGACGTAACCCGTAAAGTATGCTTGCGTGTACAAGTGTGTGCCCAAGCAGTAGCAATATTTCTTTCATTATTCGAATAGTGGTAACGAATAGTTGTATTTATTCGGTTAATGGTGGTTGAATAGTTTTTGGCTTATTATATATATATATATATATGGCGCGATATACAACAGTTATATCATCAACCTCCTAGGAGATTTTTGCGCCGAGCTTCTCTTCCAATTTGTGGTGTGCCGCTTTGAATTTTTTCCTACAAATTGGCGGGACCTACGGTTTTTCGCAGACTCCGAACGGCATCTACAAAGCAAATGAATTTTTCCTGAGAAGCCTTTCATGGTAGAAATACACTCGGAGAGTTTGGCAAACCACTGCCGAGGGGCGACCCTGTTTTGAAAAAACTTTTTCAAATCACTTTTTGATGTAACCTGTACCAGGGCTCGAACCCGGACCTTCGGTGTGGTAGGCCGGCAACACTACCTCCACACCACGGTGGCCGCTTATTATCTTAATAATTAAATAGCTATTCGTACAGTGTTGTGGTAATAATAAAATACAATTATTGGTAATAATTGAAGCTGTAAATAGACATTTACTATAAAGTTACTATACATAAATATGTAGGTATTTGTGCATTTCTATGTTTATTGCAGTTACATTTGCTTGGTAGGCTTTGTTCTAGGGCTTCAAGCAAGAGATGCCAGGGCCGAAATTCATTAGGTATACTGTTTATTATGGTAAGAAAAGGACGGGTTTGTGCTGATTTTTCATGTTCACATGTGTAAATAGTTTAATTTGCGTAAAGCAACATACACATAATAATACTACCTGGTTCCTATGTTTTGTTAAATACTCATTTAAATGTACTTACATACATACCCAGCCAACATATTGGCAAGGGTTTTGCAAACTAAGATTGCAGCAAGCTTGCATAAATAAGAGTTTTGCGAACGTAGTTCAAAATTTGTTTTCAAATGCAAGTGTTTTGCGAACTTCGTCGAAAATTTGTTTGCAAATGCAAGTGTTTTGCGAACATCGTTGAAAATTTGGTTGCAAATGCAAGTGTTTTATAAATTTAAGCAACACGTGTCATTCTAAATTGGGCAAATAAGTTGTTTTAATAAATTGTGTAAAAGTTTGATACTTTGAATTATCATTTGCTATTAAAAAACGTAATTATCTACTTATTTAATGTCTGCAGCCAAAAAGAAGAAAATTGTTGTGCGCAGGAGCAGCAAATTTTTTGAGCATCTGTGGAAAGTTCTTTAAGTACCCAGAGTGCATTTGTGGAACAGGAGGTTTTGTTGGTAAGAATATAAATTTGAAATGTCCTTTGACTGTATACTGATATCGATTTTGTATCTATTTTTAGAAGACAGATCTAAAAATATTATCAACATTCAATTCGAGAAAATTTGTTACGAAAGCGGGGCAGAGGATCATGATTGACAACGTTGCTGAGAGCTTTTCCTGGCGCGGAACTGCAGATAAGAAGTCCATTAGGGCCTTCACTGTCGCCACTGCCATTCGTCGTAAGTGAAATACGTTTAATAGGTACATTTTTATATTTATATTTAAATTATATTTGCAGAAACTTTCGCTGAAAATAGAGGCAAGGAAGAGGACTTGGCGACAATGAAGCTCTTATTTATATATTTTAATTTAATAGTAAAAAGGAGTTTTTAAATGTATCAATAATAAAAAATATCCAAAACAAAATACATAAATGTTTCAAACGCTTATTAATTTCATAAAAAATACGTGTTTTTCAAGGATTTATAAAACGTGTTTTTAAGCATTTAAAAAATGTGTTATTTAAGCATTTAGGAAACGTGTTTTTTAAGCATTTAGAAAACATGGTTTGCAAATGTCTTTTTCACGCTTATAAAGTTGAGTCCTTTTCGATTATAAAACGCTTGCTTTGATGTCACAACAACGTTTTGCAAGTGTTTTGCTTACATTTGAACGCTTATAAAACGCTTATTTTTATTTAAAATTGTTTGCTGGGTATGTATGTATGTAAGTATGTAGGCAGGGTCATAGAAATTTGCGAACTCTTTGTATTGATTTAAGGATGACCATTAGTAGGTAGATTTTTTTTGTGTTTGAACAACTGAAGAATTGCATAAAGCACGACTATTTGTTTTAAATTTTGGTGTCTAAACTCGTTAACTAAATGAACACAAAGGGCCTGCTTTCATGAGGGATATTCGTTCATTCGAATAGTGTTTATTCGAATATTATTCGAAAAAAATACCACTCCTATTTTCTACCTGTAGCTGGGGTCTTAAACACCTGGTAGGCATCAGAGGTTAGTCCGCAAACCTTGTTACCGACGATCCAAGTGAAGCTTATGACTTCAATATTTTATTTTAAATTAAAAATCAAATGATGTTTAAACAAACAAACAAATATTTTTTGTTAATAATAAAAATAAAATTTAAAATTTTCATACTTGATTCAACAAACAAATTCAATATCGATGCCTTACTTTCTCAACCTCGTATCTTAAATAAGGTAACTTTTCAGAAAACAAAAAAAACTGTCTATTTTTTTTACCGTTGCTTTTTATGTTAAAACTTTAATGCAATTATTAAGACATAAATTAGAGCTATGTTTACAAGTAAAAATTGTATACTTATCAATGTTAGTTTACGCATTAAACACGTTTTTTAAGATATATGTAGCTTTTATTGCATTAACGATAATTTAATTTTTTGAATTTGATTTATAAGTTAGTAGTTTGCTGCACTTATATTTATACAACGAAGAGACTTCGAAACTATTAAATAAGAACAATATTTTGTTTTTGTAAGAATTCTTATTTAAAAAAAGTATAAACCAACGTATTTACCCTTACTGGCCCACGTACAATTTTTGTACTAAAAAGTTAAACCGCATTTGCAAAAGTCAAAAGATTACACTGGTTTACAGCCAAAATGCACCAGAGACGCCATAGTGAAATTCCTATGTAAAATCACCTCCTAATTCCGAAAATCAAGGTTATTTTTACTTGAATGGTACCGTTTTTGAGATATTTACGATTTACCGTTATTTCAAAAAACAAAAAAGATGGCTCCACTCAATCGTGTATATCTCAAGAACTAACTGAGCTCTTCCAAAACGGTTTGAAAAATTTGAAAGCTTATGAACTATAATCAGTAGGCCCGTCCACAATGAAGACGACGGCGGCGAACGACAACGACGAAAAACTGAAGCTTGACGATATTTGCCGTCAAGCATTGGCGACATGATTATAATGAGAGCGGGGGCGACAGGTGCGAATCATCTTGAAAAGTAGCAAAAAAAGTTGTAAAACGTGTGAAAGAGACATATTCGGTAATAATTGGAACTTATTTTACAAGTTATTTACTCTTCCTTACGTTTTTATTGTCAAAAAAACCAAACGCCACCATCTGCCGCTTGTCAAAATAGAATTAGATTTAATCTGGCGACAGCGGCATCTGTGATTGATTGCCGCTTTGTAGCGTCGTGTTCAAAAAATTCCTCCCCATAAGAACACGTGTAAAAATAATTTGACAGATGCCGCTTGTCGTTTGCCGTTTTCATTCTGGTTACCACTAGTACATACAACACTTTTTGCTAGGTCCTGCAAATTCAAACATAGTGAACAATCATTACGGATTTTTAAAAATTTTTTTGTAAAAATATAAAAAAATTTGTACTTTGCGATGAAGCATCTCGAAAACTTTTTGTTTTTTTGTAGATATTTTTCCTCCCTCTAAGCTCTGTTTTATTACAAAAAAAAATAAGCTATCAGTGAACAAAATCGATGAACTAATACAAAAGTTATAAGCATTCAAGTAAATAGATCCATTTAATGCTTAAATACCCTACTGGTACATATGTGTTAGTATTCGTATATCAGTTAGTTAGCAGGTAGATTTTCAAAAAGTTATTAGATACAAAAAGCTGTTAGTGTCGTTTTCTCAAACCTAGGTACATTTTAAACAAGAGCATATTTTTGAGGCAGGTAGTGTTTTCTTTGTAGAACTAGGGAACCTTTTTGTTTAGGTAGGCTTGCATTTTTACTGGATCTAAGTATAAATAAGAGTACATGCGCCTTGTTCCTTCATAATATCTGCAAGGCTCGCCGGATACTGTTCAGTTTATAATTGCAGTTTATAACCCGTCATTTACTTAAAAATAAAAAATGAATAAAAGGGCGCGAGAGTTTGAGTGTACAAATGATCCAGATATGTTCTGTTTCATCTGCGGTCAATTTATTGTTAAAAGTGTGAGACGTGTGTTTTCAAATCCTTTGCAAGTTACATACTATAAGTGTTTTGGAATTGAGCCTAAAAACAATGAAAAACCATGGACACCGAACACTGTGTGCACCACATGCCGAGTCGAATTGATTTCTTCGGAAACCGGAACAAAAAGGTACGTTGTAAAAATTAGGAATTTGTTCCCTTTTAATGCATAGCTGACTAATTTCTGAAACTATCTATTTAGGCGACGTGTGAAATTTATTACACCAATGAAGTGGAGGGAACCAACTTGCCATTCAACGGACTGCTATATTTGTACTACAAAAGTACTTGGTGTTGGAAAGTCCAGAAAAGTAACCTATGCGAGCGTATCTACAGTGTCCTAATTTCAACAGAAGCGACATTGCCAGAATCAAATTTAACTTTAGTTCCGGCTCCAGTGTCATTGTCTGATTACGCGGCATCATGTTGTACTGAATTTCAAACGGAAAACGAAAGAAATTATTTGTCACAAGCACAACTCAATGATTGGATAAGGGATTTGGAATTGTCAAAGGAAAAGGCCGAACTATACGCCTCTCGAATGCAACAATTTAAATTTGTTTCATCCGATGTTAAGGTAACATATTATAGAACTCGTCACGAAGAATTTTCCAAGTACTATACGAAGGAGGACAGTGTTTGTTACTGCAAAGACATTGCTGGTCTATTCAAACAATTTGGTGAACCATATGATTCAAAAGAGTGGCGATTGTTCATAGACGGCAATAAATTAAGTTTAAAGGCCGTATTATTGCATATTGGCAACCAAAAGCCATCTATCCCGATCGCGCATGCAGTAAATACGAAGGAAACATATGAGATAATGCAAAAATTGCTCAAGTTAATCAAATACGAAGAACATGATTGGAAAATATGTGCCGATCTTAAAGTCGTTGGAATGCTATGTGGTCTACAAAGTGGATACACAAAATACTGTTGCTTTCTATGCAAATGGGATAGCCGAGCTCGCCAAGACCACTACATCATAAAGGATTGGCCAGAACGAATCGAGTTTCAAGTTGGGGTAGATAACATAAAATACTCTCCACTCATAAAGAAAGAAAAAATAATTCTACCTCCGCTCCACATCAAGCTCGGCCTTATCAAAAACTTTGTGAAGGCTTTGAAGACAATCTTCCCAGAGATATCAGAAGCAAAAATAAAGGGACCGATTTTGTTCACTGGGGACCGATTTTGTTCACTGATAGCTTTTTTTTTTGTAATAAAACAGAGCTTAGAGGGGGGAAAAATATCTGCAAAAAAACAAAATGTTTTCGAGATGCTTCCTCGCAAAGTACAAAAAAAAATTAAAAAATCCGTAATGATTGTTCAATATGTTTGAATCTGCAGGACCTAGCAAAAAGTGTTGTATGTACTGATTATAGTAAATTTTATAAGCTTTCAAATTTTTTTTTTGGAAGAGCTCAGTTTGTTCTTGAGATATACACGATTAAGTGGAGCCATCTTTTTTGTTTTTTGAAATAACGGTAAGTCGTAAATATCTCAAAAACGGTACCATTCAAGTAAAAATAACCTTGATTTTCGGAATTAGGAGGTGATTTTACATAGGAATTTCACTATGGCGTCTCTGGTGCAGAAAAAAAGTTGGAATTTGTGATCCAGTGTTATTAATAATATTAATTAATATATTATAGTTATTTGTAAACTATCTAATAAGCTCACTTTTGCCACCAACTGCTACGTCCTGAAAAGTTTTCGATCTCTTTCCTTTTTATCAGATATTCCCGCAAAGAACAAGCGTACATATGTATATATTAATATAGCAACGATTTGGGTCACTGTTATCCCGACTATTATCAAGTTCTAAAAAATGTTGGGAGGAGTACGAAAGACACTTTTCGGTAAAATATTTGCAAAAATCCGAATAACTAATCGGGGGCGTTTTCTATAGTTTACAATACCACGATTTATTATTTCTTCAATAAAAATTACAAACTGATAAAAACAAGAAATTTTAACATCAAACGGGTTAAAATTTTATTTTCATTTGACGTTAAAACTCCTATAGAAAAGAGGGAACTGCCAAGATCACTATTACTTTGCTTAATATAGTTTACAAACTCCTCATAGATATTCACCAAGCAAAATAATTACGAAAATCACTGCAATGCAAGTAATGAAATTAACTTCACAGTCTTCTCACTGCAAGTACTAAAAGAAACGGTAATTTTTTGTTCGTTCTAGCGTCGCCGAAAAATAACGGAACGCCATACGTTAAGCTATTTCAAAAGAAAATAATAAGAAACTTTTGGGGGATAGTAAAACGATTAATATGAATTAAAATATGCATTTATATAATGCATTTAGATAAGTGTTTGACGTAGTTATGAAAACAGCATTGATTGAGACCCCAAGATATGGACTCCTATTTTTTTGCGATAGACATAACCTATTGAGGTAGGAATTCGTTGCAGTTATAGAACAGAAAAATAGGAATCGTTTGATATGAAAATCTCAAAATCGCATTTTTTTAAGATACGAAGTTGGAGAAGTAAGGCATCGATATGTAAAAATTACATGTACATCATTATTTAAACAAGTTTATATTTAACTAGTTATAAACACTACATCTACCCACCCTTCAAAGACGAAATCAAATAATAAGTTATCTTATTAAACAAAATGAACTTTCTCAAAAATTATCTAAATTAAAAAAACCGTAATATGTTTTTTAGGGTGCAGTGCTATAAAGCCACAGGCAATAAAGCCATATGGCCCTATATCACAATGAAACGAGAAATTAAACCATATGGCTTTATTGCATACACCCAAGTGCAATGTTACCATAATCGTTGAGTGACCAAAATGGGGCTTATGTCACAATTAAACAATAACTCAAAAAAACAAGAAATAACTCCCACATGAAATAAGTCCCAAAAAAAAAATAACTTCTTTACACATTACATATACACATATAAAAAAGAAGCGCAAAAGAAGAAGAATGAAAATCTACTATTTAAAACATTCGAAGCGGTACAATTGAAAACGGGTCATCGATTAAAATCGTTTTATTGTAGCTGTGCTGGGAGCCGGATTTATTATTCAAAATTTTCACCTGCGGCGCTTTTTAAAACAATTTTGAAAAGTACTTGAAAACATAATAAAAAATGAAAATTTTCGCCTTCGGTGGTTTTTTTTTTAATATTTTTGAAATAATATTCTAAAATAATAATAATCCCGTACTTTGTCTCATTTTTATGACCCCAGCCTACACAGTCTTGGTTAAAAGTAAAAAAATTGGGATTATGACACTGCTAGGGGAGTGTCATAATCCCAATTTTTTTACTTGCCAATTGGGACTATGAAATGCTACCTGTTATCACGAATGACACTTTATATAATGTTAATGGTTAAATGGTATTTCGTTTGGGGGTGTCCATATAAAGATACTTATGTATGCCGATGATGTAGTTATCCTAGCAGAAACCCCAACACAACTACAGAAAATGATCAACAAACTAGAGGAGTACTGTAATGACTGGGGGCTTACAATAAATACTGATAAGACAAAGGTACTTATATTCAGGTGCTCAAAAGGTAGATACTGCAGAGAAGAAAAGTGGCATTTGTATGGACAAGAGTTGGAGAAGGTTAAGGAATACAAGTATCTAGGAGTAGTTATTACGCACAATGCATCGTTCCATAAACATTTGTCAAGCAAGCTTAAATCAGCTAAATATGCTATAAACAGCACCTGGAGATCTTTCTTGTCAAAAAAAGACGTTCCTCATAGTCATAAGTACAAACTATTTAAAGCAGCTGTACGAACTGTATTGGGCTATGCAGCAGAAGTGTGGGGAATTGATTATTACGAAGAAGTAGAAAAGTTGCTGAGGTACTTTATTAAAAGGCTGTTCAGATTACCTCGTAATACTCCCAACTATATGATTCATCTCGAAACCGGACTTCCAGAATTGTATTTTGACTTCTTGAAAACTCATTTCAATTATATTTGCAGGGTTATGGAAATGGGTAATAAAAGTCTTCCAAAGCTAATTGCAATGCACTTGCTACAAACTAGGTCTCAATGTTTCCAAAAGTGGGATGCGCTAGTAATAAATGATACCACTTTGTGGAGACATTGGCACCGCAATATATTAGCTAAAATAGATGAGGTGAAAAGGGATCATTTTCTGTTAAAGGCTCAAGCTAGCGAAGTAAGACGTACTTACCCTGCCCTCGAACATAATCTTTGTGAGCGTAATTATTTTAGAGATGAATTTAGCATATATACGATCAGCAATTTGTTTCGCGTAAGAGGAGAACTATTGAAACTAAATTATGAACCTCATCTTGAGCGTCCAGATAACCGCTGTCCAATTTGCAACTCAGGAAATGAAGAAAACGTTTTACACTTTCTGGGTAGCTGTCCCGTACTTAGGGAATATAGAATATTATTTTTTAAAAAAAGTGTATTAACACACCAAGAGATTATAGAATATTTAAATGGTAAAAACTGGCTAACATTGAACCAATACGTTAAATCAGCGTTAAAATATAGGAAGCAAATTTTGGAGGAGGAATTCTGAATCTTATATTTAAGAAATACTTTAGTATATAATGATCAGAAAAACTCTCTATTAGAACTTATAAACTGACGGCACTAAGCCAAAGTTTAGTTTTTAAACATTTTATATTGTAATCAACTTTGTAAACAAAGATGCTATTTAATAAAACATATTACTACTACTACTATAATGTTAATTATTAAAACTGAACTAAACTTTTTAAATTGCAAAAAAAAGAAATCAAATAAATGTGAATTATTTAAAAAAAAAAATTTTATGTGAAATAACACCATAATGGCTTTATTTCACTCTTTCACTTACATGGAAATAAAACCATATGGCCTTTTTTCACACTCAATTAGGTTATAAGGCCATATGGCTTTATTGCCTATGGCTTTATAACACTGCCCCGTTTTTTAGGTTTTGTTCAGACCCAGGCCCGTGCGCACGGGGGGGGTTTTGGGGGTTAAAACCCACCCCATGGCCAAATCTAAGTTGCAATGATTTTACAAAAGTTTTCAAAATACACTTTATAAATCTTGTATTGAATCTTGACTCATAGCTCTTGACAAAATTAGTTATAATAATTGTACGAAGGAAGAAATTGGTGAAAGTTGCAAAAAAATGAGGTTGGCCAATACATAAGTCCGGCACTTTGAATTGCACTTGGAGCTTTCCGAAATTACAAAGTTGTGTAGCGTATGGGCATTTTTTGTTCTTAGATTTCACCGATGAAAACAGTGAGCAGTTTCAATTAACAGAGCGAATGAACTGCAAGGCTCAATTATATGAAAGATTTCGAGTGTTTTCTGACCCTTTTTGTTGTAGGCGTAAAGAGAATTGTGAGAAAATGAACGTTGGAGAGCAGATGAGCGACAACGTTCAATTATTTGAATGTTTTCAAACATTTTCTGAGGTTTTTTTTATTTTACCTAACAGAAGATAAAGATCGCATTTTTCATGGACGTTTATCAATAGTCTGTGGAAAATAAACATAGCATATTTCATATTTTCCGAATAGTGTCAATAAAACTTCATAAACCTTATTTTTTATTATTTATGATAATAATAATAATTCCCAACGGATTATCCACCATATCCCGCCCGACCGGCGCGAGGAACGCATCCGCAATACGCGCGGATTGTTCTTTCGTGCCGAGTCTTTGAAAGGCTTTGGTTTGTTAATCGTCGAGATCTGAAACTGCTCAGCTACAGAGAAAACCTCATCAGCCAAGTAAGGTAGATACAAAATAGATGACACAATTAATAAATAATTAGTTGACAGCGAATAGTTATTGTAAAGAATAAAGATAAGAATCAAGGGATATGAAAGCAAATTGTTGCTATGTATTTAGGATAGAAATAATTGACATTTTTATTCTGCATAGTGAGTCTGAAATATCAAACGTACCAGAATGAGAGTTATTATTTTGACACAAACAACGAAAAGGCTGATATAATTCCAAATTAGTTCGGCACTGTTTCAAGATAAGTGGTTTAAAATGTCTTGATGGACGAGAAGGTACATTGAAGTTCACTTCGCTCAAAAGAAACGGGCTTGTGATTGAACCATTTAGTAATTTAATCATGAAAACAATTCCAAGCATTTCCCTCCGACTAGAAAGGCTGTGAAGATTAATTAGTTTTAAGCGACTCGTATACGATGGCAAATTATACAAGGGATCCCAGTGAAGATCTCTTAACGCAAATATTAAAAATTGTTTTTGAACTGATTCTAAGCGATCCACGTGGACCTGGTAAAGTGGATTCCAAATTATAGAACCGTATTCAAGTATCAGTCTGACTAATGTAGTAAAGAGTTTTAGTTACATAAGGGTCGCTAAATTCTTTAGACCATCGATTAACAAATGCTAGAACGCCTCCAGCTTTATTGACTGTTACGTTAATATGACAGTTAAAACTGAGTTTTTAGTCCATAGTAACCCCAAGGTCAACAAAATCATACATTTGCTCAAGACTATAACTGTTAATTGTATAGGAAGCTGGCTGTGATTTTCCTCTCAAAAAACGCATGTACCTATTTACATTTCTTTAGATTAAGCAGCATATAATTTAAATCGCACCAAGTAACAAGTGTATTTAGATCTGATTGAAGCTTCTTCGAATGACATAAAAAGCTTTACATCGTCGGCATACATTAAAATTTTCGAAAATTATATTACTGTAGAAATGTCATTTATAAACAACAAGAACAGAATCGGGCCAAGATGGCTTCCTTGAGGAACTCCAGAGGAAACATAATTAACATCGGATTCACAATTTTTAAACACTACTTTTTGTGCTCTGTCGCTAAGGTAAGAAGAGATCTAGCGATTGAGACCCGGCTGGAAACCCAACTGATCCAGTTTATGAATAAGTAAAGAGTGACACACTTAATCGAAAGCTTTGCTGAAATCAAAGTAAATTCAAGTAAGTTTGTAACGGTGGACTTTCCCTTACAGAACCCGTGTTGACAGTCGGAAATCAATGTAGAGATAGGATTCGTAAGCTGATTGGTAACAATAGCTTCACACACTTTTGGGATGGCAGAAAGCTTTGCTATGCCACGATACTTCTCTACAGAAGCCTTGCTTCCGCTTTTATGAAGCGGTAGAAGAAACGACTCTTTCCATGCTTTTGGAAAAACACCACACTTTAGTGACAGATTGAACAAATTGGTAAGGGCTTGGTAAATATTGTTAGCACACTTCTTCAAGAAGCATGTATCAGGACCGCATTTAAAAGGTTCCTTCAAGCTTTTCAGATAAATAAGAACATCATTGGCGCATATAGTTGGACAATTAATTAAATTGTTCCCATGTAGCTCATAGGGATAATTTAGAAAGTCAGAGTTGGTGACGGCAGAATATTTAGTGTGAAAAATTGCGCAAAGAAATTATGACCCAAAAGAAATCAAAAACGACCCCAAATAAGCTTCAGAAAAACACCAATAAAAGGCTCCCACAAGTGTCCAAAAACCCTCTGAATGGATGAATGAAAGAAAAGCACCAATTAGAGGGCTCCGAAAGGCGTCTGAGAAGGCTCCAGAAACACTCAGAATGGAGGAATAAAAGGCTCCGAAAAAGGTTCAGAAAAGCACCAATAAAAGGATCCGCAGTTCATTTAAAAAGAGTCAAAAAACGCTTCAAATTCATCGAAATCGGACTCATTTCGGACTCTTTTTTATGACTTCGTTGGAGTGCCGGCGTAGAGCGATTTTTCGCTCCATTTGGGCTCTGAAAGAAGCTCATTTTGGAGAGTAAAGTTCTGAGAAATGAGCGTTTTATGGCTCCGAAAGGAGTCTTTTTTTGCACTTTTAGTTAGCTGGGATATGCCATCATATCACCAATTCTCTTTCAAATACAGAAAAATGTGTACAACCAAAAAAATAGTAGTTTTAGGCATCAGAGTATGCAAATTCAGGAAAGTTAAAGAACATTTAAATTTGTTTGTTTCAGCAAATATGTTTAACTTAGTGAAAAATGTATGCGAATGCAAATCTAAATTAAACCCCCCCAAGGCTAATTCCTGCGCACGGCCCTGGCAATGGCTAGGCGATATTGTGAGCAGGCGAATCGTTCGTTTGAGCTATCGTTCGCCGCGCATAATGAGGCCCTAAATGCCTGTAACTTTTGTAATTATCAACATATTTGGAAATTCTAGCCGGTTTTAGACAGAAAAAACTGCAATTTCTTAAATGGCCTGGATAGCTTTTGAGAGGTCATCGGATATTTGTGTGTATTCTCAAAGTAAACACAATATTTTATATTCCTTGTATTTATCAACTTTTGGTATCTATATAATAATATCCAGGCGCGTATTCAGGTGGGGTTTTTTGGGTTCAAACCCCCTTCGAAATTTCCGAAAATTAAAACATATACGTCTGTACTAATATAATTATTCTATTCAATTTTAGAAGTTAAGCAGTTAGCATTAATAGCAATAAAGAAAACACGAAAGAATAAAATTAAATAATATTTCACACTGAGAGAAGTTATTGGTTGTCGCTTATCAATTATCAGAGAAAGTCTGAGAGGTTAAGAAATTCTCGCAAAACTATCAGACTTGCTCTGCATAAGATCAACTTAGCATCTCAACTACATACATAGCATGTTAACAATAGCAAGAGTGATTCGAACTCAAGTCTGTTGAAATTAAAATTAACCGGGGGCAAAAATCGTAAAAATGAGTGTCTCTCGTTATTGTAGTCACGGTTGCCATAAGCTTAACTAAAACAAGTAAGGAAGTCTAAGTTCGGGTGAACCGAACATTAAATACCTAGCGTTAGTTTTCAGAACGAGATACAAATACCATGACTTGGCAATGATATAGTCCCTAGAATCTCATTTTAAATTTTCTATATCAAAAAAGGGGGCGTGGTTTTCATCCAATTTCGCCCATTTTAAACACCAACATGCCTTGGCCAGAAAGTAACCTGTGTACCAAATTTCATGCGAATATCTCAAGTTTTACTCAACTTATTTTAATTTATGTGATTTTCGATATCGAAAAATTGGGCGTGGTTATCACCGGATTTTGAAAATTTTCACAGCAGCTCACCTTGGCTAGAAAGTAGCCTGGATAACAAATTCCATGCAAATATCTCAGTTTTTACGCAAGTTATGTCCATTTATGAGAATTTCGAAGTTTTCGATATCGAAAAAGGGGGCGTGGTTATCATCCGACATCGTCCATTTTCAATAGCAACCTACCTTGGTCAGAAAGTAGCCTGCATAACAAATTCCATGCAAATATCTCAGTTTTTACGCAAGTTATGTCAATTTATGTGATTTTCGAAATTTTCGATATCGAAAAAGGGGGCGTGGTTATCATCCGACTTCGCCCATTTTCAATAGCAACCTACCTTGGCCAGAAAGTAACCTGTATGCAAAATTTCATGCAAATATCTCAATTTTTACTCAAGTTATCGTGTACACGGACGGACAGACGGACGGACATGCCTTAATCAATTCCTCTTTTCAACCTAAGAACTTTCATATATGGAACCCCATATCTAACTCGATTATTTTGTGCCGTTACATAGTACCGTTATGTGGACAAGATTAATACACCCTTGTACTAGTACTAGTACGCTGGGTATAAAAATGCACTAGAAGTTAAAAAGAATTACCAAGCAGTACACAACGCAGTCGTATTGAATTATCAGAGAAAGTAACAATTTGATTGTACTTGGCAGGTGATAATAAAAGTAAAAGCCCGGTATGCTGTTGAAAAGAAAATGCTCAAGAATTATTTTCATCTATGAAACCATGAAATTGTCATGAAAAGCCAAGAAATTTTGACGTTCCGTTCTGCATGTTGAATAATTGCAATTTGCCGCTTTTTATATGAATTTCAATGTTATTTTATTATATTTTTTGTTTTTATTTTTCCGAAGCTTCAGTTTTTCTTCAAGAAATAAAGCGACAACTATTTACTTCTTGCCAAAGCCTGAAGAAATCCTACACAAAATTTCAAAACAAACAATAAAAAAAAATTTGTTTTGTACACGGCTAAAAGATTTAGCCTAGATTTAAAACTTTTTGGGGCTACATATACACCTAGACCAGTATGTTTGCGTTCAAAGTGTTGTTTGGAATTTCCAGCAAGATTAACTTCCTTTGACTAATTTCATTATTTTTGTATGAAAGAATGTGCAAAAAAACAATAAAAATACTGCGACTCAAAGTTAAGAACGTTGTGGAAAATTCATGAAAATTCAAGCAAAATCGAAAAAATTTCATAAAAATTTCTAACTTTTTAGTAAAAATGTTTAAATTTTTTCGAGTTTGCAGTTTTGTGACCCGTTCAATTAAAGTGAACAAAGATAGCAATCTTAAGCCGCTAGAAGAATTACTAGATTTTTGGCAATTTTTTTTCTAGCAAAGTGCATTATCTTCCATACAAATTTATAAGCGTAATATTTTTATATTGAAGAAAATGCTCTTGGTCGGCTTTTGACAATTGAACGAGCAGCAAAACTGCATACTCAAAAAAAATATAAAAAAATTTACGAGAAAGTTAGAAATTTCGATGAAATTTTTTCGAGATTTCTTAAATTTTCATGAATTTTTCACAAACTTTTTAACTTTGATTTGCAGAATTTTTATTAAGTATTTGCACATACTTTCATTCAAAAATAATTAAATTAGTCTAAAGAAGTTAATTTTACTGGCAATTCCAAAAAAACCCTTTGAACGCAGACATACTGGTCTAGGTGTATGACCAAATTTGGTTTAGAATTAAATTTACGCCGGTTGTCATAGAAATGCGCCTAAATAAAAATTATTTAAATTTTATACCGAAAATGTTGTTAACAATTTTTTGTTTTTTTTTTTTAAATGTTAGGTCTCGAACCGACGTGCCCCAAATCAGTGCGCAATGCTCTACCTACTGAGCTACGGCGCACTCATGAATTTTGTGCGAAAAGTGCAGTGTTTGTTTATCCTGGTTAAGTTTTAAATCTAAACCGCAAAAAATTGAAAAAGGTTTGGAATTTATTACCAAACAGTTTTAAAAATTGTGTAAACCAATGAATGGTTTAAAATTAAGGCTCAAATTTTTAGCCGTGTAGAAAGAGGAAATTTTCAAATAAATAAAAGTATAAATATGTAATATGTGAAAATATAAATATGTGTGTATTTACAGGTAATTCTTATTTACTGACACTCTGGCCAAAACCCCCCCGAAATTTTTTTCTGGCTACGCGCCTGCTTTATTGCCTATGGCTTTATAACACTGCCCCGTTTTTTAGGTTTTGTTCAGACCTGTTAAGTAATGATTAACGGTTTGGTTGATTACTTTTTGGAAAAGCATAGTAATGATTGATTACCCATTGTTTACAGGTTTAAAGGATTATTCTAAAAAACAATCATTATTTTTTATGATTTCAAAAAAAATCAAAAGTAATCAAAAAAATATTATTTTTGATTATTTAATTATTTTTGATTGGTTTGATTATTTTTTGTATTGTTTGATAGATGGAAATATGCATAAGCTATGCATAAAGTTCGTTTTTATACAAATTTTGTAGAATTTAAGACCATGCACACATACATACATATCGTCGTTGTTTTGGCAAAACCACCCACCAGTATGTCTGCGTTCAAAGTGTTGTTTGGAATTTCCAGTAAGATTAACTTCCTTTGAATAATTTCATTATTTTTGTATAAAAGTATGTATGTGTAAAAACACAATAAAAATACTGCAACTCAAAGTTAAGAACTTTGTGGAAAATTCAAGAAAGCTTTTGGTCGGCTGGAAAAAAAATTGCATACATATCGACAAAAAATACATACATATCGTCGCTGTTTTGGCAAAACCACCCATCGGGCAAATGCAGAAAGAATATAGACATTTTGTGGTCAATTTCAATTTTGAGACAATCTGGTATTCTGTAAGCTATCTCACATCTCCAGTCTCAAAAAAAGAGTCTCTAATTTGTCAGCTGGTTGTAGGCAGGTCACAAACAAGAAAATACATATAGGGATAAAAATTAAATAAACTAAAAAACGATTTTAAGTTTGAAATCATTTAGAAAGGTTTAAAAAAATAATAATTAATTAACAAAAAAAAATTAACAATTCTAAAAAAATTATCCTCGACCCCGGGTTTGTTAAGGTGATATATTGTAGAACTCGTCACCAACCATTTTCCAAACACTATACCAAGAAAGACAGTATATGCTACTGCAACGACATTCCCGGTTTATTCAAAGAGTTTGGTCAAACATATGATTCAATAGAGTGGCGATTGTTTATAGACAGCAATAAACTGAGTTTAAAGGCTGTATTATTGCATATTGGTAACAAAAAGCCTTCTATCCCGATGGCGCATGCAGTAAATACAAAGGAAACCCACGAGGAAATGCAAAAACTACTCAAATTTATCAAATATGAAGAGCATGATTGGAAAATATGTTCTGATCTCAAAGTCGTTGCAATGCTATGCGGTCTACAAAGTGGCTACACCAAGCACTGCTGCTTCCTCTGCAAGTGGGATAACCGTTGGTGTGGATAACATCAAATACACCCCTCTTGTCAAGAAAGAGAAAATCATACTTCCACCCTTACACATCAAGCTCGGTCTCATTAAAAACTTTGTTAAGGCTTTGGACAAAGAAGGCGAAGCATTCGACTATTTGAAAACAATTTTTCCAGATATTTCTCAAGCCAAGATAAAGGAAGGTATTTTTGTTGGACCACAAATAAAAGAGTTGATCAACAATAATCAATTCAAAGGACACCAGTTGAAGCAGCAGCGTGAGAATCCTTTGGAAAAATCAGCTGGTCAGTTGACACAACCTTAGCATCATTTAGCCATTACATCAATTGTACTGGTACAAATTAGGGACGAGCGATGAACCGATTAAAACATATATCTGATCCTTCAAAACCTAATTCACTAGGTCCTGAATAATACTGTTTACAGTACTTGTTAATTGGAACTGTTCACTGTTTTCGCAAAATGGACATTTTTTGTTATCAATTTTTTGAGAAATGCCAAAGGAACATAAGCTGGACAACTTTGTAATTTCGGAAAGCTCCAAGTGCAATTCAAAGTGCCGGACTTATGTATTGGCCAACCTTATTTTTTGCAACGTTCACCAATTTCTTCTTCCGTAAAATTATTTTAACTAATTTTTTCAAAAATTATGAGTCAAGATTCAATCCAAAATTTATAAACTGTATTTTGAAAATGTTTGCAAAATCATTGCAACTTAGATTTGGCCATGGGAGGGGGTTTTAACCGCCAACGGGCCTGCAAGCAATGTATTGCTATGCTATGCAAGCATAACTGAACCATATTGGTTACCAGGCGCGTATACAGGGGGAGGGTATACTCCCCCGAAACTTCCGAAAATTAAAAAATATACGTCTGTACTAGAATAATTACTCTATTCACTTTTAAAACCCCTGTTAAGAAATTAGCATTAATAGCAATAATAAAAATACGAAAGCATAAAATTGAGAGAAGTTATTGGTAGTCGGTAATCAAGTGTCAGAGCAAGTCTGAGAAGTCACAACTAAATTCCTGCAATGGTTCACTCAAAAAAATGACCAAGAAGTTAAAAAAAAATTACCAAAAATTACCAAGCAGTACACAACACAGTCGTATTGAATTATCAGAGAAAGTAACAATTAAATTGTACTTATACTTGTGAGGTGATAATAAAAATTGACGCTAGTTTGGCAAAAAAGGAAGGATATGTGTACGGTTGCGACAGTTGACAAGGTGTCGGTTGCTAAAGGTGTTGTTAGCTCTACTAATATTAATAATGCTAGCCTGAATACACCAATATATAGCATAGCTAACTCTGATGAAGCTAACAGTGTTACATCGACCAACTCTGTTACCTCTGTACCTGTAGTCGTGGCGGCTAGCAACGTAAATAATACATCCTACGCTAGTCGCGCTGCCACCCCTACAAGACGCTGCTGATGGATGCATCAGGATTTTCATATTGCTACTGCAAAACTGATTGCCGATTTGTTCTAGGCGCTGATGACCCCTTCAGCGCTTCCTTACAAATGACGGCTCAAATGTAAGTTAGCTGTCTTGTAGGGACCCCACTTATTGTTACTGATAAGACTGCTGTTATTGAACAAAACAATACAAATAAGGCTGCAAATAAAGTGAATGGTATTAGCACTAATGCTATTTACACTGATGATGTTGCTGGTTTTTCTGGTGCTTTTGATTTGAATCCTGTCGGTCCTAGGTTGGTGACTGCCGTGCCGCCCCGCCGGGCAATTTTTGTATCGAGGTTGCATCCAACTTTAACACAGGCTGATATTGTTAATTATATTTTAGTTAAGCTTAGTCTTACTAGTTTCATTAAAATAAGCGTTCATAAATTTGTTTTTAAGCATGCGTTCGCAAACGTCAAGCTGTGTAGTTGTGTTTTTTATTTGCTCTGTATTTTTCTTTAATAATTAAATAACTTCTTGATATCCTAATATTAAAATTTACATTTAAAGTTAAAAGAGTTTAATACTTAATGTGCTTCACCACTTGCTGTGAAAAATTACTTAAATCTTTGAATTGTGATTAATTGTCTAAA
Organism: Sphenella marginata; assembly: GCA_951509765.1. Classification (NCBI taxonomy): domain Eukaryota; kingdom Metazoa; phylum Arthropoda; class Insecta; order Diptera; family Tephritidae; genus Sphenella; species Sphenella marginata. Next base: position 43,444,463 of record OX608083.1, read on the forward strand.
TCATTCTATTGAATTTGTGTGTGCCGAGTTTTTTGCATATTGTATTTGTTGCATTTCAAAGGCTCGTACTTTACATTGCAATTGTTGTTGTGTGCTGATTTGCTTTTTGATCTCTCTTTTGTTACAGCTGTTTGCGTGGTTTGTTAAACGTCAAATACAGTGTGTCTAAAACTGGTCGCTTAATCCTGTGCGTTTCAAACTGTCAGGGTTGTATTTCTTTTCATTTGATAAATTAATATTTTCTTTAATTTTTGATAAAACTAAATTTCTTATCTCCTTTTTTTTATATAGTGCTTTAATTACTTTTTTTAAAAATGTCGTGTATGTTTGAAAACTGTAAAATAAAAAGTGAGTCCGAACGCTTTGTAGCATGCTGGTTGTGCGATGGACTTATCCACGCAAAATGCGCCGGGTTAACAGGTAGAATAGCGGACTTAATTAACGACGGAAAAGGCCTGCGCTGGTCCTGCACTAAATGTCGATCGACGGAAGTTCACTTATGCAAAACTTTTAGGCACATTAGAAACGGGTTTTCTGAAATCAGCAAAGATTTTTCATTGCTGACTGAAAAGTTTAAAAAGTACGAAAATATTTTCAAAACTTTAAAACCTCTAGATAGTTCGCCTAACTTGGAATGCCCTGACAATCGCGAAGAGAATCGCGAAAACAAGCGCAGACGTACGGATGATCTGCCTTCTACTTCAATGGCGCCGAACCTGTCTTCAGCCATTGAACTTATTGATTTGACATCTCCAATACCTGACGCGGTTGTTCGGGCAACGTCCAAAAACGTCCCCCCAAAGTCAACAAATAAAAAAGCTTTGGAACCTCCAACGGTGGAGCCCGAACCAATTACTAGGAAGCTGGTTGTGGTCCCTCAAACAATATCGATTTTTGTGTCTAGGTTCCATCCAGACACTACTGAAGATGATTTGAGGTACCATATTTCTTCAAAGGTTAAAGATCAAACCTTAACCGTTAGAAAATGTAATTTCGCTTACCAACGAAATATGTCATCGTTTAAAATTGATGTATCCGCAAAAGATTTTAACTCTCTTTTGGACGGTTCTTTTTGGCCTCCCGGCGCTCTTGTGCGGGAGTTTGAGTTCAGACCGAATAGAAATGTTCAAAACGTAGCTAAAATCACTTGTAATAATGTTGAGTCAAAAAACTAAGTACTAAGTCCGTGAATATCTTTTACCAAAATGTCAGAGGTTTAAATACCAAATTAAATGACCTGTATTTGAAATCTTTCCATTGTAACTATAACGTAATTGCTTTTACCGAAACTTGGCTAAAACCGCATGTTTTCAATTCCGAGTTTTTATGTAACGAATATCAAGTTTATAGACATGATCGCTTGAACAAAGTCGGAGGTGGTGTTCTACTTGCCGTTCATTCCTCTATTCCTTCAGAGGAGGTTAATGTACCTAACACGGATTCCATTGAGTTTAAATGCATCCGCATCCAGCTAGAGAACGTGTACATGTACTTATCTGTTTGCTACATCCCTTCAGCATCTGATCTTTCAATCTACATGCAGCATGTCTCTCTGCTCAGAACTGTTAACTTATTGACTAAAGCTTCTGACTCGATGATTGTTTTAGGTGATTTCAACCTACCGCATATATCGTGGAACATATCTGACGGAAACATTATTCCAAATCCATCCAAACTGGGCTTCAATGACTTTTTGGATGGAATTTTTGATCTCTGCCTTAGTCAAATAAATGTTACCGCTAACAAGTTTGGCAAAATCTTAGATTTAATTTATGTTGACGATAAAAACAAATTTTCTGTAAATCATTGTGATCCGTTGGCTTTACCAGAAGACGTCTACCACCCTTCTATGGAAATATTTCACGAAACCATAAGTAATGGCCAAGATACACAATGCTGCTCAAGTAGTAGCTTTGATTTTAACTTCTCAAAAGCCAACTATAAGAAATTAAATAGAGAACTGTCTAAATTAACTGGGCCTGAGCTTGGTGGCGATATCGATTCAAACGTTTTACTTTTTAATCAAACTATTTACTACTTATTTGAGAAGTTTGTTTATAAACGTAAATTAACATATGATCATCTACTAATAATACTAAAGAGCTTATGATGCTGAAAAATAGAAAAACGCGTCCTTTCAAATTATTTAAGAAATCGGGATTAAACAAACACTACTTGTTGTATTCTGTTCTACGTAACAGGTACATCGACTTGAATAAAAAGTGCTATAAAGCCTATATCTCTAAAACAAAAAGAGACATTATTCGCAATCCGAAGTCATTTTATGATATCGTAAATTCTAAACGAAAAGTTGTGGGATTTCCCTCAGCAATGAAATATAAAGACATTTCATCTAGCGATAATCAAGATATCGCAAATTTCTTTGCGCAATTTTTCAATTCTAACTATTCTGCCGTCACCAATTCTGACTTTCTAAATTATCCCTATGCGCTACATGGGAACAATTTAATTAATTGACCAACTATATGCGCCAATGATGTTCTTATTTATCTGAAAACCTTGAAGGAATCTTTTAAATGCGGTCCTGATAGGATTCCTGCATGCTTCTTGAAGAAGTGTGCTAACAATATTTACCAACCCCTTACCAATTTGTTCAATCTGTCACTAAAGTGTGGTGTTTTTCCAAAAGCATGGAAAGAGTCGTTTCTTATACCGCTTCATAAAAGCTGAAGCAAGGCTTCTATAGAGAACTATCGTGGCATAGCAGAGCTTTCTGCCATCCCAAAAGTGTTTGAAGCTATTGTTACCAATCAGCTTACGAATCCTATCTCTACCTTGATTTCTGACTGTCAACACGGGTTCTGTAAGGGAAAGTCCACAGTTACAAACTTAGTTGAATTTACAAATCATGTCTCAAATGGCTTTAGAAAAAATCTGCACACCGACGTTATTTATACTGATTTCAGCAAAGCTTTCGATAAAGTGTGTCACTCGTTACTTATTCATAAACTAGATCAGCTATGTTTCCAGCCGGGTCTCAATCGCTGGATCTCTTCTTACCTTAGTGACAGAACGCAAAAGTAGTGTTTAAAAACTGTGAATCCGATGTTATTTATGTCTCCTCTGGAGTTCCTCAAGGAAGCCATCTGGGCCCGATTCTGTTCTTGTTGTTTATAAATGACATTTCTACAGTAATAGAATTTTCTAAAATGTTAATGTATGCCGACGATGTAAAGCTTTTCATGTCATTCGCATCATCCGAAGATAGCAATAAGCTTCAATCAGATCTAAATACACTAGTTACTTGGTGCGATTTAAATTATATTCCGCGTAATCTAAAGAAATGTAGATACATGCCTTTTTCGAGAGGAATTTCACAGCCAGCTTCCTATACAATTCACAATTATAGTCTTGAGCAAATGTATGATTTTGTTTACCTTGGGGTTACTATGGACTACAAACTCAGTTTTAACTGCCACATTAACGTAACAGTCAATAAAGCTAGAGGCGTTCTAGCATTTGTTAAACGATGGTCTAAAGAATTTAGCGACCCTTATGTAACTAAAACTCTCTTTACTACATTAGTCAGACCGATACTTGAATACGGTTCTATAATTTGGATCCCGCGTTACCAGGTCCACGTCGATCGCTTAGAATCAGTTCAAAAACAATTTTTACTATTTGCCTTAAGAGATCTTCACTGGGATCCGTTGTATAATTTGCCATCCTATACGAGTCGCTTAAAACTTATTAACAACAGCCTTTCTAGTCGGAGGGAAATGCTTGGAATTGTTTTCATGATTAAATTACTAAATGGCCCCTTAAACCCCTTATCTTGAAACAGTGTCGAACTAATTTTGAATTAAATGAGCCTTTTCGTTGTTTGTGTTAAGATTATAACTCTCATTCTGGTACGTTTGATATTTCAGACTCACTATGCAGCATAAAAAAGTCAATTCTTTCTGTCCTAAATACATAGCAACATTTTGCTCCTTTGATTCTTATCTTTATTCTTTACAATAACTATTCGCTGTCAACTAACTATTTATTGATTGTGTCATCTATTTTTTATCTACCTTACTTATCTGATGAGGTTTTCTCTGTAGCTGAGCAGTTTTAGATCTCGACGATTAACAAACCAAAGCCTTTCAAAGACTCGGCACGAAAGAACAATCCGTGCGTCATGCGGATGCGCCCCTCACGCCGGTCGGGCGGGATATGGTGGGTAATCCGTTGGGCATTATTATTAAAAAAACTTGATTACCAGCCATGGCAATACGATTCAAAAGTAACCATTCACTACCAGAATGTGTGCGGTTTACGCTCTAAGATAAACGCTTTTTATCTCAATAGCTTTGGTTTTACAGCGCAAGTGATTGCGTTCAGAGAGACTTGTCTTAAACCAGATAATTTAAATTCGGAGTTATTTTCTAATGACTACGTCGTTTTTCGGTGTGATCGTCAGTCCAGAGCAGGTGGCGTCCTGATTGCTGTGTAGTCTAGTATTTCTACTGAGTTGTTGGACTTTGACCATACACTTGAAATTGAATTTATAGCCGTAAAGCTGTTGTTTCCCAATTTTTATTTATACATATCTTGTTCGTATATACCGCCTCGGTCGGATATTCAAGTTTATGATTGTCATACGGTAGCTATTCAAAATCTGCACTCACTTTTTCGTGATAATGATCGATTATTGCATTCTTTAGCTGGATAAATAACGATGATTCTAACTTTTTGACTCCCGTCACTCAGCACGGTTTTGTTGCCTCCCTTATTGATCTGCCTCTAGTTCAGATCAATAATGTGGTAAACTCTAAAAATAAGCTGCTTGATTTAGCTTTTGTTGATAATTATTTAGGTGTTGGCCTCAGTCGAATCTCTGCATTATCCCTGCCTGAAGATCCCTTGTACCCCACACTTGAGATTGCACTGGATAATCTGCTGCCTACGATTAATTTTTTGGAAGCGAGCTCTCGTTCGAGATGCTTTAAAAAGGCGAATTTTGACAGGCTCAACCAACTGATAGCTTCCCATGATTGGTCTAATTTTTATGCATGTAACGATGTTGAGGCTGCCACATCTATTTTTTACGGTTACCTGAATGGCTTCATTAAGCTTTGCGTTCCGGTTCATTTTATTAAGGCTAAAAGCAGTAAGCCACCATGGTTCACAAGACAACTTGCTAACCTTAATAACATTAAATCTAAGCATATGTTGATTTTTCTAAATATCTAGTTGCCCGGTCCAATTTCCAGTTTCTGAGCCAAAATTGCTACAAGTCCTATTTAACTAGATGCAAAATGGAATTTTTTAATAATCCAAAAAAATTTTATGGTTTTGTTAATTCAAAGCGAAAATCTTCGGGATTTCCATCTTCTTTGTCTTTGGGAGGCAAGAATACTAGCCAAGACCATGATATTGCGGACTTTTTTAAATCTACCTATGCGACCTGTGCTCAAGCCGGTAGTTATCCGTATAAAATAATTAGTTCTAACTGTATTGATAATCCAGTCATTTACAGTACTACTGTTCTCCAGAGTCTGGTAGCTCTGAAACCGATTTTTTCCCCAGGGCCTGACGGTATTCCTGGTTGCGTGCTTAAGTTTTGTGCCGTGAATCTGACAGAACCGATCCTAAAATTGTTCAATTTATCTTTGCAATCGTCGTCTTTCCCGTCAATATGGAAACAGTCATTTATTATACCGCTATACAAAAAGGTAGTAGATCAAACATTGAGAACTATAGAGGAATTGCCAAGCTTTCAGCTTTTCCCAAAACCTTTGAACAAATAATTACCAGTCAACCTAAACATTCGTGTATTTCCATTTTATCACCTTGCCAGCATGGTTTTGTGAGAAGTAGATCAACCACCACAAACCTAAGTGAGTTTACTTCTATAGTTCGGGATGGTTTTTTGGCAAAAAAGCAAACGGATGTGATTTATACTGATTTCAGTAAAGCTTTTGATTCAGTGAATCACGAACTTCTGATTCAGAAGCTCGATTTACTGGGGTTTCCGTCTCATTTGGTTTTATGGCTCTCAAGTTATCTTTCTAATATAACTCAAAAGGTGCTGTACAAAAATATGATTTCTAAATATGTTAATGTTACCTCCGGCGTGCCTCAAGGCAGTCATTTAGGCCCACTGATTTTCTCTCTTTTTATAAATGACTTGCCACAGATTTTGATTCATTCTCGAGCTCTTATGTATGCGGATGATGTCAAAATTTGTTATTCGTACTTGCCTTTGGACTTACCTCGTTTAAATTTACTTCAGGTTGATTTGGATTCATTTCAACGTTGGTGCACAATAAATTCATTAGTTTTAAACTGCTCTAAATGTATGTTTATGACATTTCACCGTGTGAAGCCTGATTTATCTTCTTACGTAATTTATGGTACTCCTATGGAGCGTATATCTACGGTTAACGATTTAGGTGTTCTATTTGACTCGAAGCTTAGCTTTAATTTACATTTATCTGCTATTATTAATAAAGCAATGGGTACTCTTGGGTTCGTTAAGCGCTGGGCTAAGGAGTTTAATGATCCCTATCTCACCAAGGTTCTTTACACCTCGTTAGTCCGGCCAATACTTGAGTATTGCTCGTGTGTGTGGAGTCCAGGATATATTACTCATATTAAGCGTATTGAGTCAGTGCAGAAACAATTTTTGATTTTTGCTCTACGGGCCTTTAATTGGGACTCTAATCTTCGTCTTCCATCTTATAGAAGTAGGCTTCTTCTTATTGATTTGCCAACTCTGGAAAATCCCAGAGTATTGCTTGGGGTAATGTTTTTGCATAAGCTGATTCTCGGCGAAGTTGACTCCTGTGAGTTGCTAAGTCGACTTAATTATGCAGTTCCGGCTAGGGTGTCGAGACATTACGTGCCTTTTCATTTACCACTTTGTCGTCTAAATTTTCTCAAAAGTGATCCTTTGCGTGTTTGGTGCTCGTACTATAATGACTTGTACAATTGTATTAGTGTCGAATGTTCGTTTTCTGGCTTGCACAAAGCAATACTTTCATGTCTGAACTGATATTGTAAAATTACGTTTTTATTATTTAATGTATGTTTGATTTAATTGCTAATTTTTATTATTATTTTGTGTATATTTTTAAGTCAATTAACCTTGTATTTTGTGTTAGTCGACCATTATTTTGTATGTCGACTTTAAATAAATTAATAACTTTAAACGACTTATTCTTGTATATTTGTATATTTGTATGTTTGTATATTTGTATATTTGTATATCGCCTACTATCTCCCGAACGACTGAACCCGCTTTAATGAAATTTGATACACAGGTACTATGCTTTGTTTTAAGATTTTCTACTTTGGTGTTGCCACTTGGGGTGGTCCTTAGGGTTGCCACCTATATAATTTTTTTTTAAATATTAAGCAATATATGGCAATAGGGGTATCAAATGAAAGGTATTTTAGGCCGTATACCAACCAAAATATTTTCGAGTAGGATTGCCACCTAGGCTTTGCCACCTGAACGCATTTTATTTATTCCTTCAGATATCGACCTAGTGGTCGGGAACTGCTAAACCGATTTCGATGAAATTTGATAGATGGATAGTATGCTTCCTTCTTAGATTTTCTACTTGAATGTTGCCACTAATGGAAACTTAGAGGGTTGCCACCTTTCCGATTTTTTTTAAATATATGGCAATATGGGTATCAAATGAAAGGTATTTTAGGGCGTATACCAACCAGAATATTTAATACACAACAGGGCCCGAATCGTGACAGACGTGAACGTGTGCACTAACGTACGATCAAAAATTACGTCAGTCGAAGAGCGAGTGAATAATATCGGATTATTACAGACGAAAGTGAACGTATCGTAATTGTCAGTTTTGATATCGATTGTTTTCTCCTTCTTCTTCAGTTTTCAAGGTTACAATAGGGTTTTAAACGTCAAAATAAGGTTGTCAAAATAGAAAATTGATGCGAAGAGACAACGGAACCTAATTTTATGTGTTATTTAAGCTCTAATGAGAGTGAAAACGACGAAAGGGAGGTGCGCAAACACCTTAAAGACCAAAGCCTTTAAATAATGCGTAAGTGTGGCATATGCATATGCATACATTTAGCATTCAACCTCTGTGTTTTTTTATATTTTGCAGCTTTATTAAACGATGTGGGATGAACAAGAGGTGTCCAATTGTGTCCTCCCTAAAATTAATCTTATGTGTCATGGCAACAAGTCGGTTCCTTCAGTCCTGCAACTAGCTACAACTTTTTCAGCCCTTGCGAGTGGCGGAGATCAACACGCTATTGGCAGTGATTATTTGATTGAAATCTGTCAGAGCACAATATCCGTCCACAGTATTCCTTCAAATCTGAGAAAGAATTGTGTCCGGAGTTTGCACGTTTCGAAACGGATGATTCGCAGAGCAACAAAAAGTGTTTTGTGGTAAACCTAGAATTCTTCGAGGTTGATCTAAATTAGCACAAGTGTTTGGGTGCTATTTAATATTTTGTCATTTTCAGTTATTGGATGCCTCAAAGCTACTTCCAAATTTGTTTTGCAGCCGTTTATTTTACTCACCGTTTGGTATCAAAGTTTTGGCCAAATTGGGATGTTAGCTAATAAATTTCACAATTATGTCCTTTTGTGTTAAATTAAGTTAATTATAGTTTGTGCTTTATAAAAAGTATAGTTAAAATAATAAATATATACCAATTTAAACTCAATACGCATTCATTTTCAAATATTTGCTTCTATTCGTTTCGCCTTCGATCAACAATTTGTGTACGAGCGGCAATTCGAACGAACGAGTACGTTCATCTACTCGTTCACGTTTGTCATCATCCGAAATTTCGATAAATTTGTACGTTCACGGCTGTCATAATCCGATATTGACATTTTTACGTAGCGAGTTGCTCGTTCACGTCTGTAACGATTCGGGCCCAGGTGTCGCCAATGTATGTTAAGTTAGTGTACGATATTTTGGAAATTTGTGCTCTTGCTAAGTAAGATTATGCGGCAAATTCTAAAAATACCGAGCAAGTCTCGGTCACCCAGGTACTAAATTAATAACAATTAAAAAAAATTGCAATTTGCCGCTTTTTATATGAATTTCAATGTTATTTTATTATATTTTTTGTTTTTATTTTTCCGAAGCTTCAGTTTTTCTTCAAGAAATAAAGCGATAACTATTTATTTCTTGCCAAAGCCAGAGTTGCGCAGGTCGCTTTTTTGTAAAAATTTTCCAGAAAATAGCAGTAGAAAATTATAAGGGATTCTGACAGAAGAAATTTTTCTTAAGCGTTTCATAAGTGTCATTTTATATAGAGTTTTTGGATTTCTTTTGAACACCGTAAAGCCCTAAAAAACAAAAATATTTTACAATCCCAAAGGACCAAACACGTTCGGGAGAGGCTGGCTTTACTCAACATCCACTCTACTTTCAAAACAAACAAGAAAAAGAAATATTGTTTTGTACACGCCTAAAAATTTTAGGCTAGATTTAAAACTTTTTGGGGTCCATATACACCTAGACCAGTATGTCTGCGTTCAAAGTGTTGTTTGGAATTTCCAGTAAGATTAACTTCCTTTGAATAATTTCATTATTTTTGTATAAAAGTATTTCATTCAAAAATAATGACATTAGTCTAAACAAGTTAATTTACTGGAAATTCCAAAAAAAAACCCTTTGAACGCACACATACTAGTGTCACACCAAATTTGGTTTGGAATTAAATTTACGCCGGTTGTCATAGAAATGCGAGTAATAAAAATTATTTAAATTTTAAACCGAAAATGTTGTTAAAAATTTGTTTTTTTTTTTTAAATGTTAAGACTCGAACCGACGCGACGTGCCTCAAATCAGTGAGGAATGCTCTACCCACTGATATACCACGCACTCATAAATTTTGTGAGAAAAGTACACATATTCGCTGTCTATACGACTTTTGTTGTATTTTCGTTTATCCCACTTAATTTTTAAATCTATACAGCAAAAAATTTAGAATTTTTGTAGGTAATTGGAAGGCTTGGAATTTATTACAAAAAATGTTAAAAATTGTGTAAACCAATGAATGGTTAAAAATTTAGGCTCAAATTGTAATATGTAAAAATATAAACATGTGTGTATTTACAGGTAATTTTTATTTACTGACACTTAGGTCAAAAACAATTTTTTACGCGCCTGTGGGTTACTATTCTATAGTTGGAAGGAGACATTTATTATTCCGTTGCACAAAATGGTATTAGATCTAGTGCCTTAAATTATAGAGGAATTTGAATTGGAATCTATTCGTACTAAACAATTATCTTATTCAGCTTCATCGTTGACCCATCTCAACATGGATTTTGTAGTGGTAGATCAACCGTGTCAAATGTTAGAATTTACCACCCGTGTCTCTAAAAACATAAGAAATAGTCTTGAAAACTGATGTCATCTGCAAAGATTCCAGAAAGGCGTTTGATAAAGTTTCCCATACTATTCTAATGTTAAAACTGGACCTCATGGTTGTCTCCCCTACGTTTTTGCTTTAGATATCCTCTTACTTAAGGGAAAGAAAGCAGAAGGTTGTTTTCAGGAACCAACATTCACAATTCTTTGACGTTCCATCCGGTGTACCCAAAGATGATCTTCCTGAACTATTCCAAACCGTTTATGTTCGCAGATGACGTTAACTTCTAATGTCTGTTCATCCTCCCGATGCCTTCAGTCTGACCTTAATAACCTGGTTTGGTGGCCTTCTATAAATGCCATGTCACTAGATCTAAAAAATTGCAAGAGTTTATGCTTTTCTAGATAATCATTACCTACTCATAATTACACTATTGGCCAACATACATATATTGGGTTCGGTACTAGCTTTATTGACTTAGGCGTTCAGGGAATTGCCTTGGGATCATGGTAGCCGTCCCTACTCTAGCCGTGTAAAACTTATACACCTGCTCACGTTACATAGCCGTAGGCAGATGCTTGGCATACTATTCATCGTAAAACTTATAAGTCGCATTGTCGACAGCCGGTTTTTACTTGGCAAAATTAGGTCCAATCTGACGATTAGGCCGTCAATGCATTTTCAATCACTTTTTATAAACGAAATGCACGAACCCTTACATTGTTTATGTCAAGATTACAACAAGCATTGCAATAATTAAAAAGGATATTGTCGCTGTTTTGGCAAAACCACCCATCGGTCAAATGCAAAACCTCCCAAATCGTCGAAGTGGCAAAATTGAGATTTGGTAACCCTGGCCTCTAGGCATCGAGGTTCATCAACAAAATTAATAAATTTCGCATTCCAGCCATAAATTTTCCAGAAAACGATATAATACATAACCGTCTATATAGAATCAGGTCCAATTTTCGATTTCAATTTTCGATTTGCGTGTACTCTCCTGATGTATAAATAAGTTATAAAGTATCATTTAAAAGCACCTTTCCAAAACTTCCTCACCGGCCTTAACCGAAATGGAAAATGAATGATAAGAAGAAATTACGTTTTTTTTGAGCTCCTGTAAAAATTGGTCGCATTCAGATAGGTGGTTCAGCCACGATATACTTTTTGCTTTAAATACATAACTGGAAATCATCATCAATACTTCGATTGGAATACGTCCTGCAATACTATGGGCAGATTATAATCTGGGCACTACATATCAGATCTTATTATACAGAGTTCTTCCTGGCTCATACGCCCCCTTCTGGGCACTACGCATCTGCTCAAATACAATATAAACGTCAACATTTCTTGAACTAGTACCCAGCGTACTAGTACAAGGGTATTATAATTTTGTCCACATAACGGTACTATGTAACGGCGCAAAATAATCGAGTTAGATATGGGGTTCCATATATGAAAGTTCTTAGGCTGAAAAGAGGAATTGATTAAGGCATGTCCGTCCGTCTGTCTGTCCGTCCGTCCGTGTACACGATAACTTGAGTAAAAATTGAGATATTTGCATGAAATTTTGCATACAGGTTATTTTCTGGCCAAGGTAGGTTGCTATTGCAAATGGGCGAAATCGGATGATAACCATGCCCCCTCTTTGGATATCGAAAATGTCGAAAATCACATAAATTGACATAACTTTCGTCAAAACTGGGATATTTGCATGGAATTTGGTGTATTGGTTACTTTCTGGCCAAGGTAGGCTGCTGTTGAAAATGGACGAAATCGAATTATAACCACGCCCCCATTTTCGATATCGAAAATTTTGAAAATCACATAAATTAACATAACTTGAGTAAAAATGTAGATCTTGGAATGAAATTTGTTATACAGGTTACTTTTTGGCCAAGGAACGTTGTTATTGGAAATGGACGAAATCGGATGATAACCACGCCCCCTTGTTCGATATCGGAAATTTCGAAAATCACATAAATTGACATAACTTGCGTCAAAACTGAGATATTTGCATGGAATTTGGTGTATTGGTTACTTTCTGCCCAAGGTAGGTTGCTATTGAAAATGGGCCAAATCGGATGATAACCACGCCCCCTTTTTCGATATCGAAAATTTCGAAAATCACATAAATTAACATTCCACTTTTTCGATATCGAAAATCACATAAATTAACATAAGTTGAGTAAAACTTGAGATATTCGCATGAAGTTGGTGTTTAAAATGGGCGAAATCTGATGCTAACATCGCCCCCTTTTTTGATATAGAAAATTTCAAATAAGATTCTAGGGCCTATATCATTGCCAAGTCATGGTAGTTGTATCTCGTTCTGAAAACTAACGTTGGGTATTTAATGTTCGGTTCACCCGAACTTAGACTTCCTTACTTGTTTATTCTTAAAGTATTTCTTGAGTGATACGTTGTAAGCTTTACTCTTTTTATACCTAGTAGTGCTTCGCACACAAGGTATATTAACTTCATTCGCCTAACGGTAGTATGTAACGGCATAAACGAATCGAGATAGATATTGACTTATAGATATCAATATGTTCAGGAGGAAAAGAGAAATTGATTGAGCCATGTCCATCCGTCTGTGAACACGATAACTTGAGTAAATCTTGAGATATCTTAATGAAATTTGGTACGCACGTTCCTTTTCACTTATCTCGGAGCGCTATTGAAAATAGGCAAAATCGATTAAAAGCCACGCCCACTTTCTATAGTTTTTGGATGAAATTACCAACCTTTGTCTTATCCAAATTAATGTTATCCCAAATAAGTTTGGTAAAGTTTTGGATTTAGCCTTCGTCGATGACCTGTCTAAATTTTTTATAAATAGGTGCGATCCTCTAGTGTTACCTGAAGATGTTTACCATCCCCCTCTGGAGATAGTCTACGAAACCATAGGCAATGAGGGGAAGTGCATTAAGAAACCTTGCACCTCTAATATAAAATTTGATTTTGCGAAAGCCAATTTTAAAAAGTTAAATGAAGAACTATCTAAGATAATCTGGCCTCGGTACAATGAGGATGTTGAGCTTTGCGTTTTACATTTTAATAATACTATTTATAATCTTTTCGAAAAGTATATACCTAAGCGAATCTGCGTTTATGATGAGCCAGCTCAGGCCTGGTTTACTAAAGAGCTAAAATCATTAAAAAATAAAAAGTCGCGTCTTTTCAAAATGTACAAGAAAACGGGTTTACATTCAGATTATATACAGTATTCTATTATACGTCATAGATATTTAGAACTAAATAAAAAGTGTTATAGAGATTATATTTGCAAAATGAAAAAGTAAATTTTAAGCAACCCTAAATGATTTTATGGTTTTGTAAACTCTAAACGCCAAGTAAAAGGGTTCCCTTCAACGATGAAATTCAGGGTTGGCATCTCCAGCAACAACCCAGAGATAGCCAATTTATTTGCTCAATTCTTTAAGAGTAATTATTCTATTGCAATCAATTCACCACCTAACAACTATCCATATCAACCACATTCAAGTCATTCAATCCATGTTCCTAATTTAAACTCGGAAGATGTTTGGAGTCATTTCCTGGTCCTGATTTAATAGCGACATGCTTTCTTAAAAAGTGTGCTGAACACATATACCAACCGTTGACCGAACTGTTTAATCTTTCTTTACAGTGTGGCGTTTTCCCGGCTTCATGGAAAGAGTCTTTCCTTATACCTCTTTATAAAAATGGCAGTAGGTCATCGATAGAAAACTATCGTGGTATTGCAAAACTCTCGGCTATTCCCAAATTATTTGAAGCTATTGTTACTAAGTGCCTAACCTTTTCAATCTCAACATTAATTGCTAACTCCCAGCATGGATTTTGCAAGGGTAAATCAACAACAACCAACTTACTTGAATTCACAACCCACGTGTCGAATGGATGTAGAGATAATCTCAACACCGACGTCATTTACACAGATTTTAGTAAAGCATTTGACAAAGTTTGTCACTCTCTACTAATTCACAAGCTCGATCTGGTTGGTTTCCAACCGGGCCTCAACCGTTGGATCTCCTCCTATCTCTCTGAAAGAACTCAAAGAGTAATTTTTAAAGATTCCGTTTCTAACATTATCGATGTATCCTCTGGTGTTCCTCAGGGCAGCCATCTTGGCCCGGTTCTGTTTTTGATTTTCATAAATGATATCTGTACAACAATAAAGTATTAAAATATCTTGATGTATGCTGACGATGTAAAACTATTTAAGTCATATGCGTCTGCGGAAGATCGGTCTTTGCTTCAAATGGATTTAGAGTACTTAGTTACGTGGTGCAATGTAAACTATATGCCGCTAAACTTAAAGAAATGTAAATTTATGTGTGTTTTCACGTAGAGGTATACAGTCAGCTTCTTATGCAATTAATAACCACAGTATTGAAAATGTTAATGTTTTTGTTGACTTAGGCTACCGATGAACTGCAAACTTAGCTTCAGTCCGCATATTGAGGCAACAGTCAATAAGGCTAGAGGTGTTTTAGCTTTTGTGAAAAGGTGGTCAAAAGAATTTAGTGACCCCTATGTTACTAAAACTCTTTTTACTACGTTGGTTAGACCGATATTGGAGTATGGCTCGATTGTGTGGAGTCCGCGTTATCAAGTTAATATAGACAAGCTAGAATCAATTCAAAAACAGTTCCTACTTTTTGCCTTGAGAAACCTACAATGGGATTCAATGTACAGTCTTCCACCTTATACTAGTCGGTTAAAACTTATCGATCTCCCAACTCTTTCTAGTCGTAGGGAAATGCTTGGTGTAATTTTTATGGTAAAATTAATAAACGGACACATTTCAAGTCCATTTCTTTTAAATGAAGTTAAATTTAATATTCCCTCCCGAGCTTCAAGACATTTCAAACCTATTTTTTTGAAGCAATGTAGAACCAATTTTCAATTGCACGAACCTTTTCAGTGTTTATGTGAAAAATATAACTCTCACTCTTGTAATTTTGATACTTCGGATTCGCTTTTTATAATAAAAAAATATGTTCTTTCCTCTCTCAACTAATTATTTTGTTTATGTTTATGTATTTTAATCTCTTATGTATGCACCTTATTCGGCTGATGAAGGTTTCTGTAGCTGAACAGTTTGAGGTCTCGACGCTTAACAAACCTCCGCCTTTCAAACACTCGGCAAATTTGATCCGCGCGTTATGCGGATGCGCCCCTCGTGTCGGATGGGCGGGAATGGAGGGTAATCCGTTGGGCTTATTATTATTATTATTATTATTATACTATATAATATTTTCGAAAATACAAAAAGAGTGATTATTCAGTACATAATACACCTATAAGGATAATTTTGGTGTGCACTTTAGCGCTGAGGCAACAAATACATTTTTGAAGAAATTTTTAAAAAGGGGCGTGGCACCGCCCACTTTTGATTAAGTCAACTTTGGAAATATTATTAATCATAAATCAAAAACCGCTCAAGATAGCAAAATAAAATTCAGAACACATATTTATATTAATACAGGCAATATTCAGAAAAAAAATTAGCGAAATCGGGTAAGGTCCACGCCCAATTTAATACGAAAGATTTTGAAAAGGATTATAGATATATTGAATATGCAATAACTTTGCTTAAACTAGCTGTATATCATTTCTATTTCACCTCTAAAGTGTTCATGGGCAAAGAAAGTCGAATGCACAAAATTTTTGGAAAATGGGCGTGACCCCGCCCCTTTATTGTGGATTATTCCAAAAAACTTTTCATGCCATAACTCCGGTAAAAATTGATTTATTACAACGATATTTGGAGAAAGTTTCAACATATAAAGCTAACTCTTTGCTGTAAAAATAAACGAAATTGGTTAACGGACACTCCCACTTTTTTCTGAAAAATTTCTTTGTAAAATTAAAATCGCGATATTTTCATAATTGTATAAGTTATATAAATAAGATTTTACACACATAATAAGCTTTTTAAGCAAAACTTAACTGTAAAAAAATGTTGAAGATTTTGGTGAAATAGGCGTGGCGCCGCCCACTTTTCAGCAAAAAAGGTCAGCTATTTTCAAAGCTTGAAATTTCAAAAAGGTATTTCAATGAAAGTTAGTGAGATGCTTCCCAACAGTATATAGTATACTCCTGCCAAAAATTACGCAAATCGGATAGCAAACACGCAAAATATACGGATAAGTTGTTAACACCCTACTGCCATTTTATTATTATTAATTTTTTTATTTTCATACCTTTCATGAACATAGGGAAAGCTATTTGATTTACCACTTACAATAGAAATGTTTTTATCGAAAATAATCAGTTGCCTTTATTAGAAATTTTCAGGTATGTATTAAAATAGACCTGAGTAAATTAGGATACCAAAACAGATCACTAAGGTAAATGTCCATAATTTCGTGGTAGTACGTTATTTCGTGGTATTTCGATTTTTTCTTTCAAACAAGAAATTTGGCGAGTTTTTTTTAAAACTGAAAATTTTATAATAAAGATTAACTTTTCGGGTGTAATAATGGATATTTTACAAATTTTTTCAAATTGAACCTATGACAACAACAATCATTATAAAGTTGGAAGCTCAGAAAATGAGCCTTTTGTAGGGAGGCCTCTTAAGGAAACTGTTAAGGAGACCAGTAGAATTTGTTAAGCCTGTTGTATCTTTAAATTTTTTTTTTTTTGACGATAATTTTTTGGTTTTATTTAACATTTCTTAAACGTTTTTAATACTGTAAAACTTATTTCAATAACTTTTCATTTAAATTTTATTTAATATTTAAATACCACGAAATTAGGGACACATGTTTTTTGTGATGTACCTAATTTCGTGGTACCCACGAAATTATGGGAATATAATATTTTCTGTTTTCCTTGTTTTCTTTCACATTTCATAAGATACCCTATTATTTTAAGTATTTTAATTATTAAATAAACCCCTGAGGAAGATTTTGACGTAATTTCGTGGTACACTTTTATTAACCCATTCGTTAATATTTTAATCGAAAAGCTCTGCTTGTGCTTGTGTTTTAACGAAATAATGGCATTATAGAACTTTTGTTTATTCAATAATTTTTCATTTAATTTAAAAAAATATGCCAAGATTTATACTTTTTTGCTTTTGTTATGAATGAATAGCGATAATAAACAAAAAAATTTAAATATAAAACTCATATTACCGCTTAAAGCGATACCACGAAATTACCTACATCAATTTTATCGCATGCCCCTAATTTCGTGGTATACTGCGCATTTAGATACATTGTTAACAAGAAACCAAAAAATTAAAAAAAAGAATAAAAAACCAAATTAAATAAAAAAAAAAAATCAAAAAATTAAAAAAATACAAATAAATTAAAAATATACCAAAAAAATTAAAAAAAAAACATTTTTTGAAATAATAAAAAATAATAAGCTACATCAATTCAACTAATTTTTTTTATTGTTTATTTTTGTTTTAAAACTATTTTTTTTAATTATTTATTTTGTTTAAAAATAAAAAAAACTTAAAAGACCAAAAAAACACAAAAATTAAAAAAAAAAACATTTTTAGTAATAATAAATAAAAGAAATTTTGAGAAAAGTAACAAATTACATCAGTTAAATAAATTTTTTTTTATTGGTTTTTTTTTTGATTTTTTCAATCGCAATCAATTACTAATTGCCTTTTCTCAAAAACCAATTGAAGTAATCATTAACAATTAAAAAATCCGTCTAATCAATTGATTACTAAGTACTAAACAAATTAATACTTTCTTGGTCTTAAAACGCTTTCTTTTCATAAATACAATAACAATAAAAAAATTATTTAAAATTTAAAATTTTTGAACATAAATTTTAATAAATAAATTTTAGGAATTTGCGTTTAAAATAACTTTCATTTTCCATAAAATTAGAGTTTAACCAAATACCACGAAATTAGGGACACTTTACCACGAAGTTAGGTACATCAGAAAATTTTTGCCACGAAATTAGGGACATTTGAGGTACTCACACATTTTTATTTATATAAAATAAAACATTTGTTAGTTTTGTTTGAAATTAAATGGAGAGCTATCTTAATAGATCAACTCAATGGGAAAAATTTACTTTTTTAGTTTTCCTTCATCCGTTTTTACGCAAGAGAGGTAGAAAGTCAGAAAATTCCTTAGTACCACGAAATTATGGACATTTACCTTACTAGGTATTTAATGTTCGGTTATACCCGAACTTAGACTTCCTTATTAGTTATTTTTTAATTTGCTGATTGGTTTAATTTAAAATAAAATTAACTGAACAGTATTTTTGTCTTTGCAAGCGAAAAAAATACTTCAATTTTATATTGAATTAACAATATAACTATATATGATAGGGATGCACTTTAACGTTAACCTAATCGTTTATCAAAAAATTTCCAGCGTTTCCGTTGAAACACTTCGAAATATTATCGATACATGAAATTATCAAGATAAATAGTATTCCGTTTTTAACCGAAACAAAAAGTTTTCGTTAACGTTAAAAACGTTAGCATAAACCGAATACTTTATATTTGAACTGTGCTGGCAATGCTACAATCATGACGAAGCTGTAAGGTGATAGGAACGAGCCGACACACACACAAACACCATGTATTTTGTTTGTGTAATTCGTTGTTGGTAATGTCAAAAATAATCAGAGAGATGTTAATTTTGTCAAAATTCAAGAGAAAAGCTTAGCTTTTGGTTTCACCTTTAATGACTCCACCATCAATCAGCTGGGCTGAAAATTTGTAAACAAACGTTCGTGAGTTGTTAAAGTTATCAAATAAAATTTATGAAAAATGCTTTAAAATAAAAAAATTTACTCGCCTATTATAACGCCGGACAAATGGCAACCTAATATTCGGATTGCTCTTTAGGGTAGGATTTAGTTTCCGATCCCACGAATCTAGAAATTGGTGTTAAATGCAAATATATACATTTTGAACTGTGAGCAGATGCAGCAACATCAACATATATGTATGTACATATATACATATTTTCATCTATAAAGTTTATTGTGATGTTACCGTTTATTGTGTTAAAAGTGCAATAAATTATCATGTCATATCTGAAAACGTTAAATGATATTTTTTAAGAATTAGTCGAAATCAATGAAATGGATCAAATAACTTAATTTTCTAAGGCCTTCATAATTATTTGTTTTAAATTTTCCGCTGTATGACTCTCTACGAAATTTGTGACTGAAAGTGTTTTGATAACTCTTTCTCCCTTATCCAATAATTGTGCATTGATGCATACAACATTGCGGTAAAATCGTTTAGCACTATCAATTTTTATGGAAAATATTCTGTTCTTCAATAACTTTTTTAAGCTGTCGATTTCGTTGTGCACTTCTTTTTGCAAAACACCGCGAATATTATTTCTATTAATGTTATTTGACCCAACTTGCTGGCAAATGGGTGTTAATACTTTTTGCAAAGGATTGATACTGAAAACTTGTAAGTGAAGACGACATTCAGCCACAAAATCAGTGCACAATATCCTTACTTCGTTTCTGGACATCACTAAAACTATTTTATATTTTACATCGTCCTGGAGAGTCTTGATTTCCATACATGAATTATTTTCATTGTATTCTTCCTTGTGCTTTCATAGAAGGTGAGACTTTAGGTTTCCCAGGTGATCACTAGAAAGGATCTTGTGACATATTTTGCATTCGTTTTTTCCATTGCTGTCCAGCACATAAAAGTCACCCCGTGTTGTTCTCATTTTACACTAAAATTTACACTTTTTTAGTTATATTATATTTAAAGGCCGGGGCATTGGTGCGGTAGTCGTAACGTTGTAGTCGTATCCTTAACGTAAGAGAAAAACCAAAAGGTTGGTCGAATTAGCTGTTTTATAAATTTACCGATACGTCACCTCTGCCCCCGACTTAATAAACGCAACTTGCATTTGCAGCGGAAATTTTTAAACAAAAATACACGACATTCGCTTTGGTTGACCCCATTACATTGTTGGAGCATTGCCAGCTTAGTTTGAAGTTAATAATCAACATAAACGATTTGATTCCGTTATTATAGGACAGAAAACGAAACAAAATCATTTCGATAAATTAACGTTCTTAACGTTAATTAACGAAACGAAATGACTTTGTTTCGTTTTTTAACGTTAATTATCTTAACGAAATGATTTCGGTTTGTTGGTTAAGCATCTTTGATATATGACGTTGCCATTAACATATTCTCTGAATAGGTTAAACATCAGAATAGTATTAATTCAAAGTTTTGCTTTAAGCATATTTCATGATGAAGCAACAACACAAATGGTTATTTTAACCTAAACTCTTTTCAATTGAACATTGTATAGAGTAGATTTAATATTATAGGCGATTGATTCCAAATTGAAATTATGTCAATTTGAAAATACGTAAATGTGAAGTAAGAATGCAGATTATTTGTTTTGGTAAGTAACAATCTAAACAACTTATTTACATTTTGCCCACTTTTGGCTATTTTAAATTATTTCAAT
The DNA here is from genome assembly GCA_951509765.1 of Sphenella marginata. Taxonomy (NCBI): domain Eukaryota; kingdom Metazoa; phylum Arthropoda; class Insecta; order Diptera; family Tephritidae; genus Sphenella; species Sphenella marginata. The sequence goes on from OX608083.1 coordinate 43,465,264, forward strand.
TAATGTTTAGGAACATTGTAATAAAAATGGAATTAAAAGTTGAAAATGTGAGCAATATATTTATTAAAAAGTAGTTCAGGAGCATATGAATTAGATGACTTGTAGGAGAAGCAATTTAGGTACAAAACTTAAAAAGTATACATTTAGAATAAATTTTGATAAACCTGTTTCATAACATTAGTACATTAATTTAGAGACAAAAAATAACTGTTATTTGAAATTTCTGTATCAAAACCATTGCTCCAATTCTGAAATTTATTCAAATCGTTTTAGTTAATTTATGAGAAATCGATGTTAGGGATACATTTGAAGAAGAACAAGGGCACAGTTAAGCCAGTATTAAACTCTCCCTTAGGATCTTTGATTGATAAAATGGATTATTTCCGACACTTAAGCAGCTAGGAAATTTCTACGGGTGATTTGCTCAAGGGCTTAAAACCGGAGCGAATTCCTGAAAATTGAGAGTGGGTAACTGCTGGTAAATTACTTGGATTGTATAGGGATCACATCTTCTTCCCTGGGTTAGAAGTGTTACGCGAATGAACGAAGCTGCCACTAGGGTATCAGTAGGGTTTTATCGATCCTAAGACCAAGTTAATAAAAATTACCGGTCCTGTAATATGTATGTTGGACCATCAAAATTGGCTCGGCGGATAATACCCCATTTAAAGTAAAATATGCATTAACAGCGGTTATAAGATAACGAGAACATAAACGTTGAGATATGTATAATAATTGCTGAGAAAATATATACATATTCAGTGGCGTAGCTACCTTAGTGCTAACCGGTGCAGCGCACAGGAGCCTTGAAGGCGAGAGGGCCCTCGACCCTCATCAATAAACTATACTAATTTAGCTACTGAAAAATCACTTAATACAAATTTCAGGAGATGCTTTGTCGATGAGAAATTTTTTAACGAAAACATCAACATTTTCCCATTTTTTTATAGTGCATATGGACATTGTAGTGTACTACAGTGTATTACAGTGACATGCAAAATAAACATCAATAATTATAAAAAAATAGAAATAGATCTACCTAACCTGGCGACAGCGTCATTCATGATTGATTGCCGCTTTGTCGTGTCGTTCCCTAAAAATGCATCCCCGTTAGAAGGTGTGTAAAAATAATATGACAGGTTGTCGCACGTCGTTGCCGTCGTGAATCTGCTTTCCCTAATTATCGAAATAAAATATTTACCGGGGGTTTCCCAACTACGTGAAGTTTAATATCAATTGTGCTTCTTGTTCTCTGTGACATAATAAGTTTGCAAAAACAAATCAATAAAGTTATGGATAAAAAGAAACCTAGTGGTGTTTTAAAGCGCAAACAACGCCTAGAAAGAGAAAATTCTAAACAAAAGCTACCAAAAATTGACAAATTTTTTAGTTCGCCTTCTTGTAGTTTTATCACAAATATTTCCTACGAAGTGAATGTGTCTACTGTAGTGCAATCTGATAATCCTACTGAGGCAGATCTGGCAGTTCAAAAGAAGCGTCAAATTTTTGATCGTGGGCCTTTACATCCTTCGGGACCGTTTCCAAAAGACGCCCACCAGGACAACATATGCTTTTCAAAATACTACTCTTTTTCAACTTCTAAATATGGACCAGTTCACCGATTTTGGTTGTGTTATTCTAAAATACTGGACGCTGTATTTTGTCAACACTGCTGGTTATTTGCTTCGCAAAGGAATAATGTTTTGTGTAAGGGCTTTCGTGATTGGGGGCATTTATCAGAGAGAATAACACAACACAGTGTCTCAAGTGGTCATACAGAAGCATGTGCTGTTTATGAAATTTTATAAAAGAAGTGATACTACTATCGACAAAGAACTTGAAAATGAAATTCGTAAAGAATCGTCATTTTGGAAAATGGTTCTTAAAAGGTTATTTGACGTTATACTTACAATGGCTCAAAGTTCTTTGGCTTTAAAAGGACATCGAGATCACATATTGCGTCAAGTTTTGGATATGCCCAAAGGTACTTTCTCATATCGTCGCCCGCAAGCCAGAATCATGCATGTGTCAAAATCGAAATATTCTTATCGTTTTTTGTTTGCACATTTGAATGGCTCCTGTTATGCATTTTATTCGAAAAATGGCCATTAATGCTTCTGGAAAGAAAGCGATGATATCTAAATTTTAACTGTTTGTATTATATGTTGGTGGCGCAGTGAAATAAAAGGACAAGATTTTATAGATCCCGTGGGCGTTATTTCTTTTTAGAAAAAGAAATAATTAATTAACTAGAATCCAAAAAGAAATAATTGCCGTGGGCTTTAGCGGGCGTTATTTTCTTTTCGGTAAAGAAATAAGGCCTGTTTGTTTTTATTGCTCCCCACTTATGTTGGTTACATCTTATCGGCCTGTCAATTTTTAATAAATACTTTGTTCATCCATATTTAATATTTATAAAGTTGTATAGTTTTCTCCTTTTCTAACTTTAGGATCTACAAGATATTTAAGTCCAACTATTTAAAATGAAATGGTTGAGTCCTTGTGTACTACTCTTGAAAATCATCTGCTAGAACAAATCAGAGCGTCCCCGTTTTTCGCCATTATATTAGATATATCGAGGGTAGATCAGTTGAGTATTGTTGTGAGACATGCGTTAATCAACCGTTCGGAGAATGACGAACCAGTTGGAATAGAGGTTAAAGATTGTTTGTTTTTTGCACAAGGGCCCTTGGTGACCTAGCTACGCCACTGTGTCACATTCTAGCACTCCATATTTTCTCATTATTTCATTACAAAATTTGTGAACAGACCATGTTTTTGCCTCAGTTAATCCAGGTAAAAGTAGGTGATAAATATTAAGAAATTGAAGGGTAAAGTTAGGGCCTATCATATCAGAATATTTACTTTGGAATTGGTTACACTTTTGTATTAAAGTGGTTTCATCAACACCGAGTAAGAATGTTGGTCTGAGAAAATCGAAAATTTGACTGACTGCACTCATACCAGCAAAACGTGCATTTAACTGACTTATTATTGTGTCCATTACATTATTGAAAACAGTAATTTTAAATATGTGTTCCGTGTTTTTAAATCGGTAATCAGAAGATAATTCGTCAAAATGTTTCTTAATTTGACTTTACCTTTTTTCTTTAAAATTAGGATGTATACCATATTTTGTTGCAGTCTCAATGGCTTTGCATTTGAATGACTCAAAGTCATTTCTATAAGTTTTCATCTTTGAATTTATTTCTGCTAAAGCTCTGATTGCCACGTCCAAATCGATGTCGGATGTTTGTAAAATTTTAGATGCATAATTGATGTTATTTAAAATACAGTGCATGAATTCGCAAAGAAACATGAACTCAAAACTAAGCATTTTTGTTTTAATACTTTCTGCTTGATCACGCTCATCTTTTTTGCAACTTTTGAGAATTATTTCTGATAACACTTTGATTATATCGAAGAAACGAAGTTTTACTGCAGATACCGTAATTTCCCGACTGGACCATCTAGTCGGGTTTAGTTTTTTTGAAGTGATGTCCGATTCGCCAGTAAATTTCGACAGCAGATCCCAGCGTTTGAGGCTAAGTCCGAAAAAATTATACAATTCTTGCAATGTTGCGAAATAGTTTTCACCAAATTTAAATTGTGATTGGAGCAATGTTTATAGTCCGCGTTAGGCTGAATATCTCTAATCTGTTTTTGTACACCATTGTACACACCGCTCATGGCACTGGCTCCATCATAGAATTGCCCAACACATTTTTTTAAATCTAATTTTTTTTCGGTAAAAAATGTAGTCACCTGACTTACTAAATCTGCTGCGCCATGATCGCTGACTGCGTAAAATCCTAGAAATGTTTCTTTAACCTCTATTCCAACTGGTTCGCCATATCCTGAGGCGTATCTAATATAATGGCGAAAAACGGGGACGCTCTGATTTGTTTTAGCAGATGATTTTCAAGAGTAGTACCCAAGGACTCAATCATTTCATTTTGAATAGTTGGACTTAAATATCTTGTAGATCATAAAGTTAGAAAAGGAAAAAACTATACAACTTTATAAATATTAAATATGGATGAACAAAGTATTTATTAAAAATTGACAGGCCGATAAGATGTAACCAACATAAGTGGGGAGCAATAAAAACAAACAGGCCTTATTTCTTTACCGAAAAGAAAATAACGCCCGCTAAAGCCCACGGCAATTATTTCTTTTTGGATTCTAGTTAATTATATAACGTCAAATAACCTTTTAAGAACCATTTTCCAAAATGACGATTCTTTACGAATTTCATTTTCAAGTTCTTTGTCGATAGTAGTATCACTTCTTTTACAAATTTCATAAACAGCACATGCTTCTGTATGACCACTTGAGACACTGTGTTGTGTTATTCTCTCTGATAAATGCAACAAATCACGAAAGCCCTTACACAAAACATTATTCCTTTGCGAAGCAAATAACCAGCAGTGTTGACAAAATACAGCGTCCAGTATTTTAGAATAACACAACCAAAATCGGTGAACTGGTCCATATTTAGAAGTTGAAAAAAAGTAGGATTTTGAAAAGCATCTGTTGTCCTGGTGGGCGTCTTTTGGAAAAGGTCCCGAAGGCTGTAAAGGCCCACGATCAAAAATTTGACGCTTCTCCTTATTGCTTAGCAATAAAATATTCGAAAAATTGCCTAACTCGTATGGCGATTGATTGTCCAAATTTTCGTTGATGATTTCGCTGGTTTTTCCGCTGTTAACTGTGCTAGGAAGGCATCATCGTTGATGTGCTCAGAGGCATCGTGTGTAATGGCGGTATTTTGAACTGCCAGATCTGTCTCAGTAGGATTATCAGATTGCACTACAGTAGACACATTCACTTCGTAGGAAATATTTGTGATAAAACTACAAGAAGGCGAACTAAAAAATTTGTAAATTTTTGGTAGCTTTTGTTTAGCATTTTCTCTTTCTTGACGTTGTTTGCGCTTTAAAGCACCACTAGGTTTCTTTTTATCCATAACTTTATTGATTTGTTTTTGCAAACTTTTTATGTCACAGAGAACAAGAAGCACAATTGATATAAAACTTCACGTACATAGTTGGGAAACCCCCGGTAAATATTTTATTTCGATAATTAGGGAAAGCAGATTCACGTAGTACACTACAATGTCCATATGCACTATAAAAAAATGGGAAAATGTTGATGTTTTCGTTAAAAAATTTCACAAAGACAAAGCATCTGCTGAAATTTGTATTAAGTAATTTTTCAGTAGCTAAATTAGTATAGTTGATTGATGAGGGTCGAGGGCCCTCTCACCTTCAAGGCTCCTGTGCGCTGCACCGGTTAGCACTAAGGTAGCTACGCCACTGATGTGACATAACAGAAGTATTTAATGCAATGTTGCTATTCCATACAATTCCTGTTACTTCCGCGGAAGCTGAAAGATCATTTAGCAAATTAAAAATAATAAAAAACTATTTAATGAATACCATGGGCCAAGCTCGACTCCGGCATTTATCACTAATAGCAATCGAAAACCAAGTCGCATCAAACATAGATCTAACCGAAGTCATTGACACATTTGCAAAAAATAAAGCTCGGAAACTATTATAAGGCACTAATAAATTTAGAATATACTAAATAAATAATTTTTCGCATTTTATGTGCAATAAAGTAAAACGTTAATACAAAAACACAATTAATTATACCAAGTATTCATATTTTGGCATATATTGACACAACGCAAAGATTGGGGCCCTAGTTTGTTTTTTGCACAAGGGCCCTTGGTGACCTAGCTACGCCACTGAACATATGTATGTATAGTATATGTATGTTTGTATATACAATGTATCATCTAAAAACTATTATGAAACAAAAATAAGAATTTATTTCAAATCCAACTTTTTTTTGGCAACGAAAAAAATATTTCTAAGCAACGCAAAAAATAAACGTTGACAAATAACTATTATTTCCAAAAAAAATAAAATAAACGTTGACAAAAACTATTATTTCGAAAAAAAAAAATAAACGTTGACAAGTAACTCTTATCCCCAAAAAATAAAAATAAACGTTGACGTATAGCTCCTATTTGCAAAATTAATTTTTTCTTCATCCAATAATTTTTATAAGACAACGTTTATTCGATAAAACTTATAACTGTTTTATCTCTGCGTTAATAAGTAATATTTGTGAAAAGTCTCTAAATTCGACTCTTAAGCCTAATGGTGGAACAGCTTTTTTCGGGTCTTCTTTTCTTAAATATTGCAAACTTTCATTAGTCACTTGTCTGAATCTGCAATATTGCGCAAAAAATTAAATAGCTACAAACAATATAAGTTGCACATTTACGTACATACTTTTCAAATGGTCGAAAACAGCTTCCAATTCAAAATTTTTCAATAAGGATTTAAAATGTTCGTCACTTTTTTCCTCTTCACTTAAAGTTTGCTCGTTAGTAACATTAACAAATTCACCTTCTACGGTGTAAATCGCCTCACCGAAAAGAGGAACACTTTCCATTTTTATACATTGCCAATTAAAATTCTTTAATATTGCAAAAAACACTTTACTATTTTCTTCTCCAAAAAAAATATTTAATAAGCGATGTAACGAAGCCGACAGTAAAAAGCCAAATAAGAGCAGAAAAATGAGAACCGTAGCCGTGTATGTATTTTGTTGCTGTTTTTCAATGAGATGTATACTTTCAATGGCAGATCAACTAGGCCCACTTTGATTTCATGATGTGGCCATATCAAATTAAAAAAGTTGATTTTTTTTATGTGTTTTTCCGATCAGTTAATTTATCAATCTTTTTATATACATATAGTAAGCTGGTCCGATCTATTTGTGTGGGGTGCGAATAAAACAAAGGTTTTTTCCACCTTAGAGCTCAACGTTTCGCTAAGATTTTCTTAGCATCTTCAGGAGCGTAACTGTTTTATTTATTTGAAACCATAAAAGAACGAAGATACAAAAACAACATTAGCACGTGTTGCATATAAATGCACAAAGTTTAAACACAAATTAAACATTTATATCTAACTTACACTGAAAAAGGTCGATTTTTACATTAAATATTTACGTTATTACACTTAACATTGATATTATTAAATTAAATTTTTACATACAATTTTTACAAAAAACAAAGTGTTGATACCATCATTAGGGGTACACTTGTCGTATTAAACTACATTATAAACATAACAAATAAGTCGCGGCTATTTCATCGGTGTCTTCTTTCTTGTTAAATCGTATGTTCCCTTTTCTGCATTATGCGTAAGCTCTGCAAAGTGTATCTCGTCTTTTCTCTTTGTTCCTTGTATAGTATTTTAAATTTAGTGGTTGTGTGTTATTGCATGCTGTGGTAGTGCCGTGCTGTGTTTTTGTTTCCTTATGTCAGCTTCGTGCTCTGCTAGTCTAGTGAATAAATTTCGCAACACTACATTACTTTGTTGTTGCTGATCTATTGGGCTTTTTGTTTTTGTGAAGCTAGTGTGCAATTCGATTTGTAGGCTAAGCATATGCCTGGGAACGAAAGTGACGCTAAAATATTTTTTTTTACTTTGATGTTGAAATGAACTCGTCTGCCTTGTTGCATTAATTCCACAATGAATTATTGTTAAATTGACAATATTATTTGTAGCCCAACGGAAATATTGTCTCTCTGGGCTGTTCAACTCGAAATTTCTCAACATTGCAAAATGTTATATTGTCAACGTCCGGAACTAATTTTACAAAGCTGTTTTTCCCTCAGTGTGCAGTATTTAACCAGGACCCTATAAGCCTTCAATACTTTTATCTTTACCATTTCAAATTCTTTAGACATAAAGACTCTTACCTTTAGACATAAAAACCTAGTTATCTAGATTCTGGACTATTAGTATTTTCGAAACGAATTTAATTAAAATGCAGCACAATTGTCCCTAAAAATGTTTGACGTTATATTTTATAGGCTATCATTTTCCAATGTTTTTTTTTTTTTGTTTAAGTTAATTTTATAAATATTATTATTTATTATTATTATTATTTCCCTTTAATGGTATATTATTCTTATTATCGCATGAAATTAATAATTGTCATAAGCAAAACTGAAAATGTTGATTTTATAATGTTGTTGTTGTATCAGCCCATATTATATAGTGGACCAGATACTGATGGCTATGCTTATGTAAATGCATGAAAAAGTTGGATGTATTGGTGCCTTAAGTCATTAACCCATTTGAACCGGCTCACAGTGCAGCGACTCCATACAAACGATGGACAAAATACATTGAAACCATAGCATGGTTTACCACTAGGTATTGCGCTTTCGAAATATAATTAGTGTCAACAAGAAAATGGAAAATAAGTCATTGACACTATTTCCAAACTGAAATGGAAATAGTGTTAAAAGTGCTAAAAACGGGTCTACCACATTATCCCTAAAATCAAAATCCGCAAAGGAAAAATCCCTAAAATCACAGTCCCCAACACGAAATCCCCACCTTATGTGTGAAATAAATTCAAATTATGTATTGGATAGGTAATTATGCTACCTTTCATTTGAGGTACCACCCTATGGGCGGGATCCATGGTATTTTTGTGCAGAACACCTTTCTGAATTGGCAATAAAGATAACATAAAGGGAATAAAAATATAGTGTACATGCAGATACATATGGAAATAGCTGATAACATAAGATGAAAATTTGAAATAAAAAATCGCGCGATATAATAATCATTAGTTTCAGGTGATAATAAAAATTAAAAAAATACCATGGATCCCGCCCATAGAGTGGGAACGGTGGCATGTTGCCACCGTTCAGGGCAACCACCCGGAGTTGGAATGGCGTAACCGAGGGTTATTTTTTGAAGCGCGGCCGAAGGCCGCCAATATGAAAAGGTGTTCTGCACATAAAAACATGGATCGGAAGTTATAGTTTAATTGTGAAATAAGTCCCAAATATTGGAAAGAAACCCTAACAATTAAGACTTTCTTTCATTTTTAAAATTATGATTTCCTTCATTTTAGACGTTCTTACACTTTCTTGTTAGGCGTTCTTTTTTAGGCATTCTTTCGTTCCGAAAAATTAGGAGTTAGTTCGTTAGGCCTTTATTCGCTGAGCCGAGTTTTACTTTGAGGATTTTGATTTTGGGGATTACTTATTTGGCGATTTTGTGTTTGGGGATTTTTTTTCGGGGATTTTGATTTTGGGGATAATGTGGTAGACCCCAATCACTAATAGTGCACATTTCGTAAAAGGAGAAACCATAATTTTGTAAATAATCATATAATAAAAATCCATCTCTTACAACACTGCGCTGCGCAGACAACCGCTGCCTAAAATAGCAATAGTGTCAATTGACACTATTTCCATTTCCAAAAGCGCATTGCCAGTGACACTATCACCTGTCACCGTTGATTTAACTTTGTAATTTTTCTCCAATTATCAATTTCTCCCAAAAAACTGACAATATTAATTCACTTAGAATTATTGTTAACTGGTCTCGAGCTTGCACAAAACTTAAAATTTGTAGAAAAAAAGAATTAAGAAAAAAAATTTACCTCCCTCATGTGCATAAATGTGTACTATCATTTTCGCAAGCTGTTGTTGTTTAGTGATTAACCTAAATACACTGGATCACAAATTCCAACTTTTTTTCTGCACCAGAGACGCCATAGTGAAATTCCTATGTAAAATCACCTCCTAATTCCGAAAATCAAAGTTATTTTTACTTGAATGGTACCGTTTTTGAATGATACCGTTATTTCAAAAAACAAAAAAGATGGCTCCACTTAATCGAGTATATCTCAAGAACAAATTGAGCTATTCGAAAACGGTTTTAAAAATTTGAAAGCTTATAAAATTTACTATAATCAGAACATACAACACTTTTTGCTAGGTCCTGCAGATTCAAACAACAATCATTACGGATTTTTAAAATTTTTTTTGTAAAAATATAAAAAAATTTGTAATTTGCGAGGAAGCATCTCGAAAACTTTTTGTTTTTTTGCAGATATTTTTCCCCCCTCTAAGCTCTGTTTTATTACAAAAAAAACAAGCTATCAGTGAACAAAATCGATGAACTAATACACAAGTTATAAGCATTCAAGTAAATATATCCATTTAATACTTAAGTACCCTACAAATAAAAGCATATGTACATACATATGGTTCTGTCTTAACTCTATGATCTTATTTTATAATTGAAAAAGTTATGTGTCTTGTTTTGACGCTTATTTAGATTAGGATCGGTTTCTCTTATGAGAAACCAACAGTAGTCGCCCATCATAGCGACATCCAAGAATCCTTGATACCGACTTTCAACCACTTTCATTTGCTGGTGAAACCTTTCGCCATGCTCGTCACTTTCGTCGCCAAGATTTTGCGGGAAAAAATTTAAGTGGGAGTGTAAGAAATGAATTTTTAAAGACATATTTACTCCTGAAAGAAAATAAAAAAGTAAATTAGATAAATACATAAGTGACACATTAGTATATAATTTTCTTAGGCTGGATTTATATTTCAATTCAGAACAAATTTTTTGTTTATATTTTTCCCGTTCTTGTTTGTTCGGAACTGGACGATGAATTCAGATTTATGGCTATATATTCTCATGTAAATTTATGTAATATATAATTTATTATAAAATGTTTTTTTATTTACCCATTTCCGCATAGTTTTTGATTAAGTCGTTCACCATGATCTCGTAGTTAGGACTTTTGTGTTTGCCTAAAAAAGAAGTAACGACCTTTTCAAAAGAATCCCACGCTGCTGCCTCCACTGGTGACAATAGTTCTTTGAAATGGTTATTGGTCATCATTTTCCTTATTTGCGGTCCCACAAAAATGCCTTCCTTTATTTTTGCTTCTGAAATCTCTGGGAAGATTGTCTTCAAATGATGAAAAGCTTCGCCTTCTTTGTCCAAAGCCTTCACAAAGTTTTTGATAAGGCCGAGCTTGATATGGAGCGGAAGTAGAATTATTTTTTCCTTCTTTATAAGTGGAGAGTATTTTATGTTATCTACCCCAACTTGAAACTCGATTCGTTCTGGCCAATCCTTTATGATGTAGTGGTCTTGACGAGCTCGGCTATCCCATTTGCATAGAAAGCAACAGTATTTTGTGTATCCACTTTGTAGACCACATAGCATTCCAACGACTTTAAGATCGGCACATATTTTCCAATCATGTTCTTCGTATTTGATTAACTTGAGCAATTTTTGCATTATCTCATATGTTTCCTTCGTATTTACTGCATGCGCGATCGGGATAGATGGCTTTTGGTTGCCAATATGCAATAATACGGCCTTTAAACTTAATTTATTGCCGTCTATGAACAATCGCCACTCTTTTGAATCATATGGTTGAATAGACCAGCAATGTCTTTGCAGTAACAAACACTGTCCTCCTTCGTATAGTACTTGGAAAATTCTTCGTGACGAGTTCTATAATATGTTACCTTAACATCGGATGAAACAAATTTAAATTGTTGCATTCGAGAGGCGTATAGTTCGGCCTTTTCCTTTGACAATTCCAAATCCCTTATCCAATCATTGAGTTGTGCTTGTGACAAATAATTTCTTTCGTTTTCCGTTTGAAATTCAGTACAACATGATGCCGCGTAATCAGACAATGACACTGGAGCCGGAACTAAAGTTAAATTTGATTCTGGCAATGTCGCTTCTGTTGAAATTAGTTCTGGTAATGACACTGTAGATACGCTCGCATAGGTTACTTTTCTGGACTTTCCAACACCAAGTACTTTTGTAGTACAAATATAGCAGTCCGTTGAATGGCAAGTTGGTTCCCTCCACTTCATTGGTGTAATAAATTTCACACGTCGCCTAAATAGATAGTTTCAGAAATTAGTCAGCTATGCATTAAAAGGGAACAAATTCCTAATTTATACAACGTACCTTTTTGTTCCGGTTTCCGAAGAAATCAATTCGACGCGGCATGTGGTGCACACAGTGTTCGGTGTCCATGGTTTTTCATTGTTTTTAGGCTCAATTCCAAAACACTTATAGTATGTAACTTTCAAAGGATTTGAAAACACACGTCTCATACTTTTAACAATAAATTGACCGCAGATGAAACAGAACATATCTGGATCATTTGTACACTCAAACTCTCGCGCCCTTTTATTCATTTTTTATTTTTAAGTAAATAACGGGTTATAAACTGCAATTATAAACTGAACAGTATCCGGCGAGCCTTGCAGATATTATGAAGGAACAAGGCGCATATACTCTTATTTATACTTAGATCCAGTAAAAATTCAAGCCTACCTAAACAAAAAGGTTCCCTAGTTCTACAAAGACAACACTACCTGCCTCAAAAATATGCTCTTGTTTAAAATGTACCTAGGTTTGAGAAAACGACACTAACAGCTTTTTGTATCTAATAACTTTTCGAAAATCTACCTGCTAACTAACTGATATACGAATACAGTAGAATCGCGAAAAAGTTAACCAAACCGTTTTACTTTTCCGAAATATTAACTTTTCCAAAGGGTTCTCGAATTTGAAAAAAAAAACACGGAAATAAACATAATTTTGGGAATATAATACGTTCAATTTATTTGCATGACTCACTTTTACTCGTAACAAAACAGAAACTTAGATTTAGTGTGTACTTTTTCACATTTTACATACATATATGTACATATTAATTTGTAAGGGCTGGTTTAAAGAAGCGGTCGAGACTTGTTTGTTTCTTTTCTTTTGTGTAATAGCTCCTGACAATTTTCGTGCGCATAGTAATAAGATCTGATATCTGATTTGCATCGATTTGCCAATCGATTTCCACGAATACCTTCATCGATTTTTCTTAAAATCTCAGCTTTTTGATGCAAATTTAATCTGATTTGCAATGATTTTTTCTGCTTAGTTGACATTTTTTAACACAATAACTATAAACAACTCACAAGCTCAAACGTTCATGACAAACTACGTATGTACCAACCGACACCGACAATAATTTTTTACATACAAATTCGGGGAATACATAGCAATAAGGGGAATACCCGAACTTGTTTTTCTTGCCGAACAAACGGTTGGATTTGAAAAAATAGATAAGCTCGAAAAAGTTGACGAAAAGTTACTTAGCCGAAGGTTTAACTTTCTCGCGAGTTAACTTCTGCGCGATTCTACTGTACTAACACATATGTACCAGAGAGAGTGAGAGGGTGTACTTCCCACAACAGCCGGTTCTAAGTACCGGAATGACCCGAGTTTTACCCGGCCAAGGGCTGTTATTTCAGTGTAACCCTGTCCAATTTGTCCAGTCAAACTCCTAAATTGTCATCCCCGGAGCAATGCCTTGCGGCAGGGTTGCTCCAATGTCTCTTGTTACGGTCTGGTATCGAAGACAACTCCGGACCAAGAGACTGGATCTGTTGCGTCTGCTGGAAGAATAGGCAAGGTACGAACAACGCCGAGCGTCAGTCCCCACTCTCGTCCCCCCCTACTTCCAGCATGCACGTGGGTCAGGAACATAACCTCCTCGTACCTTTCACCACGTGCACCGTCTGTAGGCAAAGATTGCATACGCCTGCGGCATCGGTTAAGGACTAAGCCTACCTACATCCAGGCAACCACATCCGTCCCTTACCCCCAGCATGCCTTCACCTTCCCTCCCGACACACTTCAAAATCCTACAGTTGAACTGCAACGGATTAACTGGAAAGATCGCGGAGATAACAGACTTTATGAAGTCGAACAACATTAAACTGGCCGCCATTCAGGAAACTAAACTGAACGCTAACTCGACTTACGTACTCGCGATGGGTACAATGTACATAGGAAAGACCGTCCCAGCGGTCATGGGGGCGGCCTTGCATTTATCACACACCATACTGTACAGTATAACCTATTTACCCCGGACATTGACCCTAGGGACTCTACCCTTGAATGCCAGGGCATAGCAGTCCGGACAGGCGACGTCGACCTGAGGGTGATTAATATAAGGTAAATGTCCATAATTTCGTGGTAGTACGTTATTTCGTGGTATATCGATTTTTTCTTTCAAACAAGGAATTTGGGGAGTTTTTTTTTAAAACTGAAAATTTCATAATAAAGAATAACTTTTCGGGTGTAATAATGGATATTTTACAAATTTTTTAAAATTAAACCTATTAAATAACAAGCATTATAAAGTTGGAAGCTCAGAAAATGAGCCTTTTGTAGGGAGGCCTCTTAAGGAAACTGTTAAGGAGACCAGTCGATTTTGTTAAGCCTGTAAAAATTGTATCTTTACATTTTTTTTTTTTTTATGATAATTTTTTTGGTTTTATTTAACATTTCTTAAACGTTTTTATTACTGCAAAACTTATTTCAATAGCTTTTCATTTACATTTTATTTAATATTTAAATACCACGAAATTAGGGACACATGTTTTTTGTGATGTACCTAATTTCGTGGTACCCACGAAATTATGGGAATATAATAATTTATGTTTTCCTTATTTTCTTTCACATTTCATAAGATACCCTATTATTTTAAGTATTTTAATTATTAAATAAACCCCTGAGGAAGATTTTGACGTAATTTCGTGGTACACTTTTATTAACCCATTCGTCAATATTTTAATCGAAAAGCTCTGCGAAGCACAACATTTTAACGAAATAATGGCATTATAGAACTTTTGTTTATTCAATAATTTTTCATTTAATTTAAAAAAATATGTCAAGATTTATACTTTTTTGCTTTTGTTATGAATGAATAGCGATAATAAACAAAAAAATATAAATATAAAACTCATATTACCGCTTAAAGCGATACCACGAAATTACGTACATTAATTTTATCGCATGCCCCCTAATATCGTGGTATACTGCGCATTTACATACATTGTTAACAAGAAATTAAAAAAAAAAAAACAAGAATAAAAAAACCAAATTAAATTTAAAAAAAAATTAAAAATTAAAAACACACAAAAAAAATTGAAAACACACCAAAAAAATTAAAAAAAAAAACATTTTTTGAAATAATAAAAAAATCAAGTTACATCAATTGCATTAATTTTTTTTTATTGTTTATTTTTGTTGTAAAACTTAAAAGACCAAAAAACACAAAAATTAAAAAAAAAAACATTTTTAGTAATAATAAATAAAAGTAATTTTGAGAAAAGTAACAAATTACATCAGTTAAATTAATTTTTTTATTGGTTTTTTTTTTTTTCAATCGTAATCAATTACTAATTGCCTTTTCTCGAAAACCAATTGAAATAATCATTAACAATTAAAAAAATCCGTCTAATCAATTGATTACTAAGTACTCATCAAATTTAACAGGTCTGCTTACAAGTAATTTTTTACTTACTTACTTGGTCTTAAAACGCTTTCTTTTCATAAATACAATAACAATAAAAAAATTATTTAAAATTTAAAATTTTTGAACATAAATTTTAATAAATAAATTTGTGTATCTTTAGGAATTTGCGTTGAAAATAACTTTTATTTTCCACAAAATTAGAGTTTAACCAAATACCACGAAATTAGGGACACTTTACCACGAAGTTAGGTACATCAGAAAATTTTTGCCACGAAATTTGGGACATTTGAGGTACTCACACATCTTTATTTATATAAAAAAAAAACATTTGTTAGTTTTGTTTGAAATTAAGTGGAAAGCTATCTTAATAGATCAACTCAATGGGAAAAATTTACTTTTTTAGTTTTCCTTCATCCGTTTTTACTCAAGAGAGGTAGAAAGTCAGAAAATTCCTTAGTACCACGAAATTATGGACATTTACCTTATACATTCCCCCTGTTACGAGCTGTCCCCGTGATTATCGCCCTGATATTAGTGCGTTGCTAAGGGGCGATAACTGCCTCATCCTAGGTGATTTCAACGCCCACCACGATCTCTAGCACTCCAACTTGCCTGCACACAGCAGAGGGCACGCACTCGCAGAGCAAATAGACAACTCGGCATTCTGTACACTGAATGGAGATGCCCCACTAGGGTGGCAGGTAACTGCCACAGCTCGCCAGACATCTCTATTACAAGTGCGGGCCTTATCAACCACGTAAACTGGCAACCAATGCTTACATTGGAATCACACCACCTACCCATCCTACTAAACATCGAAGAGTCATGCAACCTCTCCGGCGGGGTCGACAAGGTCGCCATTGCTTTCGGCGACAGCGTCAAATCGGACCCCAGGAAATGCGCGAGCTCATTTTGCAGGCAACTTATACTGCATTCTCCTGTGGATAGGGCTAAGAGAAAAGCCATTCGACAAGCGCACAAACACAAACGCCCGTTGTCATCTCCGTCGCAGAGGTTAAGGAAGCTATAAGGAAGGTGAAACCTTCTAGATCATTCGGACCCGACGGAATTGCCATGAAGATGCTGAAACACCTCAGCCACGAGGGGCACAAGTACTTGGCGGATCTATTCAACTCTCACTGACCACATTCCATCAAGGAGATTCTTATCGTCCGATATCTCTCCTCTCGCCGGTAGTGAAGTTGTTAGAGGCTATCTTGCTCCCATACTATACTGCAAACCTGCAGCTGGCCAATCATCAACATGGCTTCCGGAAAAATCATAGCACAACATCGGCATTAAATGCCATTACGATGCAGATTAACTTCGGTTTGAAGCAACACCAACCTAACCACAGGACGGTTCTCGTAACACTCGACCTGTCGAAAGCCTTCGACACAGTCAACCATGCCATACTCCTTAAAGACCTGGAGGAGACACCGCTTCCTGCCGGCCTAAAACGATGGACCGCCAACTATTTAAACGGTCGGCTGGCGTCAGTGAAGTTTCGAAACGAGAGATGTAGACCTAGAAGAATTAGACAAGGGGTTCCGCAGGGTGGTGTCCTTTCACCCCATCTATTTAACTTCTACATCTCGAGCCTCCCTCCCCCACCAGAGGGGGTCTCCATCGTTTCGTACGCTGACGACTGCACCGTGATGGCTCTGGCAAAGGACCTTCCACGGACGAACTATGTACAAGACTGAACTACTACTTGCGCGATCTTTCCAGCTTCTTCACAGAGCGGAACTGACACTGTCCCCGACTAAATCGACAGCGACCCTATTCACTACTTGGCATGCGCAGATGGGGCAGGAGTTGAATGTCCACGTAGATGGTGTCCCACTACCTACAGTCAACCACCCCAAAATTCTAGGGGTTTTTTTTTCTTTGGTCCCTCCACGCTATCCACGTTTTGGGGAAGTATATTATCTCGTTTCGTTTGTTAACAATATACATATATGGACACCCTTAGTATATAAAATATTTCAATGTTGTATGTTATGAATAGTATATGTATGTAGTTATAAAATATTAAGCTGAGATAATAAGGCCTGCGAATGGATACAGGCTTTAAAATAGCACATATATATATATATATTTTTATTTTTATTTTTTTTTTTTTCTAAAGATATGTATAAGTTGAGAAGAAAAAAAAAATAAGAGATAAATAAATTCAGAAATAAAAGTAAAAGTAAAATAACGTAATATTTAGTAACCTTCCTCTGGGTACATAACTTTACATGCCATTAAAATCTTTAATAGTGTTGATTATATGGTAGACAAAGTTTTTGTATGACTCTGATAAGGCTTTTTCGGCGCTAATTGCCATTAGGTTGAAAGGTGGTGCCTGGGATCCTTCGCACAGTGTAGTGGGACGATGCCTTGGTCTGGCATACCGGGGACAGTCCTGTAGCAGATGATTCAGTGTTTGGATTGTCTCCTGATCGCAGGGGCAAGTGTCGCTTTCTATTATTTTGAAGCGTTTCAAGTATTCTTTATGATGACCATGCCCAGTGAGTACTTGGGTCATCTCGAAGGATATGCCTAAGGCTTTTGCATAGGCTTGCGCTTCTTTTGGCGATTTGAAGTGCATTTTTGTTGTGCTACCTGTAGTTGCTTCGTCGTATTCTCTTTGCCATAATGCTGCTGTTTCTAATTTAATTAGATGTTTGGCATAGCTCATTGGAAAATTTGAGTAGTTGATTTCGCCCGGTTCTGTTGCCGCTTGTTTGGCGTACCGATCAGCCAGCTCGTTGCCTTCTACTCCCACGTGAGCCTTGACCCAGAAGAATTCAATAGCACTGCGCTCGGTGAGTCGATAAAGACGCTCGTGTATAGAGGCTATGAGTGGCATGTCGTTGCTCCTATTTTTTATGGCTTCTAGACAGGACATACTATCGGAAAATATTTGTGCCCGTTTATCGGTTAAATACATTTCTACCCACTCTAGGGCCTTATCGATTGCAAGCGCTTCAGCTTGAAATATGCTGCAACTTTCGTGGAGTTTTAGCGTTTTATGTTCCCATTGGGCGGTTGGATAGCGGATAACATATGCTGCTCCACAGTCCCCAGTCTCATACTTGCTTCCATCTGTGTAGATTTGAGTCAGATTAGCATTGTTGATAGCATTTATTTGCTCCTGTGACTCCACTGTTTCGTATACAATTGATCGCCGGACTGCTGGATGCAGTAGATGATGCTGTTTCAATCGTTTCTGGAGACTTGCCTCAGTGTTATGTATGTTTAATGTGCTAGTGGTTTTAACCTCATCTACCTTCATTATCTCTGCTATTTTAAGGTGTAGTGGGGTGAATCCAGCAAGCGCCAGTGCGGAAGTAGCCGAGACAGTATGAAAAGCTCTAATGGCTCGAATAGCAAATTGTCTTTGAAATTTTCTCAGCAGTTTGCGGATATAGTAAAGGTATGTTGCTTTACCCCATACGCCTGCAGCATAAGTAACTGCAGGTTCTATGACTTGTTGGTAGATGATGACGACATTTTCGGGGTGAACTCCCCATGTCGGCCGTACAAAATTGCATAGATGTTTAAAAATTCTTTGAACTTTCTCTACTATATATTTCGCATGTGCAGTAAATTTTAAATTTTCGTCTATTACGACACCGAGTAATTTCATTTCATTTATAAAATTGAGTGGACTACCATCCATTAGTATTCTAGCGGCTTTGGCAGACCTCGTAAAAGCCATGGCTTGCGTTTTCGCCGCTCCAAATACTAGCTTAGCGTTTTTCCCCCATTGGTGTATTATACTAAGAGCTGTATTAGTGCTTTTTTCGAGTTCGACGACTGACTTCGCCCTGACTAAAAGCAGAACGTCATCAGCAAATGCTTGGATGAAACATCCACTGGGTAAAGGTACATATATCAAGCAGATCGTCTAGAATTATGTTCCGAAACGTTGGACCGCACACCGATCCTTGCACACAGCCCTTGGTCATTGTCTTTTTAGCCGTAGCATCCCCGTAATCAAGTGAGACTATCCTTTCTTCGAGGTAACTGCTTTGTATTTTTGAAGTTGTGCTAGTAACATGGGCCACCAGGCATTGTCAAAGGCAGCTTTAATATCTAGGGAAACGCATATTGTTTGCATCTTTCGTTGTTTGCAGTTTTCGATTTGCTTCATAGCATTTCGAAGCGCGTCTACTGTTGAAGTTTTCTCGCGAAATCCAAATTGGTTTTGCGAAAGTAGCTCAGACCTTCCTAAGTGAAAAGCAAGCCTGCTTGTAAATAGTTTTTCGAGGGTTTTCGCCAGGATTGGAAGAAGCCCAATGGGTCGATATGATGACAAACTATTCATGTCGGGTTTGCTGCCCTTTGGTAGAATCTTGACGTAAGCTTCTTTCCAGAGCTTTGGAAAATATCCAATTCGCAGGCAGGCATTGTACACCGAGGTCAACAAAGTGATATGAGGTGTAGCGAAGGCAATACATATGTCGGTGGTAAAGTGATCTATACCAGGGGCTCTGTTAGGTTTCATTGTGGTTAAAGCTTCCAAAACTTCATCTTTGGAGAATTCTATATCATTTTGAGTGAGTGGACTACTTGCCGTTTGGTTACGCAGTAAAATTTGATGGTGGTTTTTATCCGCTTCGTCGTCAGGGTAAAAGTGCTGGAGTAAAGCTTGTGCGGTTTCGAGGCTCGTTTCAGTGTATACGTCGTCTTTACGGAGTGTTCTTGGGGGCCTATGAGACGGAGCATCTTTTATTAATCTGTTAGTAAGAGACCAGACATCTTCCTTTCCTTGCTTATTACAGAATTCCCGAAAGTTGTTTATTGATGCTTCCTTAAGAGCTTTAGCATACTCACTTTTTGCTAGCGCATGCTCTCTTGCAACGTCTTCTGTTGGCTTTTTTGCTTTTGACAATCTATTCAGTTTATGATGGAGCTTAATGCACTTTTCTTTCATTGACTGTAGATTACTGTTCCACCAGGGATTATAAGTTTTTGTACCCTTGCGCCTCTTCATAGACGCCTGGCATGCTTCAGTTATAGCCTCATTAATATTCTTTACACATTCTTCCAGCTCATCGGGAGTAATAGTACCAAAGTTTATGTCTGAGATACCTCTGCTCATTATGCTCTGTTCTAGTACTTGGTTAAAAACACTCCAGTTTGCCGCTTTGCTTTTATAAAGGTAGGTAGATGGGCTTCCGGAAGTACTTATAGGGGCATCATTTCGAATTTTAAATGTAATTGCACTATGGTCTGAATTTTGCATAGCGTCGATATTCACTCGCCAGTCTACTACGCGATGAATGAGGTTTTCCGACGCTAGCGTAATATCCACAATCGAGCTGGCCCTAGTTCCATGCCGTATTGCGTTGAATGTGGGTACTACGCCGTTGTTGCAAACTGACATGGAGTTTGAGGCCATTATGTTCGCAATGGTTGTCCCGTTAGTATTTTCTGATTTAGAACCCCAGAGAGAATGCCATCCATTAAGATCACCTGCCAATATTTGCATCGATGAAGCCGTTTTTGATAGAAAGAAGTTAATGGCATGAAAGGTATTGTATTTATCTGTTACTGGTTCTACGTAAGCGTTGGCTATATATAGATACCGCTGACCGATGCATACTTTAATTACGGCAAGGTTTGGAGTGGAGTATTGTGATATGCCGAGAACAGCGCCTACCGAGGTTTTGACAACTATACAGGACTTGATTTTACGATTTTCTGTTTCAAACTGATATACGAAGGCTGAGGTCAGTGATTCTACTTTATTGGCGTTACCTATATACGGCTCAGATAATAAAGCTATGTCAATCGGTTTTTCAAAGAAGTATTTCATGAGCTCGTTATGTGCAGTTTTGCAGTGGTTTACATTGGCTTGTATAAATCTTAAGGGTTTAACAGCCATAGTTAGTGCGGGAGTGCATTCGTTGCTGCATGAGTTTTATTTGTGGGCATTTCTTGTCGTTTGTGGCTGAGTGTTTTTCGTCCCAATTGCCTTTTGTTTTCGTATTTCACTCTGAGCAGTTTAGACATTTTAGTTTTTCTTTCATACCTTTGTGTGGGCAGTTGGCATGCTCGCGTTGGGCATTTGCTCAATGGGAGCAATATGCGCATGGGGAGTTACATTTATTTCGGGTGTGGCCAAACTTGAGGCATCTAAAGCATTGGACAAAAGTACTAAAGTCTGACACGTTAACTCTCATATAATCTACGTTCAGTCGACATAAGGTCACCATAATATTGCGAATCTTGGGTGTAACTTCGAGCACAGCATTGTACATTAATTCAGGGTTTCTTCTGTTTTTCTTTCCAAAGCGCACCCTAATGTGCTCATCTTCCTTGGCCTCTGCGCGTATATCAGAATTTTGCATTTTTATAATTTCTACTAACTCAGCCTGCTCAATGTCTTTGGGTATGCCTTTTAAAATGACTAAAGGGTTTCTGTTCCTTGCTTTTTCTGTGTTTAGAGAGGTAACTTCAGATAGATTTTGCATAGTTAAATCGCTTTGCTCTGCACTGTCAAATTCAACGCGTACTTTATTGTTTGACACTGGGATGATCTTAGCTGGTGCAAAATTTGTATCTTTAAAAGAAATTCCTCCACGAAAAGCTTTAATTACATCCGAATGATTGGCATTCGTTTCAGATGCTGCGCTTATAACTAAGCTAGGTTTGGCTGCTGGCTCATCTGGGGTGTTATTTCCAGCAACGATGTTTGCATAGCTAACGTTGGGGGTTATCGGCTTAGCGCATTGGGTCAGGGAGTCTTTTATAAGGTCAATTTCTTCACGCAGTATTGATCTAATATCGCCGGTGGTGGTGATCGACTCACCGGTAGAAGTGACTGAGTTACTTAGAGTCTCAACAAGGGGAACAAGAGCAACCAACTTTACTATTTCGTTTGTGATAGCATTTTTAATTTCTCGCTTAATATTTCCGGAGTCTCGTAATTGCTTTCTTATTTCTCCTGCGATTGAGTTAATCTCATCTATTATTTTGCTCGGGGAACTCATCTTGATATCATTTGTCTCTGCCAATCAGCTGATTTACTTGCCTTTATCACGATTCGTAGAGATTTGACAAGTACAACTACTTGACAGGTGTCAAGTTGACATATACCGGCCTTGGTTTTTGTCTTTGCTAGCTAGGTTTTTGTCTGTTGTAGCGGTGACAGCTGTCAGATATTTGACACCTGTCGAGTTGACACATACCTCCCTTGATGAGTGTTGTTGTTGTTGTTGTTTTAACAATGAGTGTCTTTGCTAAAGCTTAAAGCTTTCTTTTATTTCTATGGCAACTGATTGCGGATCACTTGTTGTTGTTGTATTATCATTGATTGATTTGTTTATTAACAAAAGAGACTTACAATTTGTTGGTATTTAGCTACAATTCACAGATTTTTCGCTGTACTCCGTATTTCAGAGACTGGGTTGTATGAATTTTTTCGCTTACGACTCTTTCCTTCCTTAAGTTGTTGCTCGAAATACTGAAATTCACAATTTTTTTACGCGCGCACTTGAAGATAGTACTTTACTCAACCAGTGTTCTAGGGGTTACATTCGACAATAGCCTCACCTTCGCTAATCATGCCACCGCAATAGCTTCAAAGGTACAAAGCCGCAACAAGATCCTCAACTCACTGGCCGGCAGTACTTGGGGCAAAGACAAAGAAACGTTGCTGGCCACCTTTAAGGCTATTGGCCGACCGGTTATTGATTACGCTGCGCCCATATGGTTGCCAAACCTTCACGACACCAACTGGAGGAAATCGCAGGTCTGCCAAAACACCGCCATCAGAACTGCAACTGGCTGTTTGCTTATGTCACCTGAATCTCAGCTTCACCAGGAGGCTAAAATGCTCAACGTTCGCGAACATGCGGAACTTTTAAGTAGGCAGTTCCTTCTGAACTGTCATAGACCCAGCCATCCAAATTGACAACTATTGGATGAAACTCCGCCCCCCAGAGACATAGGGGAACATCTCCGAAAGCATTATGATGAGATCCGGCATCACATCTCGTTGAGGTTTGATCTGCGGGACCACAGGCGGGCCCTAAAGGACCTCCACACCGAGTCGGTGGACAGATCCCGGCCTGTGAACTCCGTTATTGGTACCCAACCACCTGTTCCTGCTGAGGAAGAACGTGTCCTCCCGTGGGAGACTAGAGTCATGCTGGCACAACTTCGGTCTGGATACTGCAATAAGCTGAACTCCTATCTGTCCAGACTGAACCCCCCGAGCACATGCCCCGCATGCGGTATGGCCCCCATGACACACAACATCTCTTTTCCTGTTCTTCTGAACACACTCTTCTAACACCTTTATCACTTTGGTCCAACCCTGTCGAAACTGCGCGTTTCCTTGGACTTCCGTTAGAAGAGCCCGATGACAATTAAGAGTGTACTGGCGCTTTGGGCAGGGCGAAGCACTGCTAACAACAACAACAGAGTGTGTGAGGCTGAAAGTTGTTTTTATCACAAAATAACTTATGAACTTCTCTTAGTTAGAGTTTTAGCTGCAACTTGACATCAAAACAGCTAAGTTTCAAGACAGTCGATTTTTGTATTTTTGTCCACCTTCGCGCCACTGTGCGGCTGATAAAAATACATACATATACCCAAAAAGTATCTACTTTATATGGTTTTTAAATCAAAAGGACTTTTTTATCGATTGTTTCAAGGTAGATAGTGGATAATGTTTCTCATCTTTCATGGCTTAAATATAGCAAGTATGTATTCGTATATTCGGTCTCTGCACAATATCCTAAGTCGCATATATTCTATACATGTATGACCATAGAGAAAATTTTGCCATTTGAAAAAAAAATTTGAACCATTATTTTCGAAATAAATTTGCACGATTTGCAAGCGTTGTTCTTTTGTCAACCTGTTCATGATGAAATGGCAAACCAAACTGAACATAAATGACATTAGAGTTGCCAGATTTGCCCACAAACTGCCAGTTTTATCTCTATTCGAAAAACAAACCTGTAAAAAAAACACCCTATACATGCATATGTAGATACTGCAGATATATATGTAGAACACCAAACACAAAAGTTGATAGCAACGGCCAAAAGTTCAAAAGAATTTAGGTACTACAATCAAGTCAGCAGGGAGAACAATCAATCAGCATCAATCCAAGATATCAAATTACATACATTAATTCACCTTGTATACACGAACAAGAAGACCGAAGAAGGTAGCACTAAACGTTAAGAACCAAAAGAGCAAAAAAAAACATAAATAAAAGGCTTAGTTCACTTGTTCAGTTTAATGATTGTATCAATTAAACAACTTCAGAACAGAACGACCTAAATCTAGGTGCCGCCCTTTTTCTTTCATTTACCACCAAACGGGTGCTCAGTTTATATACAGAGCATATGTCATACAAAATAGCGGACATCGCTACTTCTGCATCCCAACCTAACCTCCCAGGACATGGACAATAATTTGAATATGTGGACTTTTAATTTAAAAAAATTTATAGTTTCACGAATTATTTTAAAGTTTCCTTGTGAATCCAACATTACTTTTTTCGTTAAATTAAAGGACCCACCTCTAATCAAACGACAAAGCAAGTAACATTTAACATCACTTATTTTTTTCGATAAACTGACACATTTACAAAAGCCATTCAATTAAAAAATCACTCTACCCTTATGTAGTTATACGCTTTTTCATATCGCTAATAGTTAAATTTTCTTCATTTCCGTTTTGTATTATTCAATATAAATAGATGGCAAAGCACTAGCTGCTTCTCACGATGCGAAATTTATTGAAACATCAAGCGGAATTCAACATAATGTTGACGAATTATTGGTGGGAATACTGAAACAGGTAAATGCATTAAATATTGTCAGACTTGTAACAAAATTTTTAATACTCGAATCCCCGAAACTTCGTTTCTGCGGTTATTGCTCCCAGAAACACATAATATAGAAACATAATTAGAATCGGAATTACTAGAACCATTTCCAATGAGTAACAGAAGTGTAACGAAACTCTTCGTAACAAAACTGCCGGAACTCTAAGCTGAGCACAAAACACACCTCTATGGAAACAAAACTTGGAAACTGCACAGAAATTTTAGGTATAGAAGTAATCTAGTGGCGAAAACTGCAACAAAGCCTTATGCATTGTCTACTATTGAGTTGTGGATTATAATTATTTGACCACAAATTCTACTAATTTTTTTAAATGCGTAAATTTTCGTGAGGCATTTTCAAATAAAAGGTGATTAAAATTTTTTTCTAAAAATCAATTCTTACGCCGCTGGAATGTAAATTGATAGTGTTTTTATTTACTGTAGATATGTTAAAAGCCCTAATTATATGAATTAAAATGTTTATTTCCTATCTGCATCGCCTGTTTTTTTATACCTTCCGGGCCAGAACATCTTCCGTTCTCATTACATGGTGCAGCCAACGTAGCCGCTGGACTTTAATTCATTCGACAATGTCGAAATCTGCGTAGAGCTCATTCAACTCATTAGTAAACCTTCTTCGGTAAACACTGCCACCATCGCGTAGAACAAAATCCTATGAAGAACCTTTCTCTTAAGTTCTCCTAGGGGTGGCTCATCTGCGGCTGTCATCGTCCATGCTTCTACTCCATATTGCAAGACGGGTAGAATGAACAACTCGTAGAGTGTGGCTTTTCTTCGTCGTCAGAGAACTTTGCTTCTCAGTTGCCATTATTTTTGGTGTTCCCAGGTAATTGAAGTCATATATATCTATGGCTGCCAACAAGGTAAAATCAACTCTACACCAACAACATACTGGCGTAAACATTGTCAAAAGCAACTGACTGGCGTTAGCTAATGAAAGGAAGAGAAAGCAAAGAAATTTAAATTTTTTAGAAATTATCTGGCGCAACCCTGGTTGAAAAGTGATTATTAATGAAAAATATCACAATATTTGCAATTGTTTTTAGTTGAGCGTTAGAAAATCCACAAAATTGCAAATGCAAATCGCGTTTGCTTACATTTTGTTTATTTTAGATTCTGTTGTTTGCATCTTCATCTGACAATTTATATGCCAGTGTGTTCAAAAAAATTCAATCAGCTGATGGAATGGCATAACCTTATCATTGAACCATTGCTGCCAACATTAGGGTTGGTGATAAGGTGCGAATGCGCTGAACCTTTGCACGGTGACAGAAGGTACTTCGTTTTGCCCTCGTTTACCACCAAACTTACTCTTTTCGCTCCTTTGGAGTATGTAGAACTTAAGGCGCCGTTATTTCAGCCAATGATGTCAGTTTTATCGGAACAAGCCAGAAATTGCACACCTTCGTTACAGATGGTTCCTGAACGGTTAAGTTGTGCAGCTTGCATTACTTTCACTAGCAGTAAGGTGAAGAAATTGTACAATAGGGGGTCACCCTGTCTAAATCCTCGTTTAGTTTCGAACGGCTTGGAGAGGTCCCTCCCGACTCTGACTGTGCTGGTAGTGATGCCCAACGCAAATTTGCACACGATGCACTTATGCTCAGCCGGCAATTCGTCAACGCTTGTGGATTTGTGGGTTTTTCTTCGATTGTGTGGTCGGGTTTTTCAGGGCATAGTTGCTGGGCTCTCTCCATAATATAAGCACTCTCTGTACATTCCTTACTCATATGCGAAATCATTGGCTTTCCGATACGATTGCAGTTTTTCGACGTCCAGCTTTGCATGGGCGACAGGATAGTGGTCTAAGTGATAGTTAGGACTTCAAATAGAGATTATATTTCGATCGGGTTGCGTATTTGTCGTATGTTCATAAACTTAGTGCTGCATATGACCTTGTTTCTTGCACCAGCAAAGTCAATCAGGCTGTATCCATTTAACGAAGTCCTATCGTGAGACCTAATTGTCTGGCTATGGGTCCAAACACACCTTCCTTGCCCACCCTGGCGTGAAAGTCGCTCATCAAGACCTTGACATCATGTTGGGGGCAGCGCTTATATGTATCTTTTTGACAGGGACCCCCAATAACGATTAATTTTGTATTTTTAATGTCAAAACTCAAAGGCTTCCTCCTATCGTAGAACAGTTTCAAGTACATGAATGAGCATGTCTCTTCATGCTCAACCGAGATCTATAATGATTGAAAAAAGTTTGAGTGAGTCCCATATAAATTACAACTTAATCATTACTTTTGAGTTTTATTCTTTTGATCAAATATAAAACTTATTCCTTGAGTTTTATTATTTTGAGACGAAAAAAAACTTACCCTTGAGTTTTATTTTTTTGCTCGACAGTAAACGTTATTCTTTAAGTGATATTTTATCGTTCAAGGATAAAAATTAAGTTCCGAGTTTTAAGTTTTTTTCGCGGATCAAAAAACTCAAAAGGCCGCTGCGCCTTTATGGAAAGTATTTGGTCATAAATATTAGTTGGTATAATCTCGTCGACACATGTACTAAATTATTTAAACATAGTTTTAGCCTCATATATATACTTGCCATAAAGGCGAGGCGGCCTTTTGAGTTTTTTGATACGCCAAAAAAACTTAAAACTCGGAACTTAATTTTTATCCTTGAACGATAAAATATCACTTAAAGAATAACGTTTACTGTCGAGCAAAAAAATAAATCTCAAGGGTAAGTTTTATTTCCTCTCAAAATAATATAACTCAAAAAGTGATCATTACGCTTAATCAAAAAAATAAAACTTGAGCATAACGATTATTCTTGATTTTTATTGAAAAAAATCAGAAAATAATGATCAAATTCGAGTTCTATAATTAAACTTATAACAGTTACGGTCCCTGCTTTTTGAAGCTCACGCAAGAGGCGCCCTTCAACATCACCCTTATCCAAAGTCGGTGGGTGACCGCAGATAAATAAAATTTTGAAATATTATGCCTTTTTGGGGATCACGGCGATAAACGAGGATCACGGTGTAAACGAGAATACTTGTTTGCTAAGTCTCTATGCCATAACAAATTCTACTCCGAGCCTGTGATGGTTTGTATGGCCACTCTAGTAAATGTCGCAAGTTGTAGTGGTCTTGTTACCTTGCCCCTTCCATCGCATCTCCTGTATGGCGTTTTACAAGGCACTAACCAGCCAGGCAGCGGAACCACTTTTATTCATCATTTATTTACATGTTATCCAAATATTCATTTATGTATGTATATGAGCTCTTTAAAGCACAAGTGGTATAACTCCACTTTTTTTTTAGTTAGGCGTGGTACTGTATGGAGAAAAATCTGTTCAATTTAGCTCATAAAAAGCTGAAATTACTTGTGCAGTGGATGCTGCCGCCTATTTATTGGCAGCACAAGTGGTATAATTGACAAATTCACCATTCGTGCAGTGAATTTCGTTGGAGAAAGACTTATTCTCAGCGTTTTTTTGTAATAATTTCTTTAAATGGACCCAGGTAAAGATAACAGTAGTGGAATTCTGAGTATTTTCCTGATAATGAAAAAGGTAAGAGTTTGGTTATTTTGTTTGCTTATCATAATTTCTCATATCTCAAAAACGCCAAAATTTTTTACAAATTTGAATAGAGAATGTACTTTCCAAATTTCCATGAAATCGGTTAGACCATTCCTGAGCATTTTATCATGATAGCACTTTGACAAATATCTCGGAAACGTGTTCACAAATGTACCTCCTTTTTAAAACCCTAAACAACCCCTTTCATTTGATACCCATATCGCATAAAGGCCTTCTAAGGTAACCCCGGTCCACATTTAAACCGATATCTCGAAAACCCGGATAACCTTTTTTAACCTAGCATCATGACGAGCACCTCGAGAGTTTATGTTTCAAATTTCATTAAAATCGTTTAAGCCGTTCTCGAGGTTTGCGATTAGAAAACGAAACAGATTTCAAACTATTAATAAGTTAAATGAAATCTTAAAACCATTTCCAGCACAAGTAGTATAATTAATTTTCGGTACTGGATAAAGCAAAAGTTAATGGACAAAAAGTTTCAAAAACATCAATTTAAGTTAAAGAGCTTTTTCTGAAGTTTTATTGAAAAAAGTAGTCCAAAAGTTCAATACTGCCTTTTATATACAACTTTTAGCACACCCTTCAATATCTCGACAGAAGAAGAAGTGGAGTTATACCACTTGTGCTTTAGGCGGCTCATAGATGACTGCGGGTTTACTATAAAAGTAATAAACATAAAGGAAAATGAATCAGAAATTATGTATTGACATACATAACTATCGGCAAATCTTAAAGTGGTATAATTGAAGTTAAATTATGTATTTTTATCTCATTTCTTTTTTAATCCCTTCTGTTGCTTTTCTCATTTTCCAAGTGTCTGTCCCTGCGATTTCGTGATGGCTATTGTAAAGGCAAGACGAACGGGAAATTGCAGGCGTTTGATTTCGAATGGCACGTCCGTTGGTAATATCGGAAGCAGAGGTATGACCACTTCATCTGTGTATGTACCGTTTAGTATTAGGGCTTCGATTAAATTAGCCTACAATTCTTTCACGGCAAGTTTCGTGCCATTACACAGTTTTGGTGGTTTAATATCCCTCTCCCTCTTCCTCACAAATCTCGCACTCCTTCTCCTTATCCCTATCTATTAGGAGTGGGATTTTTTTCGAATAAAATTCGAATAAACGAATAAAAATATTCGTTGCGAAAAAATGAGAATAGTATTTATTCGAATTTTTTTATTCCTTTATTCGAATAGTATTATTCGAATATTTTTATACCTAATAGTGCTTCACATACAAGGTATATTAACTTCATTCGCCTAACGGTAGTATGTAACGGCATAAACGAATCGAGATAGATATTGACTTATATATATCAAAATGTTTAGGAGGAAAAGAGAAATTGATTGAGCCATGTCCGTCCGTCCGTCTGTGAACACGATAACTTGAGTAAGTTATCTTAATGAAATTTGGTATGCAGGTTCCTTTTCACTTATCTCGGAGCGCTATTGAAAATAGGCAAAATCGTTTAAAAGCCACGCCCACTTTCTATATACTATATAATATTTTCGAAAATACAAAAAGAGTGATTATTCAGTACATAATACACCTATAAGGATAACTTTGGTGTGCACTTTAGCGCTGAGGCAACCAATACATTTTTGAAGAAATTTTTAAAAATGGGCGTGGCACCGCCCACTTTTGATTAAGTCAAATTTGGAAATATTATTAATCATAAATCAAAAACCGCTCAAGATAGCAAAATAAAATTCAGAACACATATTTATATTAATACAGGCAATATTCAGAAAAAAAAATTAGCGAAATAGGGTAAGGTCCGCGCCCAATTTAATACGAAAGATTTTGAAAAGGATTATAGATATATTGAATATGCAATAACTTTGCTTAAACTAGCTGTATATCATTTCTATTTCACCTCTAAAGTGTTCATGGGCAAAGAAAGTCGAATGCACAAAATTTTTGGAAAATGGGCGTGACCCCGCCCCTTTATTGTGGATTATTCCAAAAAACTTTTCATGCCATAACTCCGGTAAAAATTGAATTATTAAAACGATATTTGGAGAAAATATTCAACATATAAAGCTAACTCTTTGCTGTAAAAATAAACGAAATTGGTTAACGGACACTCCCACTTTTTAAACACAGTTCTGAAAAATTTCTTTGTAAAATTAAAATCGCGATATTTTCATAATTGTATAAGTTATATAAATTAGATTTTACACACATAATAAGCTTTTTAAGCAAAACTTAACTGCAAAAAGGTCAGCTATTTTCAAAAGCGATTGCTTGAAATTTCAAAAAGGTATTTCAATGAAAGTTAGTGAGATGCCCAATAGTATATAGTATACTCCTGCCAAAAATTACGCAAATCGGATAGCAACCACGCAAAATATACGGACAAGTATTTAACACCCTACTACTGCCTTTTTATTATTATAAATTTTTTTTTTTTTCATACCTTTCATGAACATAGGGAAAGCTATTTGATTTACCACTTACAATAGAAATGTTTTTATAGAAAATAATCAGTTGCCTTTATAACAAATTGTCAGGTATGTATTAAAATAGACCTGAGTAAATTAGGATACCAAAACAGATCACTACCAGGTATTTAATGTTCGGTTATAACCGAACTTAGACTTCCTTACTAGTTATTAATAGATTTTTACAACGATATTCACTGTTTCAAAATTACCCCAAAAGAGCTTCAGAAAATCATCAATAAAAGGCCCCGAAAAGAGTCCAAAAAGGCTCCAAACACCCCCCGGATGGACGAATAAAAGGCTCCGAAAAGAGTCCAAAAAGGCTCCGAAGTGCATTTAAAAAGAGTCATAAAACGCTCCGAATTCATCGGAATCGGACTCATTTCGGACTCTTTTTTATGACTCCGTTTGGGGTGCCCGCGTAGAACGAGTTTTCGCTCCATTTGGGCTCCGAAAGGAGCTCATTTCGGAGGGTAAAGCTCTGAGAAATGTGCGTTTTATGGCTCCGAAAGGAGTCTTTTTTTGCACTTTTGGTTAGCTGGGTATGAGCGTGCGTTTATGTTTTATATGTATGTTTGCGTGTTCAAATGTGTGCACAAGCAGTACCAATATTTGTTTAAATATGCGAATAGTGGCACCGAATAGTTGTATTTATTCGGTTAATGGTGGTTGAATATTTTTTAGCTTATTATCTTAATAATTATATTGTAGGTACAAGCAAAGAAAACAGGGAATATCTATTAATAAACGAATAAAAAAATTCGAATAAATACCAGGAGCGCAATTATGCAAAATCATATGCTACACTTTGACCGTGACACTAGAAGCAGATCGCGTTATTAGCCCTTAGCCATTATATGGTACAATAATACAATACATTTCGGTGTTTTGATTGGTAGTTTATATTTCATCCGCGTCCTGGCGAAAAAAGGGAATTTCATCAAATTCAATACAGTTTTAGCTTTGAATATTTAATGAAGACATGTCACATTTCCTGTTGTCGGACCTTTCAGACTTTTGTGTTCCATCGCTCTCATTGAGTGGCAAACTGATTCCTTTTATTAATCCATGCTCTTTGTCGATAGAAAAATAAACTTTGGCTGTGACTTGTTGCTGCAGAAATATAAATTTTGAAATCATTTAGAATCAAAATAATTTGACATGCATTTTTTTTTTGTAGAAACGAAGTCACGTATAATACTTTTTGACACTATTTTGGCTTTTAACAACGAATTTGGCAATTGAACACAGTCGAAAATTAATCGACTAAACTTTTCTTCTGAATCAGTACAAATTTCTAAAGAGCCCGCAACGGAAAATCCGTACATTACAATTTTCGGGATCGAAAACCAGCAAAGTACCGCCAAAAGCAGTACGTCAGGCAGGCATAACTACATACCAACCACCTGAAAAAGCTGAAAAGGAGCGCGTTCTTCCGAGGGAGCCATGCAAGCACAACTTATGCAGACTGAACCATACATAAACACTTGTGACACTACGTATTTTTCTTGTATTTTTCATGTATGTATTTAATGCTTGATATTGACGAAAACTTATCGAAAATCACGTTACAAAAACAATTTCGCATTTTTTAAAAAGCAAAAATATAAAAAATTAAACTGGAAAATTTGATTTTGATATTTTCTGTGTTGCGAACCAAAGAGAAGAAATAAGCTTTATTTACAAGGCGCATATGCTTATCACCTTATAAATAAAGTTTATAGTTAGTAAAACAGAAGCATTTAGCAAGCAATTAGTGGCAATATTTCAAATTCCCAAATCCATTTCTTTTTGTAAACAGATACATATGTACATATATGTATGTATATTATTTTCAAAAGAAAAATATTTGTCAGAAAAACTACCCAATAAACAAGGAAGTAAACTAGTTTAGCTAATATTTTTCAAACGAGTTTGAAACTAAAAAATTTCACAAACGGTTAGATATGTTTTTCCAATGGTGTGGTAGCACTGGAGAAGTAACTTGGGGTGAACTCTTAGCGAGGTAAAAAATTTCCCAATTTTCAAAAATAATGTGTGAAAATTGACATGCTTCATTTAAATGGATTTTGTTATATGGATATCATGGATGGGGGTAGTGCAGCTAGGGCTGCCAACTTGAAAATATTGCAAATTCAGAGATTTGAGTTTCGAAAATGGATAAATATGAAAATCTAACTAACACTTTATCTCAGACGTTTGTGAAAACCGGTTTTATTTTGTCTAAATATAAGTCTTCTAAAACCGTGTTATAAATTTAAAGACATTTTACTTTCGTGTAGATAAACACATCAACATATACATGCCTATTACGGTATCCGACGGATGCCACTCACGCGGATGGCATCCGATCCGCACTCCCCTCACCTGTCGAATTTCACTCTATTACCATAACCGTCGGATGACTTCTTTATCAACTCACTCCACTGCTTTATCGAACCTATTTTGACGGTACGAGAAACTATTTGTATTGTTTTGAAGTTGTGTTTAAAAATAAAAATAAAACAAATTTATGGACACAATCGCTCTTTATTTCAATGCAAGTGAATCGGGAGGCCATACTTCAAGCATCAGACGGCTTGTAAGGGATAGGGCAGGAGATATTTTCAAGCTGACCGACGTTGAGTAAGTGAAGAAGCTATTTTGATAATGGTGAAATGGCAAATGCGATAAAAATTTTTTACTCCAAAGATTCGGCAAACAATTCCGGGTAAACAAGAGCGCATATAAGAATAGCAAAACCTTCGGGCGCAAATTCACATCTTTTTTACAATAGGCGAAATAGGGTAAGGTCCGCGCCCAATTTAATACGAAAGATTTTGAAAAGGATTATAGATATATTGAATATGCAATAACTTTGCTTAAACTAGCTGTATATCATTTCTATTTCACCTCTAAAGTGTTCATGGGCAAAGAAAGTCGAATGCACAAAATTTTTGGAAAATGGGCGTGACCCCGCCCCTTTATTGTGGATTATTCCAAAAAACTTTTCATGCCATAACTCCGGTAAAAATTGAATTATTAAAACGATATTTGGAGAAAATATTCAACATATAAAGCTAACTCTTTGCTGTAAAAATAAACGAAATTGGTTAACGGACACTCCCACTTTTTAAACACAGTTCTGAAAAATTTCTTTGTAAAATTAAAATCGCGATATTTTCATAATTGTATAAGTTATATAAATTAGATTTTACACACATAATAAGCTTTTTAAGCAAAACTTAACTGCAAAAAGGTCAGCTATTTTCAAAAGCGATTGCTTGAAATTTCAAAAAGGTATTTCAATGAAAGTTAGTGAGATGCCCAATAGTATATAGTATACTCCTGCCAAAAATTACGCAAATCGGATAGCAACCACGCAAAATATACGGACAAGTATTTAACACCCTACTACTGCCTTTTTATTATTATAAATTTTTTTTTTTTTCATACCTTTCATGAACATAGGGAAAGCTATTTGATTTACCACTTACAATAGAAATGTTTTTATAGAAAATAATCAGTTGCCTTTATAACAAATTGTCAGGTATGTATTAAAATAGACCTGAGTAAATTAGGATACCAAAACAGATCACTACCAGGTATTTAATGTTCGGTTATAACCGAACTTAGACTTCCTTACTAGTTATTAATAGATTTTTACAACGATATTCACTGTTTCAAAATTACCCCAAAAGAGCTTCAGAAAATCATCAATAAAAGGCCCCGAAAAGAGTCCAAAAAGGCTCCAAACACCCCCCGGATGGACGAATAAAAGGCTCCGAAAAGAGTCCAAAAAGGCTCCGAAGTGCATTTAAAAAGAGTCATAAAACGCTCCGAATTCATCGGAATCGGACTCATTTCGGACTCTTTTTTATGACTCCGTTTGGGGTGCCCGCGTAGAACGAGTTTTCGCTCCATTTGGGCTCCGAAAGGAGCTCATTTCGGAGGGTAAAGCTCTGAGAAATGTGCGTTTTATGGCTCCGAAAGGAGTCTTTTTTTGCACTTTTGGTTAGCTGGGTATGAGCGTGCGTTTATGTTTTATATGTATGTTTGCGTGTTCAAATGTGTGCACAAGCAGTACCAATATTTGTTTAAATATGCGAATAGTGGCACCGAATAGTTGTATTTATTCGGTTAATGGTGGTTGAATATTTTTTAGCTTATTATCTTAATAATTATATTGTAGGTACAAGCAAAGAAAACAGGGAATATCTATTAATAAACGAATAAAAAAATTCGAATAAATACCAGGAGCGCAATTATGCAAAATCATATGCTACACTTTGACCGTGACACTAGAAGCAGATCGCGTTATTAGCCCTTAGCCATTATATGGTACAATAATACAATACATTTCGGTGTTTTGATTGGTAGTTTATATTTCATCCGCGTCCTGGCGAAAAAAGGGAATTTCATCAAATTCAATACAGTTTTAGCTTTGAATATTTAATGAAGACATGTCACATTTCCTGTTGTCGGACCTTTCAGACTTTTGTGTTCCATCGCTCTCATTGAGTGGCAAACTGATTCCTTTTATTAATCCATGCTCTTTGTCGATAGAAAAATAAACTTTGGCTGTGACTTGTTGCTGCAGAAATATAAATTTTGAAATCATTTAGAATCAAAATAATTTGACATGCATTTTTTTTTTGTAGAAACGAAGTCACGTATAATACTTTTTGACACTATTTTGGCTTTTAACAACGAATTTGGCAATTGAACACAGTCGAAAATTAATCGACTAAACTTTTCTTCTGAATCAGTACAAATTTCTAAAGAGCCCGCAACGGAAAATCCGTACATTACAATTTTCGGGATCGAAAACCAGCAAAGTACCGCCAAAAGCAGTACGTCAGGCAGGCATAACTACATACCAACCACCTGAAAAAGCTGAAAAGGAGCGCGTTCTTCCGAGGGAGCCATGCAAGCACAACTTATGCAGACTGAACCATACATAAACACTTGTGACACTACGTATTTTTCTTGTATTTTTCATGTATGTATTTAATGCTTGATATTGACGAAAACTTATCGAAAATCACGTTACAAAAACAATTTCGCATTTTTTAAAAAGCAAAAATATAAAAAATTAAACTGGAAAATTTGATTTTGATATTTTCTGTGTTGCGAACCAAAGAGAAGAAATAAGCTTTATTTACAAGGCGCATATGCTTATCACCTTATAAATAAAGTTTATAGTTAGTAAAACAGAAGCATTTAGCAAGCAATTAGTGGCAATATTTCAAATTCCCAAATCCATTTCTTTTTGTAAACAGATACATATGTACATATATGTATGTATATTATTTTCAAAAGAAAAATATTTGTCAGAAAAACTACCCAATAAACAAGGAAGTAAACTAGTTTAGCTAATATTTTTCAAACGAGTTTGAAACTAAAAAATTTCACAAACGGTTAGATATGTTTTTCCAATGGTGTGGTAGCACTGGAGAAGTAACTTGGGGTGAACTCTTAGCGAGGTAAAAAATTTCCCAATTTTCAAAAATAATGTGTGAAAATTGACATGCTTCATTTAAATGGATTTTGTTATATGGATATCATGGATGGGGGTAGTGCAGCTAGGGCTGCCAACTTGAAAATATTGCAAATTCAGAGATTTGAGTTTCGAAAATGGATAAATATGAAAATCTAACTAACACTTTATCTCAGACGTTTGTGAAAACCGGTTTTATTTTGTCTAAATATAAGTCTTCTAAAACCGTGTTATAAATTTAAAGACATTTTACTTTCGTGTAGATAAACACATCAACATATACATGCCTATTACGGTATCCGACGGATGCCACTCACGCGGATGGCATCCGATCCGCACTCCCCTCACCTGTCGAATTTCACTCTATTACCATAACCGTCGGATGACTTCTTTATCAACTCACTCCACTGCTTTATCGAACCTATTTTGACGGTACGAGAAACTATTTGTATTGTTTTGAAGTTGTGTTTAAAAATAAAAATAAAACAAATTTATGGACACAATCGCTCTTTATTTCAATGCAAGTGAATCGGGAGGCCATACTTCAAGCATCAGACGGCTTGTAAGGGATAGGGCAGGAGATATTTTCAAGCTGACCGACGTTGAGTAAGTGAAGAAGCTATTTTGATAATGGTGAAATGGCAAATGCGATAAAAATTTTTTACTCCAAAGATTCGGCAAACAATTCCGGGTAAACAAGAGCGCATATAAGAATAGCAAAACCTTCGGGCGCAAATTCACATCTTTTTTACAATAGGAAAGGTTTCTATCGCCTAAATGTGCTTGTAGTAAGTGAACAAAATAAATTCTCTAATGCTTTTATACAATTCTTTTCACATATTTTAGATATGTGACCATAAGCAGCGCATAAGGTACATCAACGCGAAATATCCTGGGTCATCGCACGACTGCTTTGTTTGGTCTAACAGTGACGTATCGCATTACTTTCAAGCACAATATGAAGGTGGAAATAGAAATTTGCGTTTATTAGGTGATTCAGGATACGGTCTTGCACCTTGGCTTATTACTCCCTTTCGCAACCCTGCTCCTAATACTGCTCAAAGTCAGTTCAACAAATTTCATAGTTCTGGAAGAAACATTATTGAGAGGACTATTGGTGTTTGGAAAAATTGGTGCAGATGTCTTCTGTCTGCACGTCAACTTCATTACTCCCCACACAATTTACGAATTCACTACAATATTAATGATGAGTATATTGATGTCAATAGTGACGATGACCCAGAAATCCATTTTCAAGAAATCGAACAACAGGAAAGATACTACACAGAAGCAGTTCAACTACGCAATCAGATGCTTCAAAACTTTTTGTAAATTTTATTTTATTCAATTTACGTACATATATATATGATATGCATATAAACATCTTATATCTATACTCTATACATACTAATAAATATTTTGAAAGAAACAGGGAAATGAAAAGAAAAGGGAGAGGTAAAGGGAAAGGAAAGGAAAAGAGAGAGGTAAAGGGAATGGTAAATTAAAGGGGAAGGGAAAGGAAAAGGGGAAAGTGAAAGTGAAAGAAAACAGAAAGGGAAATGGAAAACGGAAAGGAAAGGGACATGAAAAGGGATTTGGAAAGATAAAGGGAAAGGGACAGGAAAAAGGAAAGGGAAAGAAATAGAAAGGGGAAAGGAGGGGGAAATGAAAAGGAATGAGAGAAGTGAAAGAGAGGAGATGGAGGATGGTGAGCTAGATTGTGCCTCTTCGTTTCTGCAACCAAGTCTTGCAGACTCGAGCACATCATTCTTACGTTATTGTCGAGGCTGCGCATGGTTTTCTCTATATTGGATATGTCTTTGGTCAAATCGTCCAATTTTCTTTTCTGGCCCCTCAAACTGGACGAGACGTTGTCGTGGAATTTTTTGATATTCTATCTGGGTCTTTAATAGTCTGCTTTGGGTAATCCTCTGTGGTTGTCGAACTTGCGGCTGCGACGTTGTAGCTGTAGGAACATTTGTTTCACCAGTCCCAGCACTTTCCTCATTTTCAGCAACCTCAGCACGTACCTCACTACTAGCCGACGGTTCACATGTCGGAACACTGCGAGATTGGCCCTGTTGATACCCATAGCCTCTTCCACTAACGCCCCCTACGGCATGTTGTTGTTGTTGTTGTTTTAACAACAAAATCACTCCCCGAAGGTTTTGGGGAGTGTTGTCGAAATAACAGTCCTTGGCCGGATATGAATCCGGTACGCTCCGGTACTCCCTTGCGGTACTGCCCGACTGTCGTGGGAGCGATTTGGTATGACCAGTGCAACCTTCTAGGTCATGTCATCCCTCCTTCCGAAAGGAAAGAGAAGATGGGTAATGAGAGGTGGGAGGCATCATATCCGTAGATCAACCATCGAGTTGCACATCATTACCTTTGTGCATATTGGTCGCCTCTTACGACCGGTATGCCTACCGCGGGCATATTCTAAGCCCCAACCCGCAGGGGAACCCCCTACGGCATCATTAATGGATACTAGCTGCGCAACTTCTTCCTCCAAACTACTTAAATGAACTTCTGTATTGGGGCCTCCACCTGTAGCTTGCAGCTGTTTTTTGTTATGGGTCACCTTTTTTTTAATGGCTGATTTAAAATCTGACCATACCTATTAAGAAACATATCAAAGATTAACATATAACTTTTTGCATAACGACTTTGTTTTTACTTTTTTCCATTCGGCAGTGGACTTTGATGGTGGCCCCAATGCCTTTAAATCGGTTGTTAAGCTTTTCCAAAAGGTTGTGACTGTCTCCGGCGACTGCCTGGACATATTTTTAGCGATGTCCTCGTTACATTTCATCCGTTCTACCATGAGCGAAAATTGCTCTCGGTTTGTAGTGCGACTTCTGTTAAAAACATAGTTAAATCATTACAAATAATTTACCTTTTACTGAATTCCATTATAATTTAACACAGACGCAAAAGTTTTAAAAAAATTTGTTTGAATCCGCGACAATTATTCAACGAATAAAATCTAGAGCAAATGACAGCTATTGCGTTTCACTTTCGGTTATCGGAATGCAGTGGATAAACGAAATGCTTTACCATTTTTTCTGTATTCCCGAACTATATTGCCGGTCGGTTATGGGAATAGCAGTACTTTGCGTTTCGAACCGCATTCCCCGCGGATGGCATCCGTCGGATACCGTAATAGGCATGATATTTATGCATATTCAGTTATACATATTTATTAAAACAAAATTATTTAAATTAACGAAAACATTTTAACAATTCAAAAAAATACTTTTGTAACTATTTGGCGCAATTTTTTCATTTTTAAATCCGTATTTCTCAGTTTTCTGAGATAATATAAAAAGGGTTTGCTGTGCAGGTTGTTTCAAAAAGTTAAGGAATTCTTGGCATGTCATTTTATAATTTATTTTAATCATTAATTCTGCCTTGACCATATCTACTGACATGCAGTTTCGCTCATTAGTCCATAAATTTCCCATTAATGAGAAAACACGCTCCACAAAAGCGTTACTTATAGGAATAGATAAAATAGTCCCGATAGCTTCTGGAAGCTCTGAGAAATCGGTACTTTTGAATAACCGAACCGTTTTTAAATCGACTGGGATTACTGATATATCTATTGATTGAATAAATTCGGAATGTATTTCTTTTAGTTTTGTAACGTCATCGTATAGCCGATCTTCATTAATATTTTTTAAGCCAAGGACCTCTAGTGACTTGAGCGCATCGTCGTATGTAACCACATTGGTTAAGTCAAATCTGCTAAATAACTTGAAAACCGAATTTTCAAAATCACAATATTGATCAAAATATTTTATTGTTTTTTATACTTCATTAGCATCATTTTTGAATTTGTCTTGGTCTGAATTGTCCTGAAATGTCAAGTTCAACGCTAACAAGAATAGAATGTAATTCGGCTGATGTAACCGTATTTTTCTCTAGTGCCAATATTGCCTCTGTCATAATGTTCAAATAATGATGCGTAAAGCAGGGTACGAAAATAAACAGTACAAAATACTGTACATTTGCTCATCGTGTATCATGTAATTTTTGTTTTGTACATTTTGTTACATTTTGTTGTTGTTGTTAGCAGTGCTTCGCCCTGCCCAAAGGGCCAGAACACTCCTAGTTGTCATCGGGCTCTTCTAACGGAAGTCCAAGGAAACGCGCTGTTTCAACAGGGTTGGACCAAAGTGATAAGGGAGTTAGAAGAGTATGTTCCGAAGAACACGAAAAGAGATGTTGCGTGTCATGGGGGGCCATACCGCATGCAGGGCATGTGTTAGGTATGGTAGGGTTCAGTCTGGACAAATAGGAGTTCAGCCTATTGCAATATCCAGACCGAAGTTGAGCCAGCATGACTCTAGTCTCCCTCGGAAGGACACGTTCTTCCTCAGCAAGAACGGGTGGTTGGGCACCAATAACGGGGTTCACAGGCCGGGATCTGAGGGATCTGTCCACCGACTCAGTGTGGAGGTCCTTTAGGGCCCGCCTATGGTCCCGCAGATCAAACGGCAACGAGATGTGATGCCGGATCTCATCATAATGCTTCCGGAGATGCTTCCTTATGTCTCTAGGGGGCGGAGTTTCATCCAATAGCTGTCGATTTGGATGACTGGGACGGTGGCAGTTCAGAAGGAACTGCCTACTTAAAAGTTCCGCATGCTCGCGAACGTTGAGCATTTGAGCCTCCTGGTGGAGATGAGACTCAGGAGACATAAGCAAACAACCCGTTGCAGTTCTGATGGCGGTGTTTTGGCAGACCTGCAATTTCCTCCAGTGGGTGTCGTGAAGGTTAGGCGACCATATGGGCGCTGCATAATCAATAACCGGTCGGCCAATAGCCTTATAGGTGACCAGCAACGTTTCTTTGTCTTTGCCCCAAGTACTGCCGGCGAGTGACTTGAGGATCTTGTTGCGGCTTTGTACCTTTGAAGCTATTGCGGTGCCATGATTAGCGAAGGTGAGGCTATTGTCGAATGTAACCCCTAGAATTTTGGGGTGGTTGACAGTAGGTAGTGGAACACCATCTACGTGGACATTCAACTCCTGCCCCATCTGCGCATTCCACGTAGTGAATAGGGTCGCGGTCGATTTAGTCGGGGACAGTGTCAGGTTCCGCTCTGTGAAGAAGCAGGAAAGGTCGCGCAGGTAGTCATTAAGTCTCGTACAAAGTTCGTCTGTCGAAGGTCCTTTGCCCGTGGCCATCACGGTGCAGTCGTCAGCGTACGAAACGATGGAGACCCCCTCTGGTGGGGGAGGGAGGCTCGAGATGTAGAAGTTAAACAGAAGGGGTGAAAGAACACCACCCTGCGGAACCCCTTGTCTAATTCTTCGAGGTCTACATCTCTCGTTTCGAAACTGCACTGACGCCAGCCGACCGTTCAGGTAGTTAGCGGTCCACCTTTTTAGGCCGGCAGGAAGCGGTGTCTCCTCCAGGTCTTCAAGGAGTGTGGCGTGGTTGACCGTGTCGAAGGCTTTCGACAGGTCAAGTGCCACGAGAACCGTCCTGTGGTTTGGTTGGTGTTGGTTTAAACCGAAGTTAATCTGCGTCGTGATGGCGTTCAAAGCTGATGTTGTGCTATGGTTTTTACGGAAGCCATGTTGATGTTTGGCCAGCTGCAGGTTTGCAGTATAATATGGGAGCAGAATAGCCTCTAACAACTTCACTACCGGCGAAAGGAGAGATATCGGACGATAAGAGTCTCCTTGATTTGCCGGCTTCCCAGGTTTTAGTTGGGGGACCACAGTCGCATGTTTCCAGATATCTGGTATAACGAAGGTGGACAGTGAGAGGTTGAATAGAGCCGCCAAGTACTTGTGCCCCTCGTGGCCTAGGTGTTTCAGCATCTTCATGGCAATTCCGTCGGGTCCGAGTGATCTTGAAGGTTTGGCCTTCTTTATAGCTTCCTTGACCTCTGCAGCGGAGACGACAATGGGCGCGGCTGTGTGTTTGTGTTTGTGCGCGCGTCGGATGGCTTTTCTCTTAGCCCTATCCGCAGGAGAATGCAGTATAAATTGCCGGCAGAATGCGCTCGCGCATTTCCTGGGGTCCGACTTGACGTTATCGCCGAAAGCAATGGCGACCTTGTCATTGTATTTGGTCGGGTTGGATAGGGCCTTGACTGTCGACCATAATTTGCCGACCCCGCCGGAGAGGTTGCATGACTCTAGGTGTTCTTTCCACTTCTTCAATTTATGTTCATTGACAGTCCGACGGATTTCTGCGTTGAGATCCTTTATTCTTGGATCTGCGGGGTTCAAGAGTCTCACTTGGTCACGTTCTCTTGCCATTGCCGCTGCTTCCGCAGGGAAATTCGGCCGAATTTCCGGGATTCTGCCAGCAGGGATGAAGCGGCCAGAGGCTGAATCGATGACTTTGCGAAACTCTTTCTCACCTTTGCATACGTCCGTCGGTGTGGGTAGGTCAGCGAAGGAGTGCTCTGTAAAGTCCGTGAAGCGGTCCCAGTCCGCTTTACTAAAGTTAATGTACGTACGTTTTTCTGTCGTTATGAAGTCGGACGGTCGTTCGATGTCTAGTAGGATGGGTAGGTGGTCGGATGCCAGTGTAAGCATAGGTTGCCAGTTAACGTGGTTGATAAGGCCCGCACTTGAAATGGAGATGTCTGGCGAACTGTGGCAGTTACCTGCCACCCTAGTGGGGGCATCTCCATTCAATGTACAGAATGCCGAATTATCTATTTGCTCTGCGAGTGCGTGCCCTCTGCTATCTGCTGGCAAGTTGGAGTGCCAGAGATCGTGATGTGCGTTGAAATCGCCTAAGATGAGGCAGTTATCGCCCCTTAGCAACGCACTAATATCAGGGCGATAATCACGGGGACAGCACGTAACAGGGGGAATGTATATATTTAGCACTCGCAGGTCGACGTCGCCTGTCCGGACTGCTATACCCTGGCATTCTAGGGTAGAGTCCCTGGGGTCAACGTCAGGGGCAAACAGATTATATTGTACAGTATGGTGTGTAATGAATGCGAGGCCGCCCCCATGACCGCTGGGACGGTCTTTCCTATGTACGTTGTACCCATCACGAGTACGTAAGTCCGAGTTAGCATTCAGTTTGGTCTCCTGAATGGCGGCCAGTTTAATGTTGTTCGACTTCATAAAGTCTGTTATCTCCGCGATCTTACCAGCTAACCCGTTGCAGTTCAGCTGTAGGATTTTGAAGTGTGTCGGGAGGGAGGGTGGAGGCATGCTGGGGGTAAGGGACGGATGCGGTTGCCTAGGTGGAGGTGGGCATAGTCCCAAGCTGTGACGCAGTCGAGGGTTCAGCGCGTCTTGGCCGGTGTTGTGTGGCGTGGAGGGCGGCTGAGTACTACAGCAAGGGGCAATAAATGCATCCGTCCAAAGGTTCCTGTTTGCGAGCCCAGAGCACATATGGATGTGGCACAGGCCAAGGCAGTTATTGCACTTAACCGATGCCGCAGGCGTATATAGTCTTTGCCGACAAACAGTGCACGTGGTGAAAGGTACGAGGAGGTTATGTTCCTGACCCACGTGCATGCTGGAAGTAGGGGGGGACGAGAGTGGGGACTGAGGTGAGGCGGGAGCAGCAAGGCTGCAGGTCGTGAAGACCGGGCCACTGTCGTGGCCATTTGATGATGGTAGGTGCGGTGTGTGTGCGCCGGAGCGACGAGAACCGCGGGACGCGCGTGTGCGCGAACAACATGGTGCCTCAAAAGTACTGAAAAAAGTACGGGTTCTGGGGATGGCAGGGTTAAGCCCTGAGCATCCAGATCTATGCAACCATCTCTTGCATTTACTGCATTGAACAGAATGTGAACGTTTAACATATATTTTCTTCCAGCAGACGCAGCAGATCCATTCTCTCGGTCCGGGGTTGGATTCGATACCAGCCCGTAGCAAGAGACATTGGAGCAACCCTGCTGCAAGGGATTGCTCCGAGGATGACAATTTAGGAGTGGGATTGGACAAATTGGACAGGGTTACACTGAAATAACAGCCCTTGGCCGGGTAAAACCCGGGTCATTCCGGTACGTAGAACCGGCTGTTTGTTACATTTTCCA
Organism: Sphenella marginata; assembly: GCA_951509765.1. Lineage (NCBI taxonomy): Eukaryota > Metazoa > Arthropoda > Insecta > Diptera > Tephritidae > Sphenella > Sphenella marginata. The sequence goes on from OX608083.1 coordinate 43,509,854, forward strand.
AACGTTTGCCTCTTTCGCCGGCGGATGGTTGCAACCGCGGCAGGAGATAATGCGTTCCATCACTTTCCGTGCGCCTCAATAGTGCAACTCCCAAGAATGTAGCCAAGTTGAACTGTTCAAGCGTTCAGCAGACTCAGCAAAGTAGACTTCGGGTGTTTGTATGCGTAACACCAGATACGACGGATACGTCAAAATAGAATTTGCTCTAAGATTGACGTACGTCACGTATCTGACGTATTCACGGACTGACCTATTACCATCAAGCAAGCCTGGCAGCGTCGCCCAGCGGGCGAAGTTTTCGGCATCACTATACGCGCACCTGCTTCGTACGCACGCTGTTGTAAATAATTCCACGCATGCAATGTCCACTCTCTGCCGAAACTGCCCATCCCTGCTCACAAAGGATGCCCCCACTTGAAATATGCATGCTGAGCTTTACTAAGCGTTATAAGTACGGTCATGAGCAAAAAGAGAAGTCCCTATGTAAATTTGCTGTTATAATCACTACAAATGCATAAGTACATAAAAAGTTGTTTAGTTTTGTTTTCTGATTTTCCTGTAATTTTCAAAAAAAGTATTTTATAATTGAAAAGTGAACTGAGCCGTTGGGTTTTGTTTTGTTTTGAATTATGAAAGTAAGAAACAAAACGAAATAGTACTGTACAATATAGTTTATTTTCGTACACTGGCGTAAAGTAAAGAAAACATTCTGAAAGCGCAAGTTTTGAAGATAAATTTCCGACATCATCATAATTACTGCCTTGTACGAATTGCCATATAACCGGATGACATTTGGATTCCCCACGGCTTTTAAACTAGATCGATATGGTAGGCCACGATTGTATTAAGCGATCAACAGCTTTACCTAAAGTAAGCCATCTGGTCGGTCCGTGCCAAATAACTTTTCTGTGCTCAATTTCAAATTCTTCAAAAAAGGTTTCTAGTTCTTTGGTGCGCTTTGCACTATTCGAAAACTCGGCATAAACTTTCAAAACTAAGTTTTCAAAATCAAAACACAATGTCTTCATAGAAATTTTTGCAGCAGTATGGATGACATGATAATTACAATTAGCCTTTACGACTTTTGTATCATGAAACTTATTTGTAATTGTTTGGTACACAGAATTGCGTAAACCATAATTTACTGAGGCATTATCTGCAGAAAACGCAGAAACTTGGTTTGTACTTACATAAATTATATTTTTCTACGAACTTTTCTATATTTTTAAAAATTTTTGATGAAGTTTCCTCTGCGTCTTCAAAAAAATCCATAAGTTTATTTTGAATACCTACATACAGTCAAAATAACGAACAACAATTGGATACATTTTTTGAGATCCTCTATTTGAAGCATCTATAGCAGTGGTGGCCAAACGACCACATGCGCAATTTTGTTTGTATGTGTGCCAGAGAGACCCTGCAATCAAACCAACTAGTTGAAAACTACTTTACAACTAGTATGTGCACTAAGCCCAACTAGTCAGCCAACTGTCATATTTTCATATAAGCAACTGGTATTTTTACAATGTTGATGTCCTACGACATTTCAATTGTCAGATTTCGACCAGAACATACCAGTCATCTACTAGTATATACATACTAGTTTGCATATAGTTGAAATATACCAGTTTCATAGTAGTTCAAAATGGAATGAAATGAACTAGTAAAATGTCAGCCCAGTGGGACTAGTATCAAACTAGTTCGAAAAAGATTGAACCTTTCAATGCATTTCGTCTCATTTCTGCTGTAACCTTGTATCTTAAAAAAAACCACTTAAATAGTTCAGTTTTGCATATTGATTCCCAATTCAAGATTCCAGATGCATTTTCACATTATTATACAGTGTCGTTACGAGGTTAAAGCAGAATTGGAAGGATATTTTAAAATTTTGATTGAAAAAGGTCAATGCAACTGAAAAATGCATATAATAGCTATAAAAATAAATAAAAACTAAAAGAAAACTTTGTTTTAATAACTCATAGTTAAAAGAATGCATTTAAGGTAATTAGAGTTTGAACTTTTTCAAACTAGAACAATTTGAACATGAAAATTGTAGTTGAATACTAGTATGGAATAGACTTTTTCAGACTAGTATGATTTCAACCAGGAAATTGTAGTTGAATACTAGTATGGAATAGACTTTTTCAGACTAGTATGATTTCAACCAGAAAATTGTAGTTGTATACTAGTATGGTGTCTGACTAGTTTGGTGTTTCACTGCAGGGGAGTTCAGCGCTATGCTTACTTGATAAAAGTAAGCAAGATTGATCGGCCACTCTCCCGAACTTCGCCACACGACTTCATTGATACTATTCGTGTGATGGCATCGACGTCGGCAGCAAAAGGTAGCCTATGCACGCGTGCATTGATATTTTAATTCTGGCCACCACTGATCTATAGCTATAGAAAAGTGAACTTGTGGACGGCTAATTTTCAAGTCTTGCAAAGTGGATTCAATTGAACGGGGGGCAAGAACCTTTAAAGCAATTGATTCAGCTTTAGTTCTTCCACAGTGAACTTTTTGAGCTGATGATGTGTCTGAATACATTAATGCATTGATTCCGCATTCAGTACTCAAGTAAATGTGACTGTGATTTATAGCATGGTAAATAGAACATACTTCTATAATAGCTACCTTCATTTCTTCAGAAGAGTTTTTTTGTGGCATAAATGCTGTTATTTAAGAGTTTGCATCCACCGTCCTAACGTTTTTTTTATGGTTTTCACTTCCAATGTGCTTAGATAGGGCATTTTCGCCATCCCATTTTACTGTAAAACTTAAGTTACAGAAAATACATTTCGCATGTTTTTCGTCGACTTTGCGAATCCACTTTTTGTATTTCTCATTTTGTAGCCACGACTGTTGAAAAACACATTCATATTTTTTTCTTTTCTGTTGAAGCTCAGTTTCTCCGTTCATACTTGTACGTGCGAATAACAATAAAAGGCTGTAAACAACAGTTTGTATGTATGTACGTAAAACTTACGTTTGTATAAAATAATAGTTAAATATGACACATCTGTTTTAGTTAATATGTATATTTCAGCGAATTTTTATATTCTGTCGGTAAAAAGAATGTTCGCATCCCTGCAAAGACAATACGGGTAACATGATGCGTAAATTTACGCGGAGCCATACCGAAAGTTTCCGTATTTTTCCCATCACATTTATAAAGGCATCGGTAGATTTTTTGACCGTTTCTATTCTCAAGTTCCTGTATGTGAGATTTTGCATCTCGCTCTTTCTCATATTCTTTTTGCGTAAGATAAACATATACCTGTACTGCTCACACCTACTGTACTGTACTGTCACAGGTACTAGTCATATGAATAGTCATATAACCCGAATTTTGTAAGGGAATTTACGACTTCTATGACCGGCATATAATGGGAAAAAATACCGGAATTTTACCCTCACGAATATGGCCATTTTATTATTATATTGACGGCCACTTTATATTAATTTTAACAGCATACTTACGGAAATTTTACCAGGACTTTGACCGTCATTTTACCTGTATAATGACGGCAATTTTACGGTAAAATTACTGCCAGTTTACTAAAACGTTTACCTATCCTAAATTGTAATAAAACACATAATTTTGTAATATATTATTTATTATAAATATAACAATCATTCTTAAAAATAAACATTCTTCATTCTTTCAATTACAAAAAGGGAGTATATATTAAATATTACGTTCATTGTATCTTTTAATTATTTTATCTTATTTACGTATTTACATTCAATATTTCTTTGTTTACATTCAGTATTTTAATATATTTATTATTTTACATTCAGTATTTTACTATATTTATATTTTATTTATTTTATCTTTTTAGTATTTGTTATATATACATTCAGTATTTTACTATATTTATATTCTATTTATTTTATCTTTTATTTATTTTAGTTTATTATATATTTATTTTACATTCAGTATTTTACTATATTTATATTTTATTTATTTTACATTCAGTATTTTACTATATTTATATCTTATTTATTTATATTTTATTTATTTTACATATACATTCAGTATTTTACTATATTTATATTTTATTTATTTTACATATACATTCAGTATTTTACTATATTTATATTTTATTTATTTTACATATACATTCAGTATTTTACTATATTTATATCTTATTTATTTATATTTTATTTATTTTACATATACATTCAGTATTTTACTATATTTATATCTTATTTATTTATATTTGATTTATTTTACATATACATTCAGTATTTTACTATATTTATATCTTATTTATTTATATTTTATTGTTGGTTTTTTGCGATCTTTCTTGTTTTTACATATTTGTAAGTTTTGCAAGCTTGAGATCAGAGAAACAATAATTCGTAATGAATTTTAATTGTCAGTTTTTTTGGGAAAAATTGATAATTGGAGAAAAATTCCATTGTTAAATCACAGCGATGGATAGGATTACATGTTTCAGAGTTTCCAAGCTCATCATCAGATCCCTTTTCGGACACTGGGATGCGAACCAGTGTCTGCACCAAAGCCGCTGTAAGAAAATTCTAACATCTAAGCTATGATGCCCTGTGACGTCACAATATGTACAAACAAAAAGTCCAGCACACGCATTCGTTCGTATGACCGAAGGTCTAACAACAATGTGTGCTCACTGTTGGCAAGAACAAACAAACAAAAAGGGAATTAATTGAAGTGGAGATAAGTGCATTGTGACGTCACAGGGCATCATAGCTTAGATGTTAGAATTTTCTAACAGCGGCTTTGGTGCAGACGCTGGTTCGCATCCCAGTGTCCGAAAAGGGATCTGATGATGAGCTTGGAAACTCTGAAACATGTAATCCTATCCATCGCTGTGATTTAACAATGTAATTTTTCTCCAATTATCAATTTTTCCCAAAAAAACTGACAATTAAAATTCATTACGAATTATTGTTTCTCTGATCTCAAGCTTGCAAAACTTACAAATATTTATATTTTATTTATTTTACATATACATTCAGTATTTTACTATATTTATATTTTATTTATTTTACATATACATTCAGTATTTTACTATATTTATATCTTATTTATTTATATTTTATTTATTTTACATATACATTCAGTATTTTACTATATTTATATTTTATTTATTTTACATATACATTCAGTATTTTACTATATTTATATCTTATTTATTTATATTTTATTTATTTTACATATACATTCAGTATTTTACTATATTTATATTTTATTTATTTTACATATACATTCAGTTTTTTACTATATTTATATCTTATTTATTTATATTTTATTTATTTTACATATACATTCAGTATTTTACTATATTTATATCTTATTTATTTATATTTTATTTATTTTACATATACATTCAGTATTTTACTATATTTATATTTTATTTATTTTACATATACATTCAGTATTTTACTATATTTATGTTTTATTTATTTTACATATACATTCAGTATTTTACTATATTTATATCTTATTTATTTATATTTTATTTATTTTACATATACATTCAGTATTTTACTATATTTATATTTTATTTATTTTACATATACATTCAGTATTTTACTATATTTATATTTTATTTATTTTACATATACATTCAGTATTTTACTATATTATTATATTATTATATTTATAATTTATAAAATTCATTAAATTACATATACATAGCTTTGCTTTTAGGTACATTTCGAAAGTCTTGTAAATACTAGTAAGTACTATATTACTATATACTATAGTATTTAACATAAATTAAAAAATTCATTAAATTACATATACATAGCTTTGCTTTTAGGTACATTTCGAAAGTCTTGTAAATACTAGTAAGTACTATATTACTATATACTATAGTATTTACCATAAATTTAAAAATTCATTAAATTACATATATGTACATAGCTTTGCTTTTAGGTACATTTCGAAAGTCTTGTAAATACTAGTAAGTACTATATTACTATATACTATAGTATTTAACATAAATTAAAAAATTCATTAAATTACATATACATAGCTTTGCTTTTAGGTACATTTCGAAAGTCTTGTAAATACTAGTAAGTACTATGTTGTTGTTGTTGTTGTTGTTAGCAGTGCTTCGCCCTGCCCAAAGGGCCAGAACACTCCTAGTTGTCATCGGGCTCTTCTAACGGAAGTCCAAGGAAACGCGCTGTTTCAACAGGGTTGGACCAAAGTGATAAGGGAGTTAGAAGAGTATGTTCCGAAGAACGCGAAAAGAGATGTTGCGTGTCATGGGGGGCCATACCGCATGCAGGGCATGTGTTTGGTATGGTAGGGTTCAGTCTAGACAAATAGGAGTTCAGCCTATTGCAATATCCAGACCGAAGTTGAGCCAGCATGACTCTAGTCTCCCTCGGAAGGACACGTTCTTCCTCAGCAAGAACGGGTGGTTGGGCACCAATAACGGGGTTCACAGGCCGGGATCTGAGGGATCTGTCCACCGACTCAGTGTGGAGGTCCTTTAGGGCCCGCCTATGGTCCCGCAGATCAAACGGCAACGAGATGTGATGCCGGATCTCATCATAATGCTTCCGGAGATGCTTCCTTATGTCTCTAGGGGGCGGAGTTTCATCCAATAGCTGTCGATTTGGATGACTGGGACGGTGGCAGTTCAGAAGGAACTGCCTACTTAAAAGTTCCGCATGCTCGCGAACGTTGAGCATTTGAGCCTCCTGGTGGAGATGAGACTCAGGAGACATAAGCAAACAACCCGTTGCAGTTCTGATGGCGGTGTTTTGGCAGACCTGCAATTTCCTCCAGTGGGTGTCGTGAAGGTTAGGCGACCATATGGGCGCAGCATAATCAATAACCGGTCGGCCAATAGCCTTATAGGTGACCAGCAACGTTTCTTTGTCTTTGCCCCAAGTACTGCCGGCGAGTGACTTGAGGATCTTGTTGCGGCTTTGTACCTTTGAAGCTATTGCGGTGGCATGATTAGCGAAGGTGAGGCTATTGTCGAATGTAACCCCTAGAATTTTGGGGTGGTTGACAGTAGGTAGTGGAACACCATCTACGTGGACATTCAACTCCTGCCCCATCTGCGCATTCCACGTAGTGAATAGGGTCGCTGTCGATTTAGTCGGGGACAGTGTCAGGTTCCGCTCTGTGAAGAAGCAGGAAAGGTCGCGCAGGTAGTCATTCAGTCTCCCCTCTGGTGGGGGAGGGAGGCTCGAGATGTAGAAGTTAAACAGAAGGGGTGAAAGAACACCACCCTGCGGAACCCCTTGTCTAATTCTTCTTGGTCTACATCTCTCGTTTCGAAACTGCACTGACGCCAGCCGACCGTTCAAGTAGTTAGCGGTCCACCTTTTTAGGCCGGCAGGAAGCGGTGTCTCCTCCAGGTCTTCAAGGAGTGTGGCGTGGTTGACCGTGTCGAAGGCTTTCGACAGGTCAAGTGCCACGAGAACCGTCCTGTGGTTTGGTTGGTGTTGGTTCAAACCGAAGTTAATCTGCGTCGTGATGGCGTTCAAAGCTGATGTTGTGCTATGGTTTTTACGGAAGCCATGTTGATGATTGGCCAGCTGCAGGTTTGCAGTATAATATGGGAGCAGAATAGCCTCTAACAACTTCACTACCGGCGAAAGGAGAGATATCGGACGATAAGAGTCTCCTTGATTTGCCGGCTTCCCAGGTTTTAGGAGGGGGACCACAGTCGCATGTTTCCAGATATCTGGTATAACGAAGGTGGACAGTGAGAGGTTGATAAGAGCCGCCAAGTACTTGTGCCCCTCGTGGCCTAGGTGTTTCAGCATCTTCATGGCAATTCCGTCGGGTCCGAGTGATCTTGAAGGTTTGGCCTTCCTTATAGCTTCCTTGACCTCTGCAGCGGAGACGACAATGGGCGCGGCTGTGTGTTTGTGTTTGTGCGCGCGTCGGATGGCTTTTCTCTTAGCCCTATCCGCAGGAGAATGCAGTATAAATTGCCGGCAGAATGCGCTCGCGCACTTCCTGGGGTCCGACTTGACGTTATCGCCGAAAGCAATGGCGACCTTGTCATTGTATTTGGTCGGGTTGGATAGGGCCTTGACTGTCGACCATAATTTGCCGACCCCGCCGGAGAGGTTGCATGACTCTAGGTGTTCTTTCCACTTCTTCAATTTATGATCATTGACAGTCCGACGGATTTCTGCGTTGAGATCCTTTATTCTTGGATCTGCGGGGTTCAAGAGTCTCACTTGGTCACGTTCTCTTGCCATTGCCGCTGCTTCCGCAGGGAAATTCGGCCGAATTTCCGGGATTCTGCCAGCAGGGATGAAGCGGCCAGAGGCTGAATCGATGACTTTGCGAAACTCTTTCTCACCTTTGCATACGTCCGTCGGTGTGGGTAGGTCAGCGAAGGAGTGCTCTGTAAAGTCCGTGAAGCGGTCCCAGTCCGCTTTACTAAAGTTAATGTACGTTCGTTTTTCTGTCGTTATGAAGTCGGACGGTCGTTCGATGTCTAGTAGGATGGGTAGGTGGTCAGATGCCAGTGTAAGCATAGGTTGCCAGTTAACGTGGTTGATAAGGCCCGCACTTGAAATGGAGATGTCTGGCGAACTGTGACAGTTACCTGCCACCCTAGTGGGGGCATCTCCATTCAATGTACAGAATGCCGAATTATCTATTTGTTCTGCGAGTGCGTGCCCTCTGCTATCTGCTGGCAAGTTGGAGTGCCAGAGATCGTGATGTGCGTTGAAATCACCTAAGATGAGGCAGTTATCGCCCCTTAGCAACGCACTAATATCAGGGCGATAATCACGGGGACAGCACGTAGCAGGGGGAATGTATATATTTAACACTCGCAGGTCGACGTCGCCTGTCCGGACTGCTATGCCCTGGCATTCTAGGGTAGAGTCCCTGGGGTCAACGTCAGGGGCAAACAGATTATATTGTACAGTATGGTGTGTAATGAATGCGAGGCCGCCCCCATGACCGCTGGGACGGTCTTTTCTATGTACGTTGTACCCATCACGAGTACGTAAGTCCGAGTTAGCATTCAGTTTGGTCTCCTGAATGGCGGCCAGTTTAATGTTGTTCGACTTCATAAAGTCTGTTATCTCCGCGATCTTACCAGCTAACCCGTTGCAGTTCAGCTGTAGGATTTTGAAGTGTGTCGGGAGGGAGGGTGGAGGCATGCTGGGGGTAAGGGACGGATGCGGTTGCCTAGGTGGAGGTGGGCATAGTCCCAAGCTGTGACGCAGTCTAGGGTTCAGCGCGTCTTGGCCGATGTTGTGTGGCGTGGAGGGCGGCTGAGTACTGCAGCAAGGGGCAATAAATGCATCCGTCCAAAGGTTCCTGTTTGCGAGCCCAGAGCACATATGGATGTGGCACAGGCCAAGGCAGTTATTGCACTTAACCGATGCCGCAGGCGTATATAGTCTTTGCCGACAAACAGTGCACGTGGTGAAAGGTACGAGGAGGTTATGTTCCTGACCCACGTGCATGCTGGAAGTAGGGGGGGACGAGAGTGGGGACTGAGGTGAGGCGGGAGCAGCAAGGCTGCAGGTCGTGAAGACCGGGCCACTGTCGTGGCCATTTGATGATGGTAGGTGCGGTGTGTGTGCGCCGGAGCGACGAGAACCGCGGGACGCGCGTGTGCGCGAACAACATGGTGCCTCAAAAGTACTGAAAAAAGTACGGGTTCTGGGGATGGCAGGGTTAAGCCCTGAGCATCCAGATCTATGCAACCATCTCTTGCATTTACTGCATTGAACAGAATGTGAACGTTTAACATATATTTTCTTCCAGCAGACGCAGCAGATCCATTCTCTCGGTCCGGGGTTGGATTCGATACCAGCCCGTAGCAAGAGACATTGGAGCAACCCTGCTGCAAGGGATTGCTCCGAGGATGACAATTTAGGAGTGGGATTGGACAAATTGGACAGGGTTACACTGAAATGACAGCCCTTGGCCGGGTAAAACCCGGGTCATTCCGGTACGTAGAACCGGCTGTTGTGGGAATGGAGTAGTAAGTACTATATTACTATATACTATAGTATTTAACATAAATTAAAAAATTCATTAAATTACATATACATAGCTTTGCTTTTAGGTACATTTCGAAAGTCTTGTAAAAAAGAAATCATATTTTAGTAAGTTTTTAAATAAATAGTTTTAAGTAAATAAATTTTTATATGGTTTCGTTCAATTTCGCTGTGAGGTAGCGTTTTTGTTTGTGGCGGTTGTGGCTTAATTCCACACATCGCTTAATGCCGCGTACATACGATATTTCGCCTTCCATCTTGAACACCTCTATCGGAAATAGAAAATAATTAGCATACGTTAATAATAAAAAGAAAAAATACAAGAAATTACCTAACAAAGTCTTTTTAAATAGTTTCAATGCCGAAAGAGCTTTTTTTGAACTACGCCCGTCCCAATTGAATTGGGATATTAGTTCGTCGGTGACTACTCTTTTGAAGACTGAGTCCAAATCCCCCGTGGGTCCCTTGACTACATATAAATACGAAATCTGTAAAGAAAGGTTGTATTTTATTTGTAAATAATTGAGCAACGGAAATTTCGGTGGAATAAAAAATACTTACGACAGCTTCCTCGTACGTGTGCTCTTCCAGCTTTTGCTCCAAGTCGAACGCCGCAGCAAGAGACGTAAGTGGGAAAATATCAGCTAGCTCATTTCGAATTTCATCGCCACTTTCTCCATTTATTCTGCAAATCATCCTGTGTATTTTCTTGGGGAATACTTTGGTCTCCCTCACGGCTTTGTGGTGCGCCAATATTTCCGTATTTTCGATCATCTAAAAAAACAAAGTACATATGAATTACTATCGCTTAGGTAAAAAAGTAAAATACTTACGTTTTCCTCCATTTTTTGAAAACGTGCTGGCATTGCTTGTTGAAAATAGTTTTCAGCATTTCCATTACATCTGTAATAATAAAAGTATAGTTAGATTCTTAGCTTTTAACAATCATTTTTATATCACCTTTATTATTATTATCAACTGTTGCATTCTCCTCTGGCTCTGCAGTACGTTCCGGCACGTTAAACGTGGTTGAAAGTTTCATTCGCTTTCTTATCGGCAAGGGCGTGCTACTAGTTGACAACTGTTGTTGATACATCCTTGAGGTTGAGGGTCCTGATCCACCGAAAATAATATTATTGATCTCCTCCTTGTCCATTTTCTTCAGTCAGATAAAAATAATAAATATAAATATTACTTAGTAGTATAGCTGCTGATTTATATAAAGAAATTTGTATATACAAGCTAGTTTGAAAACTCGTGAAAGAGGTGGTGAAGCATTGGAATTAAGATAAAATTATTTTGAATAGGAACCGCAAAATATTTGTACTGAATATTCTTTTTTGGAATTCTAATTTTTTGATTACCAAGTCCACTAGCAACTAAAATACCAAGAGAAGGAAAGGACTCTAGAGGTTCATTAAAATAATTTCTGCTTTCTGTAAAACTATATCCAAACAAAATCTCTTCTCCTGATTCTAAGCGCGAATCGACCACTTTGAAAGGTACTGTAGTTTGACTAAAACAAAACGAGTCTTTTTCTTTCTTATGACTTATGGAAAACTGCCCAAATGTGTGTATCGATTTTTCTGGCAAACATTTTCTTTCCTCAAGTCTTAGAAAGAGTTGTTGTAAAATATTTGTGGGACTTCTTATAACTTTCTTAATACGTTGCATAAAGTTTTCAAATTTGTACGCGGAAAAAGAATCTAATGGCCCAAAATCTTTAGCGCAATCGGGTAAATGGAGAAGGCCGTGAACGTTAAAATATTGGTTTCACTTCTACAGGACCTTTCACAAGAGAGAATACGTATACTGGCATGCAATAAAATGAAATGATAAAATAAATCGTCGTCAATGCAGTCTTTTAAGACGAATATCCCCGAATACAACAAAAATTGTCTATACTCTGTCGACTTCCAATTCCCGATATCATCTAAGCTTCTACACACTCTTCCGAACTCAGATGGTACCCAATTTGAAACGAAAGTAAATTTGTCATTCATTTGGGAAATATTTCCTTTTTTAAGTATAAGGTGGAAGAGTTTCTTTGCCACACCTAGGTCCACGAGGTGCATTGGGTCTAACGGAAATTGGGAAACCATTCCAAAATTTGTTTTTTCGAGAATATTTTCCTGTTGCAAAAATTTAATATTGTGATGGCTTTTATCTAATCTATTTTTAAAAGAACTGTCTGTCCTTAAGTCACAAATTTGCCTCGAGAAGCACACTCTTCTGTTCTGGTATGTGCCAACTTGAACACATCTTGGGCATCCATTTTTACCATTGTGACTTTGAACACTAGTTACAAAATCACGAGCAGGTGAATCGCATGTAAAAATACGAATATCAAATCTTTTTAATGTGGTATTCAACATACCTACTTTCAAGCCATTTTCTCTTAAATAAACTACTTCTTCGCAAAAATCGTTCATAAAATCATTTACGTTATTTGGCTTTTGATTTCCTGAAAAGCAGGCAATAGTAAAAGGATTTTCATTTGGAAATCCAACAATTGAACCCAAAATAGGCCACAAAACTTTACTAGAACTCTTAAACAATTTTAAACCATCTATTCCAACGTCGATCAAAACTTCTTCTTTTTCTTTTAAAAAACTAAATGAATCTCTCTCAAAATATTTTTGGATTCCAATATACATAAACTCTCCTCCATAAACCCTTTGAATTTGAGCTCTATTCTTATTATTTTCTAAAAGAGTTTGTGGGCATAAAGGCAAATCATTTACTCCAATTTTTTTAAGTGCCACAAGTAAACTAGCAATCAACGTTTGCGGAACACTATTTTCGATTGCCCAACATTTCATCACGTTGCGTTTATATTCTGCTGATATTATAATTTCATTTTCCGATCGAGAATCGGAGTCAGAAAATGGAATTTCAACATCAGATAACAGATCTTCCGCGTCAGAAAAAAGTAGCTCCGCAGTTACATTGCTAGTGTTTGCATTGGAATCAAGGTTGGCCCAATCTCAAATCAAATTGGGACAACCTTTCATATTCCTGAGCATTTCTTTCACAATTCTTCTTTTCTGCTCTTAAATTGTTGTAAAGAGTACTCCTCTTCATTTTCAATTCCTAATATACAGTACTTACTTGCAAATTGTCACTTTGTATTGTTTTGTATATGTATTGTATATCGATTGATTTCGACTGAAATAGGAAATAAAATACATCATGGATTAGATAAATGCACAATGTATCTAAATTATATAAAAGATACTAGCTGACCCGACAAAAAATATATCAAAATCGATAAATCGTACACTCATGATATATACCTACAGCTGTGTTCAATATAATAGTAGTGAAATTAAATTGGGTTTCGTTCGAAGAAATAAGGAGAAAATTCAGATTTAATAATTTTCATTTAAAATATGTATAAATATAATATAAAATACCCAACATCCTTGACAAAAAGAATTCTCAAAATGGAATTTTCAGGCACTTCTAAATTGCACATTAATGTACTCAAATTGAATGGGTGATAAAACTGCGAACTCAAAAAGTTTCTAAAAATTCTTCCCGAAAATATTGAAATTTTGGTGTAAATTTTTAAAAGATTAATTAACTTCCTGAACTTTGTGTAATTTTTTAAATTTCTTATAATAATACCTGATTCCATACCAGAAATAAACGAAAATTCAACAGATGAAGACGATGAACTAATAATCAAAACAAAAGCAAAAAATATTTACTTTCCAAAATTGTTTCAGCCAAAAGTTCTGGCTTCATGCTAAGAGACCTCGCTTTTTTTCGTTCCAGCCTAAGATATACTAGATCGGCTAATGCATTTAGCTTTATTTGTGAAAACAAAAAAACTAAAAGATATTTCTAACTAATATGTGCTTTAAATTTTATTTTATATATTATTTACATTAAAAAAATCTTCCGCCTACAATACGAAAACCGATTATTTTTATATAATTTATATATTTTTTTAACTTGCCTCGCCACTGTACTAAGCTTAGCTTTAATAAATTTCACTCATTATAATTCGACATTTCGCAATATACAACATATAGTGTTAAACAATTAATATTAATATATACATATATAGGGTGTCTAAACGATATGCTGATTTTTTCCCCCAATAAGACTCAAACCAATCTTATCGATAACACAGGAATCGTCATAATAATTTAATTGTTTATCGCACTATCCCAGCATTATTTCAGAGTAACTTTCTGTGCGTTCTTAAGGTTAACCAACCGAATTGCTTTTCGCTCTTTTGAATGATAGCAACTAAGCAAATGAAACTTTATGCTTGGTTTGTTTGCACACTCTGATTATGAACCTATTTGACAACACCCTAATATATGTAGTACGTAAACTTGTAATATGTATTTATTCAAAATTAATAAAGAGGCAATTACAACCGTAAGGATATCGATGGTGATGAAAAATAATATTTTCGTATGTAATATATCGCACACTAAATCAAAAAGAGTCACAACTCAAAATCTAAGTAACTTTCAGTTAATTGCTTCTGGGTCGCACAAAAGTGATTTGATTTTTAAAAACTTGACATCACTGTGCTCTTTAAAGAGTAACGATAATAGTCAAAAAGAAAAATATTGTATGTACTGGCTGCACTACTTTTTATTAGGCAATCTATGCCAAGAAAGCGACCTAGACAAATTTTGAGTTGTGACTGTTTTTGATTTAGGGTGCGATATATTGGACGTGTATTAGCAGTTACGCTCGGCCGTAAAGAACTACCAAAGCAATTGGTAACTGTTTACGAGAGCCATCGAAACTTTCCAACTCGGGGCGTGATCCATGCTTTTTATGTGCAGAATACCTTTCCGCGTAGGCGGCCTTCGGCCGCGCTTCAAAAAATAACCCTGGGCTACGCCATTCCAACTCCGGGTGTGTGCCATAGCCGTGGCTACCGCCACGGTGATGTCCTTCCGCTTGCCATGTTTCCCACACTTTTTCACTTTTTTGGCTCAGCCTAATGTGCCATTACAACAACCACATGAAAATGACAGAAAATTGTGAACTTTAACTGCAAATAACTTTTGAACGGTTGAAAAAAACAAAAATCTCATTTCAGATTCTAAATCTAGACGTGAATACGCGTCTTTTGATACCCCACTCGACTTTTTTGGTCTAGTTTTGGGTGGGCCCCATAAACTGCACCAGTACCCCCTTTTTTTAATTACTTTGGGGACCTATTATATGCCAAAATTATCGTGGGCATAGATAGACGGACATGAATAAATAATTATGGTAATTGCTTACGACCGCCACCACCAAACAAACTGGTTTACCTCTGTAACAAGAATTCGAAAGCAGAAACCAAATATTTGGTTTTAGTGAAACGTTACTGGCAAAGGACCTAAAAAAATACAACTACTACAACATACCACATGGAAATTACCGAAAATTGTGAATTTTTATAATAACTTTTCACTAATACAAAATGTTTTTAGCTTCCGGAATCTTGTTACAGAAGTCAGAAGGCGTATTTTTATAATTTCGCACTCAGTCGTAAACAATTACCAATATTTTATCACATCACATATAATTCACATAGCACAAATTATTTATAACTTTTTTATTTAGAAAACAACTGCTAAAATACATCCGAAAATTCTGAAAGGTATCAAAGGAGGAATTTTGACCAAGGTATTAATAATCCGCTGGCAAAAGTTAGAGTTTCTGCCATTAAAGTTGACAACTTCATGTGGTTGTTGTAATTACACATTTAGGTCAGTAACTTTTCACTGAAACAAAAACTTGAAAATCCGCATCCGGATTATTGGTACTGACCTCAAAACACATCTTTTGATACCTTTTCCACAAATTTCGGTCATGTTTTAGCAATTTTCTTATAATAAAACACTTACCTTAATTGGAATATTGCCCTCGCGGTGTAGTTTTTGTGATGCAGCTTTTTTCTTCTCCACCTTGGTAATTCCTGCAACTTTGCTTAATAAAATCTGAAAATAATGAATAATAATAAAGTTTATACATATTTATATCATATTTATACATTTATTGCTGATACTTACCCTTAAATTCGCTGAAATAAATTTTTTTCTTTTTGGCGCTTTGCACGTTTTCTGAACAATTTACAAAATGAAGTAAGCTGGCTGCGTTGCCACTTCCGAAATTTAGTTTCATTCCTATGCATGCAAAGAGTACGACAGAAAAAGATATAGCAAAACGAACTTAAGACGACCAATATGCCATTTCACTCTAACAAAAAATTCTACAGTACGGAAACTTTCGGTACGGCTCCGGGTAAATTGACTAATCTTTTTACCCGTACTGTATACGGCTTTGAAAATTCGTTTGCTTGTATTGGAGTTTCAGTCATTCGATTTTTGCAGGGATATCACTCGGATTTGTTTATTTCTTTGTTCCAATTCCAGTGTCCTAGGAATGTTTTATTAAGTCTGTTCTTAAGGTGACTCGGTGGCGCTCAAGGTCGCCCAAAACTGCATTTTCAAGTTTTATCAAATTAAAAATATGAAATTCGTTGGAACGCACAATATCTGTGACCAGTGCATTTTTCTCACTTATTTTATTGAAATAAACTATAGTATACGTTTGGCCCTCCCAAAGTTATGTGCAAATATTAAGTTTTGAAATAACACTCCCCTAAATCCGGAGAAATATGCCGAAAACCGGAGACCGGAGAAACCAACCTCAAAACCGGAGTCTCCGGTCCAAATCTGGAGGGTTGGCATCCCTAAGTGCAGCTGGCCTACCACACAGCAGGACCTAGGCTCGAACCCCGCTACCCCAACATGAAAAGTTATTTGAAAAGGTTTTTTGAAAAGGGTGCCATGGAAGGCTTTTCAGAAAAAATGCACATGATTTGCCTCGCAGATGCAGATTGTATAAAAAATTGCAAGCGCCAAACCACAAATTGGCCTTATCTCCTCTCGCACCAAAAGAAAATTTATTATAAAACATAATTTTAAAATAATTATAATGAATTGAAAAAAGGTAAGGAAATTGTCATGTTTCGATCCAGCATCATTGGGAGCAAAGTCCCACAACATATTCGTTAGGCTATTGGCCCGTTTTCACCGTTGTCGCCTAAATTATTTAAGAAGGGATAAGTTTCGTTGAGTCGACAGCTTTTTTCCAAACTTGTTACAATGAGTATAGTAAACGTTTTCCAAACGAAAAGCTTGCCAAAGTAACTAAGTTTATAGTATGCTTTAGTAAACGTATTTTGCGTATTGGGTAACAAAAAACAGCTAACTAAACACAATTTTTCGTTTGTTTTTAACATCCTACATTGTATGTTGGTTGCATTTCAATCGTTTTTTTAACATAGGCCGCCGCGTAATATTCTGTTTGCTATGTTGCTTTGGGCTTCCTTTACCAATCTGCTCTAATAGAAAGTTTACTTTCTGACCGTTTGCAGTGTTTTGAAGCATTTGCAACTTAACGATCTAAACAGTCAAATTCGGTCAACCAACACCATATCTAGAACTGAACAAATTATTTTATTGACTATTGTATGGATGTTTTGTTCGATACCTCTGCCTCCATTTATCAAGCAGCCATTTCTTTAATATTGCTCCAGATATAGACAAGTTTGCATTTCGTGCTCCGATAACTGCTTTGTCGATATTCTCATAATTTGGGGTTTGAATAATTTTACTACATACAGAATTTCCTATTTCTACAGCCTTGACAATAGTTAAACATTCTCCAGATGTTTTCTAGTTGTTTTAAGTCAATTTAAGTGCGCTGATTACAAAAAAATTATTTGTTTCTTTCTAAAAGCTTTAGTTTCTAATTTTTTATAGGTGCTGAATTCTTACAAAAATGAGAATTTTTACACATAAATATGTACTTAATTTTAATGATTTACCGCGTTTCAGCACAAAATTTCCTTTTATAAGACTTTCTTGCCTATGGGTTTTGTTCAAGATCCCGACAAAGATTCCAGCAGTAATCGGCCATCATATGCATGTCCCATCTTCTTTGGTATAGCTCTTCCATAACACGAATATCCTGGTGCAATCTTATACCCTGCTCTTCACTATAATCTCCAAAATTCTTAGGAAACCGATTTAAATGGCTTTGCAAATAATTAATCCTAATGCTCATGTTGCAGCCTAGCTCTTTCATATAACACAGTGAACGATATACCAATTGCTCATAATTCGCAGATTTTTGGTTTCCAAGGGAATTTTACACTACCAAAACGAAAATTTCCAAGTAATTTTTTAAGCGCGTGCATCGAAACTATCTGCATCATTCCAATAACGCCGTCTTTTTTTTCATTTTAAACAATTTGTTTTTTTATTTGTTGTTTAACGAAACAGCTGAGCGCGAATAACGTAAAAAAAAGTTAGTGAATACCGATATCGTTATAGTCATCGTCAAGACAAAATGTCGATTCCGAATTTCGCTGTGGATGCCCTGGAATGAAACACAGAGAATTTAGATATGTACATTGAAATTCATTAAAGCTACTTAACAACAGTTAGGTTAGTACTCCACGATGTAACTGCGTTTTCGATGCCCTCTGCTTCCTTTTATAGAGCTTGTCGCCCTGCTGCCTTCAAGCGCGCAGTATTTTGGTACGCTGAATTGGGCCCTAGCTTCCCACGGTTGACATGCACTGGTGGCATGTGCGAGTATTTCAAACAAATAATAATTCCCATCGGATTACCCACTATATCCCGCCCGACCGGCCCGAGGCCCGCATCTGCATAATACGCGGATTGTTCGTGAGTTTAAAACGGCTTCAACTCGAATGAAATGTGATTTGAAGCTTTCTACAGCTGACTCCCATAGTCCATCCATATGTGAGGCCAGGCACGAAAGTGCAAGTTAATACAATTTTTTTTGTTTGTCTGTAAATTAGAAAAAAAGTCATTTTCAGCTCATGAAATGATATTAAGTTTGTCGAACGGGTACATGGCGCTATCCCTATCCAAAAAGTTGAAAACTGTCGAGGTTATTAAGATTTCCATGCAAACTAAATAAAAAAAAATTATTTGTAAAATTTGCAAGCTCGAGACCCAGTGAACAATAATAATTGGTTTTTTTAATTATTACATTCGATTTTTGTGGAAAAATTGATATTTGGAGAAAAATTACAAAGCTGATCACAGCGATGGATAGGATTACATGTTTCAAAGTGTCCCCACTTATCATCAGATCCCTTTTCGGACACTGGGATATGAGCCCGTGTCTGCATCAACGCCGCTGTTAGAAATCTAACAACTCCGCTATGATGCCCTGTGACGTCACGATGCATTCATCCCCACTTCAATTTTTCCTTTTCTCCATATAATTTGGAAATGGGCCTCATTATGTATGGCGAACGATAGCTCAGACGAACATTTCGTATGCTCACAATATCGCCTAGCATTTTCTTTAATTTTTGTTTCTTATGTCAAAGAAAAGTCGAAAATATTAAAAAAAAAAAAAATCTATGGAGCGAAGGTTAAAACCCAGAGATCTAAAACTGCTCAGCTACAGAGAAAACCTCATCATCTAAGGAAGGTAGATAAAAAATAGATGGCACAATTATTAGTTGACAGCGAATAGTTATTGTAAAGAATAAAGATAAGAATCAAAGGATATGAAAGCAAATTGTTGCTATGTATTTAGGATAGAAAGAATTGACATTTTTATTCTGCATAGTGAGTCTGAAATATCAAACGTACCAGAATGAGAGTTATAATCTTGACACAATCAACGAAAAGGCTGATTTAATTCAAAATTAGTTCGGCACTGTTTCAAGATAAGTGGTTTAAAATGTCTTGATAGGCGAGAAGGTACATTGAAGTTTACTTCGCTCAAAAGAAACGGGCTTGTGATTGAACCATTTAGTAATTTAATCATGAAAACAATTCCAAGCATTTCCCTCCGACTAGAAAGGCTGTGAAGATAATTAGTTTTAAGCGACTCGTATACGATGGCAAATTATACAAGGGATCCCAGTGAAGATCTCTTAAGGCAAATAGTAAAAATTGTTTTTGAACTGATTCTAAGCCATCCACGTGGACCTGGTAACGTGGGTTCCAAATTATAGAACCGTATTCAAGTATCGGTCTGACTAATGTAGTAAAGAGAGTTTTAGTTACATAAGGGTCGCTAAATTCTTTAGACCATCGTTTAACAAATGCTAGAACGCCTCTAGCTTTATTGACTGTTACGTTAATGTGGTAGTTGATACTGAGTTTGTAATCCATAGTAACCCCAAGGTCAAAAAAATCATACACTTTCTCAAGACTATAATTGTTAATTGTATAGGAAGCTGGCTGAGAAATTCCTCTCGAAAAACGCATGTATTTACATTTCTTTAGATTAAGCAGCATATAATTTAAATCGCACCAAGTAACTAGCGTATTGAAATCTGAAAAGCTTTACATCGTCGGCATAGGTACATTAACATTTTCTATTACTGTAGAAATATCATTTATAAACAATAAGAACAGAATCGGGCCCAGATGGCTTCCTTGAGGAACTCCTGAGGAGACATAAATAACGTCGGATTCACAATTTTTAAAAACTACTTTTTGTGATCTGTCACTAAGGTAAGAAGAGATTCAGCAATTGAGACCCGGCTCGAAACCCAACTGGTGTAGTTTATGAATGTAACGAGTGACACACTTTACCGAAAGCTTTGCTGAAATCAAAGTAAATTGAAGTAAGTTTGTAACGGTGGACTTTCCCTTACAGAACCCGTGTTGACAGTAGGAAATCAAGGTAGAGATAGGATTCGTAAGCTGATTGGTATGCCACTACAGTTCTCTATAAAAGCCTTGCTTCCGCTTTTATGAAGCGGTAGAAGAAACGACTCTTTCCATGCTGTTGGAAAAACACCACACTTTAGTGACAGATTGAACAAATTGGTAAGGGGTTTGTAAATATTGTTAGCACACTTCTTCAAGAAGCATATAGGAATCCTATCAGGACCGCATTTAAGAGATTCCTTCAACGTTTTCAGATAAATAAGAACATCATTGGCGCATATAGTTGGACAATTAATTAAATTGTTCCCATGTAGCTCAAAGGGATAATTTAGAAAGTCAGAATTGGTAACGGCAGAATAGTTAGAAGTGAAAAATTGCGCAAAGAAATTATGACCTAAAAAAAATAAAAAACGACCCGGAATAAGCTTCAGAAAAACACCAATAAAAGGCTCCGAAAAGAGTCCAAAAAGCCTCTGAATGGATGAATAAAAGAAAAGCACCAATTAAAGGGCTCCGAAAGGCGTTTGAAAAGGCTCCAAAAACTCTCAGAATGGAGGGGTAAAAAAAGGTTGAGAAAAGCACCAATAAAAGGCTCCGCAGTTCATTTAAAAAGAGTCAAAAAAATCTTCAAATTCATCGAAATTGGAATCGAAAGAAGCTCATTTTGGAGAGTAAAGCTCTGAGAAATGAGCGTTTTATGGCTCCGAAAGGAGTCCTTTTTTGCACTTTTAGTTAGCTGGGATATGCCATCATATCACCAATTCTCTATCAAATATAGAAAAAAGTGTACAACCAAAAAAATTGTCTGGGGTATAGTTTTAGGTATCAGAGTATGCAGTTTCAGAAAAGTTAAAGAACATTTAAATTTATGATGGGCCTAGGTATCTGTTTCAGCAAATATGTTTATCTTAGTGAAAAATGTATGCGAATGCAAATCTAAATTAAACCCCCCCAAGGCTAATTCCTGCGCACGGCCCTGGCAATGGCTAGGCGATATTGTGAGCAGGCGAATCGTTCGTTTGAGCTATCGTTCGCCACGCATAATGAGGCCCTAAATGCCTGTAACTTTTGTAATTATCAACATATTTGGAAATTCTAACCGGTTTTAGACAGAAAAAACTGCAATTTCTTAAATGGCCTGGATAGCTTTTGAGAGGTCATCGGATATTTGTGTGTATACTCAAAGTAAACACAATATTTTATATTCCTTGTATTTATCAACTTTTGGTATCTATATAATAATATCCAGGCGCGTATTCAGGTGGGGTTTTTTGGGTTCAAACCCCCTTCGAAATTTCCGAAAATTAAAACATATACGTCTGTACTAATATAATTATTCTATTCAATTTTAGAAGTTAAGCAGTTAGCATTAATAGCAATAAAGAAAACACGAAAGAATAAAATTAAATAATATTTCACACTGAGAGAAGTTATTGGTTGTCGCTTATCAATTATCAGAGCAAGTCTGAGAGGTTAAGAAATTCTCGGAAAACTATCAGACTTGCTCTGCATAAGATCAACTTAGCATCTCAACTACATACATAGCATGTTAACAATAGCAAGAGTGATTCGAACTCAAGTCTGTTGAAATTAAAATTAACCGGGGGCAAAAATCGTAAAAATGAGTGTCTCTCGTTATTGTAGTCACGGTTGCCATAAGCTTAACTAAAACAAGTAAGGAAGTCTAAGTTCGGGTGAACCGAACATTAAATACCTAGCGTTAGTTTTCAGAACGAGATACAAATACCATGACTTGGCAATGATATAGTCCCTAGAATCTCATTTTAAATTTTCTATATCAAAAAAGGGGGCGTGGTTTTCATCCAATTTCGCCCATTTTAAACACCAACATGCCTTGGCCAGAAAGTACCTGTGTACCAAATTTCATGCGAATATCTCAAGTTTTACTCAACTTATTTTAATTTATGTGATTTTCGATATCGAAAAATTGGGCGTGGTTATCACCGGATTTTGAAAATTTTCACAGCAGCTCACCTTGGCTAGAAAGTAGCCTGGATAACAAATTCCATGCAAATATCTCAGTTTTTACGCAAGTTATGTCCATTTATGAGAATTTCGAAGTTTTCGATATCGAAAAAGGGGGCGTGGTTATCATCCGACATCGTCCAT